>JAYESD010000004.1:184381574-184690588 GCA_036927565.1 Tuctoria greenei | reverse complement strand
CGGTTCAAACCGCCGACAGTTGGCGCGCCAGGTAGGGGCGCCTGAGATTTTGAAAATGGTGAACTCAGCTGCAGGATCATCCAACGGTCAACCTGCTGCTCAGGCTGTTGGGGGCAATCCCTCCAATAGGCAGCCACCAGCAGGAGCCTCAGCACCAGCAGGAGTCACACTCCCACCACCACCGTCTCCTCCAGCAAATCGTGCTGGGCAATGTGATGGTGCGCCGGCGTCTCCACCTCTGGATGCATCCCGGGATGCACTAGAGCAGTGGAGGGCCGATGTGGAGCATTTGGTTGCAGCAGCAGCCGAATGCCTCAGCAACCAGGGTCCTCCTCCTTCAGGACGAGGCCCGTCGCAGCGGCGGACTTTGTTTGGAAGACTTGGTCCGCACGTCTCCAATAGTAGGAGACGTGCTGCATCGCAACAAGTGACGTCATTGCCCTCCGGGGCACGACGCACTCACACAGTATCCAAGCTTTCGACTCATGACCTCCGGGCGGAGCTTGATCGCCGATACCGTCAGCAGGATGGCCGAGTCCATATTGAGCGTGCCCGTGAAAGACGGGAAGCTCAGGACCTTTCTACTCCTGAAGGAGTAGGAGGAGGCTGTTGAGCCCTGGCCATGCACCTGCGCATGGTTAGATGGCCACAGAAGTTCCGGCCTCACCTGCCGGAAAAATTTGACAGGACTGTCAATCCCACCGAATTTCTTCAGATATACTCCACTGCAATCTTGGCAGCTGGAGGAAACGAGGTCGTGATGGCCAATTATTTTCCAGTGGCCTTAACTGGGACCGCCAGGTCCTAGTTTATGAGCCTTCCACTCAACTCTATCAACAGTTGGGAGGAGCTGTGCCGTCAGTTCACTGCCAACTTCGGGAGTTCATACACCCGACCAGGCATTGAACTAGACCTTTTTGCGGTCGTGCAAAAAGGGGGAGAATCCTTGTGGTCATTCATCCAGAGGTTCTGTCAGGTAAGAAACACTATCCCTTCTATCTCTAGCGCCTCTGTCATTGTGGCATTCAGACAGGGCGTACGGGATAAGAAGATGTTGGAGAAACTGGCGATCAAGGAGATCACCAACGTCACGGAACTCTTCAGCTTGGCAGACAAATGTGCCAGAGCTGCGGAGGGCCGTGAAATGCACTCCAAACCAACCTCGGAGGATCACATGAAATCCTCCAAAGAAGAAGACACTACCTCCGGGGGTGGCAAGAAGAAAAAGAAGACCAACGGCAAGAAAAAGCCGTCGGCTGGCACATCCAACGTTGCAGCTGCTGCAACTCCGGGTGGCCGGGGGCCACGCCTCGAAAAGCGACCTCGATCGTCTTCTGAAGACGGTGGCAAACCCAAAGTGTGGTGTCCCATTCACAAAAAGGGCAGCCACAGTTTGGAAGACTGCCGGGAGGTCCAAAACCTCGCCGAACGCTACAACAAGCGCCGGGAAGAATCTCCTTTCCGACAGAAGGAAGGAAAGCAAAAAGTCGACGAAGCTCCGGCTGAAGAGGAGTTAGTATTTCAAGATCCCAAAAAGGTTCTGAAGGCCGTTTACACCTCAGTCGACGATGATTCTGACGTCTCTGACAACGAGCGTCGGAAGACCATGAACACCATTTTTGGTGGGTCATGGGATATCACCTCTCGTCACGTCATCAAGACTATGCGACGGGATATGGCCGTTGTAGCCCCTACAGTCAGGCCAGAACCTCATCGGAAGTGGATGGACACCGCCATCACTTTTGATGCTTCGGATTGCCCTCGGAGCATGGTTGGAGCAGGTCAATTACCTTTGATGGTATCTCCTACCATCAATAACATCCAGCTCCACCATGTCATGGTAGACGGAGGTTCGAGGCTTAACCTCATCAGCTTCGAAGCTTTCACTAAGCTTCAGCTCCGACCTTCGGATCTCCGCCCCTCTCGACCTTTCTCCGGAGTAGGTCTGGGGGCCGTTACCCCACTCGGAGCTATTACTCTCCCTGTTACCTTCGGGACACGGGAGAAGTACCGCACCGAGAAGTTGGTCTTCGACGTCGCTCAGATCAACTTACCCTTCAATGCCATCTTGGGTAGGCCTACCCTGTACAAATTTATGGCAGCTGCTCATTGTGGTTATCTGGTGTTGAAAATGCCAACACCAGTTGGCGTTCTCTGGATCCGCGGAGATCGTACTGCTGGAGTAACTGCACTGGAAGAACTCCATGCACTCACCACGGCGCAAGAGGAGGACTCCAGGCAGGAGCAAACTCCAAAACCCCCGAGCATTCGTCAACAAGGCTCGACTTTTGCACCTCGTGTGCAGCCAAGCGGCGACACCGACATTCCCGTCAAAGTCGTCCAAATTGGTTCCGATGCCGCTCAGACCACCCGTATATCAGGAGGATTGAACGACAAATAGGAACTTGCGCTCATCACTTTCCTCCGGGCTAACGTTGACGTGTTTGCTTGGCAACTGTCACAAATGCCTGGGATCCCCAGGGAAGTGATTGAGCACAATCTGAAGATCTACCCCGATGCCCGGCCTGTGCATCAGAAGCCTCGAAAGCAATCCGTAGAGCGACAGAACTTCATCCGACAAGAAGTGAAGAAGCTACTCGAAGCCGGATTCATCCGAGAAGTCTTCCATCCAAAATGGCTGGCAAACCCAGTCGTTGTACCCAAGGCCGGTGGGAAGCTTCGGATGTGCATCGACTACACCACACTAAATAAGGCATGTCCAAAAGATCCATTCCCACTACCTAGAATAGATCAGATAGTGGATTCCACCTCCAGGTGTGAATTACTGTGTTTCCTAGACGCATATTCCGGGTATCATCAAATCAGGATGTCTAGGGAGGATGAAGAGCATACTTCATTCATCACAGTAGATGGATTGTACTGTTACACAGCCATGCCCTTTGGTCTCAAGAATGCAGCTTCAACTTTTGTACGGGCTATGTACAAAACTTTTGAAGAACTCATTAGAGACATAGTGGAAGTGTATGTCGATGACATCGTGGTCAAGGTCAGGAACAAGGAGTCACTCCTTGACACCTTGCAGGCTGTCTTCGACAAGCTGCGGGCCACCCGCACAAAGCTAAACCCAGACAAGTGCGCATTCGGGGTTAGCTCTGGAAAACTTCTCGGTTTCCTGGTAAGCCACCAGGGCATAGAAGCTAATCCGGCGAAGATTAAAGCCATTGAAGACATGCGGCCATCAACCCGCATCAAAGACGTCCAAAAGTTAACTGGATGTCTAGCAGCCCTCAGCCGGTTCATATCAAGACTGGCGGAACGGGCACTCCCCTTCTTCAAGTTATTGAGGAAGTTCGGACCATTCCAATGGTCTGAAGAAGCAGAGAAGGCATTCCAGGAGCTGAAACAGTTCCTCACCACCCTACCAATTCTGGTAGCTCCGAACCCTGGTGAGCCTTTGTTGCTTTATATTTCAGCTATTGACGAAGTCGTCAGTATGGTTCTGGTTGCGGAGAGACCAGAACTACCCCACACTCAGGAATCCAGACCCCCTCGGGAAGGTCTGGAGGTTCCTGAAAGCGAGTCTGGGTCCCAGCTCCCAGATTCGAATCCACAAGAAGTCGCTTCAGGAGACCTAGACCCCTCCGGGAGGGTCCAGGTCATTTTTGAAGAAGCTCCGGGTTCCTCCAGCCAGAACCCGGAGGTCCCCGAAGAAAATCCGGACTCCTCCGAGAGGATCCGGATCAGTGAAGAGGAAGCTCCGGACCCCTCCGGGAGGGTCCGGACCATTCAACGCCCGGTGTACTTCATTAGTGAAGTATTACATGATGCCAAGACTCGATACCTAGAGGTGCATAAGCTGCTCTATGCAGTTCTTATTGCCTCCAGAAAGCTTCGTCATTACTTCCAAGCTCACAAAGACTCGGTGGTGACTTCCTACCCACTACGAGCAATCTTGCATAATCCCAATTCAACTCGGAATATTGCAAAGTGGGCAGCGGAATTGGCTAAATTTGATCTTGAATTTATTTCAAGACAAGCAGTCAAGAGTCAAGCATTGGCAGATTTTGTGGCAGAATGGACTCCCTCTCCATCAAACCCTGGGGGCCCCAGTGAGCAGAAGACGGAGCATCAAGCTCCAACCTTCACCGAGCCTCACTGGACCCTCTACTTCGACGGCTCCATCCAGAAGCAGGGGGCCGGAGCTGGAATCCTTCTCCTTGCACCGACTGGGGAGAAGGTGAAATACATGGTACACCTTGACTTCAAGGCAACCAACAACATGGCAGAGTATGAAGCACTCATCTACGGACTAAAGGTGGCACTGTCATATGGTGTCAAGCAATTGCTGGTCAAAGGAGATTCACAACTCATCATTAAGCAGGTGAAGGGTGAATGCTCCTGCAATAATCTCCATCTAGCTGCTTACCTCCTTGAAGTCCAGAGGCTTCAGAAGGATTTCGAAGTCCTAGATCTCCACCATGTTCAGCGTGCCCATAACGCTGAAGCTGACGAACTCTCGACCAAAGCGTCAACCGGAGCTCTGGCTCCTGACGGAATCTTTGTCCGGAGGTTGTCAAAGCCAACAGCTCAGCCTGCCGAACTGCGCGAAGGGGGCGAGATCAGCATCCCGAAGCTGACAGTCCCGATGGCCCTGTTACCATGGCAGCCATCAAGGGTCGTAGGTGCTGCCGGAAGCTCCGAGCAACCCAGCACGCAAGACTCAAAAGCTCAAGCTAGTTCCGATGCATGGATCTCAGAGATCCGGAGCTACTTGAAAGACAACATCCTTCCCGACGATGATGTATCCGCTGACTGGGTAGTCAGATTGGCTAAAAGATACACGCTAGTAGAAGGGGATCTCTACCGGCGCGGTGCCAACGGCATCCTAATGCGGTGCATCACAAGGGAAGAAGGTTGCGAACTTCTCGCAGAAATCCATGGAGGCAAGTGTGGGAACCACGCGTCTTTCCGCACGCTGGTCGGTAAAGCCTTTCGGCATGGCTTCTACTGGCCTACAGCGCTCCAGGATGCAACTGAGTTGGTGAATAAATGTGAAGCATGCCAATTTCATGCAAAGCAAATTCACACACCAGCTTAGCCCTTACAAATGATACTTCCTACATGGCCCTTCACTGTGTGGGGGATGGACATCTTGGGACCTTTCCCAAGAGCCATCGGAGGTTACAAGTTCCTGTACGTCGCCATTTACAAGTTCACAAAGTGGCCGGAAGCAACTCCAGTTGTGACAATCAACAAGCAATCTGCTATCAACTTTTTGCAGTCCATTGTATGCAGATTTGGAGTCCCAAACAAAATCATCACTGATAATGGGACCCAATTCACAAGCTCAACATTCCAAGGATATTGCGAAGACCTCGGCATACAAGTTTGCTACGCCTCCATAGCTCACCCAGCCAGCAATGGCCAAGCCGAGAGAGCAAATGTTGAAATCCTTAAAGGACTCAAAACGCGCACCTATTAGCGCTTGAAAAAACATGGAGCCAACTGGATCGAAGAGCTTCCACCCACTTTATGGGCCAACAGGACATCTCAAAACCGGTCAACTGGAGAGACACCCATCTTTCTGGTGTACGGAGCTGAAGCACTCCTTCCTGCGGAAATCACCTTGGGTTCACTCCGGGTCCGGACCTTCGACGAAGCCACGCAGGACCAGCTCCGGCGTGAAGACCTAGACCTCCTTGAGGAGGGAAGGTGCCAAGCAGCTGTTCGGAATGCCCGGTATCGCCAAGCCCTACGGTGTTATCACCAGCGGCATGTACACAACCGACAGCTCGAGGAAGGCGATCTGGTGCTACGGAGAATACAATCCAGAGAAGGGTTAAACAAACTCTCCCCCGGATGGGAGGGGCCCTTCCGAGTGATTAAAGTATCCCGTCCAGGAAGCGTTCGCTTGGCTACTGAGGATGGGACACCTCTCCCAAATCCTTGGAACATCGAGCACCTCCGTAAGTTCTACACTTAATACCACAGAGGTGAGTCTTGAGTAACTTGAGGTGTATGTTATAGAGTCATTGTACAGAGTCGGGTAGTTCCTCCGGGAGAGCAGTCGGACCTTTCCCGAAAGGTCCGCAAAGTTCATGCAACACTTGTCACAGTCTCAGGACTAAAAGTGCGGCTAACTACCCTGGGTCAAACGAGGAATGAAACACACTTAGCCTGGTTTCGTACCCTAAGAGTGTACTTGTTTCCCCTGTACCCCGGACCTATAATGAAAGACATCTTCATATGAAATAGACTCCACAATGCATTTATTTTGTACAGGATCAACATTTTTATTTTTCTCTTTCTTGTCTATAACAAAGACGTGCAATTCTTAAGAAATTTTAGTTCGACCAGTTTATATACGATTCAAGTTGTATTGTCAATTCTTTTGGATTCAAATATTGTTCATGGCCAACTCGCCTGAAAGCCGCCAAGCCAATCTAGGGCTGGAGTGTGCTATCGACTTAGCCTGGTCAAGCACCCTAAGTACGCCACTCTACCTACACCCCGGCAGGCCGAAGTAAGGCGGGTCCATGGACAGTTGGATCTAGAAGAAAAGACAACGCATTCAGTTGTATTTAAAATCGTGTTTAACTTAAAGTCTTCTTAAGAATCGTAAGCCGCGACAAAATTATAGACAAGAAACGAATTTTACTATTTTTCCTGGCTTAAGTGTGCAGGAAAAATAAAATCTACGTTGATGGAGAAAAGCCGGAGCTAACTAAGCTCTGACTCCCCTAGGGGGGCTAGCCGTCAACGCTGAATAAAAGATGGTGAGAAGACCCCGTAAATGGAGTTTGCTGCCAACAAACTAAGTGTTGGCAAAGGCCACTGCCGGAGATACTCAGCTTCGACACCCCGGAGGACTAACTATCGATGCTCTACGCGTTGATAGAGACTATTGCCGGAGCTATCAAGCTCCAGCGATGGACAATGCCGGAGCTTCTAAGCTCCGACAACCTCAGGGGGCCTTCACTATCGAAGACTTCGGACCTAACTTCAACAAGTTCGGAGCAAATGAGTCTTCAACAAAACACAATATCCTCTTTGTACATGTTCACAATCAAATTGTGTACATCTACCAGGGGGCCAAGTGAAGATAAAAGTGTTGAAGACAAAAAGTGAAATTCACAAAAATTTGGGGATTTCATTTATCTGGAGACAAGGGATTACATATGGAGACAAGGGATTACAAAATTGAGGAAGAAGAAGAGAAAATACAAGTGAGAATTACAGAGAAAGTCCTAGACCCTATGAAAGAATTGGGCGACTTTCTGGGCAACCTCCGACACATTGGCTCGGGCAGCTTCCCCTTCTCCTTCGACGGGACCTTCAAGCACCGGGTCCAGAGGAAATTGGGAGTTCCGGCTGGTGTAGCACGTCAGCACATATTCTACGACGTTCTTCACCAGGGATTGCCCCTCAACCTCCAATTGGTCCGCGATGACATCGCCCACCTTGGAGAGCTTGCTACCTGCTGAGCTCAACGCCTGCAGCGCTAGGTCCGGCTCTGGCTCCGGATCATCCGGGCGCACGGGGCTGAAACCCATCGGTGTTAGCACGTCGTTGGCCTTGCCCAGGAACTCCCAAATGTGTAGGGAGTCCGCAGTCCTCAAGCCCTTCATTTCTTCCAGGGATCTCCTGGCCGCCATCAGTTCGAAATTCTCACGGGCGAGGCACTCAACTTCTTTGGCGTTCTGCTGAATCTTCTCAGCAACCCGCTTTTCGAGTTTTCCGAGCTTCTCCTCCCGGAGGTGGATCTTGTTCCAACGGTCGACCAGGTCTTTCTCTCTTCCCCTCACTTTCTTCTCCCGGACAGTAAGGGCACACTCTTGTTCGTAGAGTTCCTGCCCTCGCTCCCAGGACTTCTCCTCTTCCTCATGGCAGCGCTCCTCCAATTTCTTGGCGCGCTCCTCGAGGCCCTTGTCAGCCAGAGCCACCTTCTCGGCGAGCTCCTCCTCCCTCCTCAGGACGTCATCCTGCAGCTCTAGGAGTTTCTGCTCTTCATCTTCAAGCCGTTTCTCCCTCTCTTCAAGTGCCTCTCGGCGCTTGATGAGCGTAGTGTTAATGGCCTCAAGCCTTTCGTGGCGTTCCTCGGCCGCACTATTGGCTGCTTTGGCCTGATTGTAGATCTCCTGGGATTGAACGTCGAGGGAACGAGTCATACTCTCCCTGTCATCCAGCAACTTGCCCTAGTACTCCAGGCGGATCTTCTCCCGTTTGATCCACTCTTTGTCATCCGCTAGCCTCGACTGCGCCAGCTTGGTCTCGAAGTAGAGCCGGTTATGCCACCGTCTAAGGGTTTGGCGCTCCTCTTCAAGAGCCTTGCTGTCGTGGAAGAAGGCCAGTTGGACTTGACGCAGACTGGAACATGCGTTGTCAATAGACAGCGACAACGGGATGGGTTCCGGACCTGCTGGGGTCTCCTCCGCTGGTTCCAGCGGGTCTTCAGATACAAAAATTGGGTCCCACTCCACAAGAGTGGACCCCTGAGTCTCCATGGCACTAGGGCCGTCCTCTGGGATGGCCTCAGTCGCCATCGAGGAAGGCCCCGCCGCCAAGTCTTGGTTCACCCCCTCAGGCAGGGGGCCAGCGACTTCGCCTAGGCACTCCGGCTCGGCCATAGGTACCTCCGACGTCGTCTCTTCCGGAGCAGGAGCCGTTGCTGGCTCCGTTCTGGGTACCTCTTCCGATGGAGGATCAAGCTCCATCACCTCTTCAACCACCGGCTCAGGAGCCGGACGATCTTCAACATCGACCGGCCCTGTGACCATAGCTCCAACAATGACCAGCTCAGCGGCCGGTGCTTCGGAGGTAGTCGGCCCAACTGCTGGAACTACCTCAGTTTCCAGCTTGCACGTCGGGGCTTCAGTCACCTCCGGCTCAACCGCCGGGGTTTCGACAATTTCCGGCTCAGAGGCCGGGATTACTACTTCCTTCGGCTCAACAGCCGGAGCTTCCATCATCTCAGCACCAGGACCCAGAGCTTCAACCTCCAGGATAGGTGCCGCTGGCATATTTTCACTCCCGTGGTCCAGCGCTACCACGGGAACTTCTGGGGATGAGTCGAGGTCCATGACCATGACATCCGGCGCTGGAGCTGTCACAGTTTCAACCACCACTGGGGGCGGCACCGGAACAGGAGCAGAAGCCCCCACCCTCACGGCTTCAGCCACTGTGGCTGAGGGTGGAGCCTCACTCCCTTTCTTGGGGACGCTGCAGATGACGAACGAAGAAAATTAAAAAATAGTTGCTACAATTAAAATAACTATCCAAGGTAGAGATTAAAAATTACCTTGGGAGGCTTTCGCACCAGCTTGCGCGGAACCTTTTTCCCGGGCGTTCTGGGCTGGCCATAGCCGGCATAGAAGCTATGGAAGGCCCCCCGGAACTTGTCGCGTCCATGAGCGTTTCCCGAGTTGAGGCTCTCCTCGATCGGGAATAACCCCCGGACCTAGAGGCCTCCACCGGCATAGGTGCTGGAGTCGTGCGCCCGGAGCTAACACCCCGGGAGGACCCCACTGCGGGAACAGACGCGCTCTGGGAGGACTCCACTGCGGGAACAGTCGCGTTCCGGGAGGACCCCATTACGGGAACAGTCGCCACGGTTGTAGAAGACCTTCCCCTCCGGGGAGAAGGAGCAGAGGCGGAAGTAGTGGGCCTGACGGACCTTCCGTCGGCATACTGCAGCTTCCTCTTCCGACTCTCAGGTTCATCCGCCAACTCCTTGCCCTTGCCGATGACCTCGACCCTTGGCTTTGGGGCAGGGACAGAGCCATCTTCGAGCATTCCGGGGATCGCCACCCGGGTGGTTGATCTTCTCTCGACGACACCAAGGTCGTCAAGTACGGGCATCTTTCGCCGGAGCTCCCTGCTGAACTCCACTTCCACGTTCAGAGGGAGAAAGGCTGACGGGGGAGTCAAGTCATCACCGTCGACGTTGATGCCGTGCTGGAACTTCTTGAGGTGGAACTCCAAGGTTTTCCCCACCATGTTGGACTTCAACCCGGTCTCAACCCGGTCGTCGTCCATCACGCTGTTGAGGGCCCAAGCGAGTTTCTCCCTCCTCTTCAGCGGCGCCCACCTGTTGACCAAGAAATTGCAAAATACCGCCTGAGGAGTCAATCCTCCCTCCACGCATTGGCAGATCCTGGTCAAAGCAGGGTTGAAAGCTTCCGCCAGCACCGGAGCTTCACTCTAGATCGTCGAGTCGATGCCGGGAAGACCATCGGGCAGCTCCAGCCTCTCGTGCTCCTCCACCCTGACGACTATCCAGTCTTTCTTCCAGTCATCCCACTTCCCAGAGGGAAATGACCGGAGGTACTTGAATGGGCGCTTCTTGTGCTTCACGAAGTAGTAGAAGCCAAGGTACTCATTGCTCCGGCCGGTGGTGCGGACGGTGAAGAAGGTCCGGAAGAGTTCAATGCAGGGGGGATGCCCACCCACATCTCACAGCAGTGGACGAAGATAGACACGAGGAGAATGGAGTGAGGGCCAAGGTGGTATAACTGCAGACCATAGAAGTCTAGCAGCATCAAGAAAAAGGAAGAAAAAGGTGGGATCAACCCCACCATGGCGTACGAGGAGAAGTACACCATTTCGCCGGCGTGCTCCTTCTCGAATGGGAGCTCTCCGCCGGCACGGACCGAGTGGTTGAAGAAGTCCGAGGACCACCCCATGAGGGCCCGGACCTTCTTCAAATCGCCGTCGGTCTTCAAGCGACCTCGCGGAGACCCAACTTCATCGCGGCACGGCTAGGCAAGAGAAGAAGAGCGAAGCACAAGTTGGGAGTTTGAGCGCAAGATCAGATGAGAGGCGTAAAGAACTCCCTACGGTGTGTGCTTTCCTTCTTAAGTAAGCCCTCGCAACGCTTGGATGGAAACCGCAAGGAAGTTGAAGATACCATTCAAAAGTTCCACCCAGCCGATGACAAGAGGGCCCGGGACCACCCCGGCGATCAAGTCGAGGTTTTTACCCAGGCGAACGATTGTCATCATGAGGCGGGAAACCCAAAGGCGGCGACCTGACAAGGCGCGCGGAACCGATACAGTTTTCGTATTGGGAACCGGCGACCTTTAATTGCGTGAGATCCGCACGCCAAAGATCTCATCTGCCGCACGCGGGATGCACCACGCGGCGGGGGTCCAACTCTAAATCCTCGCCAACGGCACCCTCAAAGACCCTTGAAGACTCAGTTCAAGAGTCGCGAGGATGGACCCACCTCCAGCGGAATGACTTCACCCTAGTGGTCTTCCCCGGAGGTAGGTCCAGGGGGCCACTGTCGGTACCCTAGAAACCGTACACCCCTTGAGGTTACAAAGATCTCAAAGGAAAGTCATCTACTTGGTTTGAAGACCCTCGGAGGCCCTCATGTCAGACATAACCGGACCCGCTTCTCCAACATGGTTATCCCTGGGTCGCCACGTGTACTGCCAAACCGGAGCTACCGCCCACAAGGGGGGAGCTCCAGGCCATGTACCGAAATGGCACCTCCGGACTTAACCCCAGACCGAGAGAAGCTTCGGACCTGACACGTGTCGGGTAGCCCCGGAGCTACCTGTTTCCCACAGCAAGCTCTGGAGCTGCCACGCGTCCAATCGTCGGATCTTCAGCCTCTAACCTTCGGAAGACCCCGCAACGGCTCCGGATCTTCAAAGGGGAATCAAGGACTTCAAGACCCGATTAAGTGTCATTAATACCATATTAATGACACTTAAACGGACGATCTTAACACCAGTAACGGTGCTGTCAAAGCTCGTTACAGGGTCATTAAGAACAATTAAATGTGTATCAATACTAGTAACCGCCAGGGCCACATGTCGGGCCAGGCTAACCTGTAACGGCCTGCCCTTGTACTATAAAAGGACAGGCCGACGACACGTTCAGGAGAGAGGCTACACATACGCCATAGACACTCGTGACAAGCTCATACTGCTAATACAACACCAACACACCCGTGGAGTAGGGTATTACGCTCAGGCGGCCCGAACCACGTTAACTCTTGTGTCTCCTGTGTCAATTCCTACTCACCTTCTTGAATCTCCGCGCGCCCACACCGAACATCAAACTCCTAACACTTTAGTAGTGTAGGGAGATCTGCCGGTTCAAACCGTCGACAACGCCGATCGACCCCCAAGCCGTGTACGCAAGCGGAGGCGGGAAGGCCCACGGACAGTGAGTTCTTCGTGTGTTTCATTTCTTTTTCAATTAATCTTCTTCTACTTAGTGTTTTCATTCTTTTGCAGGTTTGCCATTTTTGATGGAGTTGTCGACTCAAGGTCAACGCGACCTTTGAGAGGCGCTTCATCGTCGCAGGCTTCGACCGTTGGGACTAGTGGTCGTCTCTCACAGACCCAGCTGGAGCTCCAGGCCATGAGGGAGACGCTGACGCAAACCCAGGCAGAGCTGGAGAGGACGAGAGCGGAGGCAAGGGAGGAGCAGCAGAGGACGACCTTAATAATGGCCCAGATGCAAGCAGCGGTGGCGGTAAGTAATTTAAAGTACCGTAGTTAAGTTTCACAGCACTTCAATAACATATATCTTCTAATATTTTGCAATGGCAGGCTCTTGCTTGACACAGCGGTCAGGACATCGAGATTCCTACGCTTCTGCCGCAGCAGACACCGGAGTAGGTAATATTGTCTATCCCTCTTTTTTGTTTTCTGTACACCCTGTTATTGTGAGTTTTAGCCTTAGCGTCGAATAGAAACTTGTTAGAGGAGGACATCCATGTCGTCCCCGAAATGCAACTTCCACCGCTCCCATAACATAGATTTCATTATGTTGAATGCATGATTCCCTTTTGATCCACCACCAACTCAGGGTCGGCTCTAGGAGTTTGAGGGCCCTAGGCCAACTCAGGGTGATAGGCCCTTAAAGATAAATATTATTTAATTTGTAATACTAGTACATACTTATAAACTATGCAATATATATTACTAATATGAATACTTTCAGCAGGAGATGAACAATATCTATTACTTTTCATAAAAAGATTTGTCGAGCATTTCTTGAAGCAAAATCAGTTAAGAGAATCTGATAAGCAATATAGGCATTTGGATAACAGTCTGCAGTTGTAATGAATTGAAGTATCTTATGTGCTGTTATTATTTGGCAAATAAGTTACTTGCATCACATTTAATTTAGCAAATGTGTTACTCACACTATTGACTAGTTGTTTTATGGACTTCTAATTATGGACTTCTAATTTATCCTAATTATGATTCTTTTGCAGGGTTCGGGAACGTGTCGAGATCCCGGAGGCAGTGGAGGGGCTAGCGTGTAGCCCGAAGTTAAATTGTGTTGTTGTTGTCTATGTTTTGGATATTATTTTATAATTGTTGCTGTATAACTGTATATGTTGCTGTGTTGTTGTGATTTGTGTTCTCGCCATCGAGCGAGGTAGTCAGTTTTTGTTTTTAAAAAAAATCGAAAACTTAACTTACGTCGGCTATTGAATTGTCGACGTAAGTTAGCCCAGTTTAACTTACGTCGGTCAGACCATACCGACGTAAGTTAAACCACTTAACTTACGTCGGTTTGGAGCTAACCGATGTAAGTTAGGGCACATAACTTACGTCGGCATTCTTTGGTCGATGTAAGTACTCAGGCCCAGCCCAAGGCCCATCCCGCCACTTAACTTACGTCGGCTTCTGCAGACCGACGTAATTAAGTAACTTACGTCGATGGCCGACATAAGTTACCTTAATTACGTCCAAACCGCTACGTCGTCCTGTCGCCGACGTAATTAAAGGAAAACTGATGTAATTAAGTTATTTACGTTGGTTTATGCCTTACAGGGCCGACGTAAGTGATCGATATTCCTGTAGTGCAAGCCGCTCTTGTCCGTGAGCACGGCTGTCATGACAATTTCTCAATCTCTGCAGAGAATGTATCCTTTACCCACAAGCCGTGATTTCATCCCCTGTTGCCAGGTGGACTAAGTAAACCTCCCTAATGCCAGTGGTGCGCAACCCACATTACACACTTCCGTAGGTGTGTGGCCACGAGATCACTACGAGTTCTTTACAAAGGTCCTCCCGACTAGTAACTGGCCCTCTGAGGTTTCACCGCTCCGGCTCCTAGAGTCCATTTTACCTCCGCTAGGAGAAGCCCCCTCTTGAGCCATGCGGATCACAAGGCAGATACGCTGAACCATTTCCCCGCACCGTCCAACTACCAGCACTAAGCCAGGAGAGGCCTAATTAATTGTCCAAGCTGCCCCATACTCAGTCTTGTGGCGATACTGTATAGCTTAGTGGCTACTCCATAAACCGGTCCTTAGAATCCGGCAAGGTTCAATCCCCGATTCCCGGGTCTCATGCGTACTGCACCATACCAATCAAACCAACCCGCCAGATTCCTATTTACTACAATCCATTTCCAACATCATAATCATAATCATAATAATAAGTCATAAGTAATAAATATGGTCAATGTTTTCCCACCCAACTATTATGCATGGCTAAGCGTAAAGTAATCCCCAAGTACCACCTTTCCATAACCCAAGCGACAAGGTAATAAGGTAAAACAACAGGACATAACATAGGATTCATATTAATTAGCATGCAACTAACTAAACCCTTAAAAAGGTGCAAGATGGTCAAGGGCACTTGCCTTATATTATTTAGCTGCTCAGTCTTCTTGATGAAATCTTGATCTTCGGAGTCTTCGTCTTGCTTCTTGATCAAGATACGAATGCGTATAAACTACCGATAAAAGAGAAATAAAAACATTCAAGAACAATACACCAAAACATACACAATAGCATAAAATCATGTACTAATACATAACTACGAAGTAATTATTAGTTTTCATAGCCAGATAAATGCATTTACTATTTATTTTCCATTTTAATATTTAATTATAGGCTAAAATCTTTTTAAATGAATTTCCCATAGCCAAAATATATTTTATATGCATTTTATAAATTTTATTTCAGCATAAAATATTTTATAAATAATTTTCCTACTATTTTCACATTTATTCTATATTTTTAACATTTATTTATAGATAAAAACATTTTTATTAAAATTTTCCAAGGTCAAAATATATTTTATATGCATCTACAATTTTATTCTAACCTAAAAAGATTTAATTCAAATTTTTCTATTACTTCTATGTTTATTTTATCATTTATAACTACCTTTGTATTCATAAAATACACTTTTAAACAATATTCAACAATTAAAGATAAACTTAGGGGCTGTATTGCAATTTTTCTAACTTGACAGTGCCTAAAATGTGATTTATGAAAATTACAGGGGCCTAAATCATTAATCATTTGATTTAACCTACTTTTAGATAATTCCAGGGGCTTTAGTGCCAAAACAGAGGCTAAATCATTATTCACTCAAAGATCAGGGGCTAGGTTCTAAGAATTCCAAGGGCTTAGGTGAAAAGTGGCAGCGGGAAAGGCTTGATTGAATGATATCCGTGGGATTCGAAATGGATGGCCAGGATTTTATTAAATCGAAGGGGTATCTTCCTTTTAATCTCAACCGTTGCCTAGGATGCATGGCGTGGATGTGGCCATGTCACCCCGGCCGGAGTGGGCGGCGGCCAGAGGCTACTGGCGGCGGCGACATTGCCGGAATCTCGCCGGCGGGTCGCCGGAACGACTTCCAGTGCTCCAAACTCAACGGGAATTTGTGCAAAATGAAGAGGAGAACGAGGGGAACTCACCATGGTGTTGCACACGCGGGGAAACGACACGAGAATGGTGTGCAACGGTGAAGTGCGGCGGTTTCCGTCGGTGCTCGTGAGGGAGGTGGTGGAGGCAACAAATCTCACCGAGGAGGAGCTCTACGGGGGCGGCGCGGCGATGTGGAGCTTGGTTGGACCTCGGTGTCGGTCGAAACGGTGCGAGACCGTGGGGCAGCAACCTCCAAAACGGCGGACATGGCGGCTAGGGCTCGGGTAGGAGAGGAATGGGAAGTGGGGGAGAGGATGGAGGAGGGGCCGGTGTATTTGTGGGGGCGGCGGCATCGTGGGCGCGGGCAAGGCGGCTGCCGCGCGCGGGCGGGCACGATGGATCGGGGAGGCGGCGGGTTGGAGAACAACGCGTTGACGGGCAGGCCCCACGCGCGGAGAGAGAGGAGAGGGAAGGAGGGGGCGGGGTTGGGCCGAGCTGGGCCGACGAGGGAGAGAGGGGAGGTTGGGCCGAAAAGGGGATTGCGGCCCAGGAAGGCTTTTAATCTTTTTCTTTATTTATTATTTTTTTATTTCAATTTCAAATGAAATTTTCTAAATTATTTGAAATTCAAATGCACACACACAAAGATAATTCAGTTGTTCTAAACAATTTCTATGATTTTTTTTGTAAATAATAGTAGTATTATATTCCTTTATTATTTTTTATATATACTTGAATTCAAACAAATTAATACACTATTTCCAAGTTTATAATTATATTTTTATATACAACTATACCCATTATTCACTTCTTTTATTTATTTATTCATTACTTAATATCATTATTACATTATTTACTTAACCCTAGTTCTATTTTATTTATATTTCTCTATTTTGAAAAATACGGGTGTGACAAACAGTATGCATTCACAATCTGGAATCTTCTCCATATCTGTCAGTGGACATACCTGAAAGTGATAAACTATGCAATTTTGTATACCGGCAGTAGAATTCATTAGGTGATAACCAAGTACTCAAGAAGTGACATAAACATTCAGGGCAGCTCCATCTGTCAGATTCAACATTGAAGCAAGGAATCAAGTATTTTTGGTGAAACGCAGAGGTGCATGTTGAAAAAAGAAATTAGATTCTCACTTTTTTTTCCACATCTCTCTGCGCACACACAAAATAAGTAAGGATTAACTTATCGAAATCAGCATGGCTGCATAAACAGGAAAGAAACAGTAATGAAATTAAGGAATCAGAAATGCATAACTAAAGGGAATCGTGTAGTCAAGACAATGCATCACAAACATATATAAATTCCCACCATAAAGACAGAATAAGATTATGTTAAAGTGTAAGTGAATTGTCCAATTGGTCATCATAAAGACACTTTTTCTATCGGCTTATGTTTTTGGATGTAATTGGTCAGTGCATAACATGTTCATATCTAACAACATATCTCGAAGTTCAGAAACGATAATATCCTAGTTGCTTAATTGTTCCGGATTTTGTAATCCGGTAATAAATCAATACAAGTATACATTAAAGAAATGCAAGGACAAAAACAGCTTATCCTCCCATGTGATGATTTCATGAATAGTCTCTGCTATATCATTCCATGTTTCTAAATATCCTTATTCAAATTAAATCACGGACCGCAAAAATGTGGAAACTTGAGTTGAAAATGTAATACTAAGTCGAATTTAAATTTAAGAGGAATCGAGACAACTTCTAAATTCCGAGATTAAAAAACAATATACAATAAAATTCTCTTAGTTATCTTTGAAGGTGCTACAAAAAATAATCATGTTTCGCACTTTCATAACTAAAATTAAGAAAACAAAAAGTAACTTTAGTTTGGTAGGAGTTAATTCATATTTGAGTTCTACAAAATGAAATCTATAACCCGAGGGACCCACTTGTGAAACCTAGTGAATTTTTTAGCTCACTACCTATTTATGTTTGCAAATTTAAGCTGTGTGGCTGGGTGCAATTATAAGAAGAGAAAAGAGTAAAGTGCTTGTAGGCTTCACCTGTCATCCTCCTCCTATGAAGCTCCCTTCCCTTCCGGGAAATGGCTTGTATACTCTCGTTTGGTGCTCCTATGCATGCTCCTGCCGATGTATCATAATTTTATTGATTCCTCCGTTTACCCAACACTATGTTTAATTTTTTTACAACTAAGATGATGACACACCTGTGAGAGCACGTATAGGAGCACAAACCTGAGTATAGAAGTTGCATCCCCTTCCTGTGGCAGCTGCAAGGCATGCAAGCCGCCACCGAAGCAGGGCCTGCCACCACACGCACTCGCTCAGAATAACAAAACTCGTCCCCCTCGCACGTTGGTTTCTTCCTTCCTCCTCTCGCCACCCCTCTCGTGCTTCCTTCTCCAAGAAAATGAAGCCACCATTGTTGCCACCGTGGAGCTCCACCATGCATCGCCCCTGTTGTGTCCCAACCCCAGCTGCACCCACCAAACGATGCTCCTGACTTCCATCCACACATTCCTCTCATGCCTGAAGCAAGCTTGTGCTCTACGGCAACAAAATCGATGAACCCGACCATTTCTCCTCCAATGCCATTCTTTGACCTTCAACCGACATTCGTCTAAATTCATCATCTCTGAAGCCTGTTCCAACTCCTTCCACATAGTGCTCCCTCCCCCACTTGCACACCTTCTTGAGCTCCATTATTGACAGGAGAAGAAATGAACCCGCTGGATTTTGCGTTCTTCCGCCATGCCGCCGGAAACTGCTCTGACCTCACCACTGCACCACCTTCTCCAGCCCTCTCCGCTCCTATCTGGATGCAATCAGACCTTCTCCAGGAACTGGTGATCGTCTAAGCCAAAGAAACAAACCTTTTCATCATCTCGACTGAGAGAACTTCCTCGCCGGAGTTCCTCATTTACTTCCGCTTGCCGTCGAACCCCTTGCGGTGAGCACAACCAATCTCATCCCCTCAAAAGGACTCCCCTAGTCGCGAGGATTATTGTTCCCAACTGTCAGTACTTGACGAACCGGGTATCTATAGATACAAGGAAGAAGGCATGTTGGGTCCTGCCTTCTATGGGGGAAGATCCGGCGTGGTCCCAGGGTGTCACGTGGCGTGCGGCATGACCTTGTCTCTCCACTGAGGGAAGGCCTAACGCTACCACATGTTCTGCAACTCCAGGTTTTGCCTCCCCCTAGGAGGGGAGGTCTGACGCTGCCACGCGTCTCGCAGCTCTGGGCCCGCCTCCCGCTGAGGAGAGGTCCGACGCGTCTGGGAAGCTGGTAGCCCCAGACCTGCCCCCCACTGAAGGAAGGTCCAGCGCAACCACGTGTTCTGCAGCTCCAGACCTAGCCTCCCTGCTGAGGGAAGGACCAGAGCTGCCACGTGTCAAGCAACGCTCCAGACCTAGCCTCCCTGCTGAGAGAAGGACCAGAGCTGCCACGTGTCAAGCAACGCCGAGACTATGCCATCCTGCAATAGCGGCAATGAAGGGAGACGTGCCCAGTGCGCCTAAACTAGAAGGACACGCACGTTCCATAGGTAAGCGGGAGCTCACACTCATAAGTCAAGAGGTCAGTGGCCAGTCTTGTTATAATAGGACGGAGTCGAACTACTATGTACGACGGACGAATGAGAGGTCGCGACAAGACAGACAAGACGCGGCCAACCATGATGAGGGGCTATTTGTAGCACTGCAGCAGTGCATGGACAGGCGGCACATTGAAGCCATTGTCAGAAGATAGCATTTACTCCCAGATCTTAGTATGGATTTGGTTGCTCCTGGGGCCACCTGTCAGGCCCTGGGCCCCACTTGTAAGCTATCTGGCCTTGGACTATAAAAGAACCAAGTAGCTATCGACTTACACACGTTCACTCAGACCTAGACACACGCTTGAGCAATACAACACACAAACCACCGTGGAGTAGGGTGTTACGCCCAAGCGGCCCAAACCATGTAAATCCCTTGCGTTCATCGTTTGCTGCGCTCGAAAATACATCAAACCTCCGCGGGCTGCTTCCGAGGAGGTCCGGGAGAGGTGTCAGTTAGACACCTTGACATTTGGCGCGCCAGGAAGGAGAGTTTTCTCCTGCAAAGATCTTCCCCAGCAGCGTGGTGAATGCTCGTTCCAATGCTAGTTCCTCAGGGCCACAGCCCTACCAGCAGGCAGCGGGTGAGGACCAAGCTTCATCCCACCCCAGGGTTGGGTCCCGCTCCAGGGCGGGAAGATCTGGACCATCGCGTCACCGCGCAGTCACTCCACCAACTACAGGCCCGCACAACACGACACGACGAACTCCTGTCGTGACAGCTGCTACAGCACCGCCAGTGGCAAGCCTGGAAAGTTCACTTCTAGCCGCGCGTGCGCTACTCCGCAATGCACCGACGATAGGTGTCCCGCAGGGGGCAACCCAGCAGTGGGTAAACGATGTCGACCACCTGGTTGTTGCTACACTCCAAGCGACTCCGCAAGGCGAGGCGAGCGGCATCAACTTTTGTCTCACTGTCACGTACGCCTACTATCGACCGGCGGACCGCAGATAGCCGCTCAACAAGGCTTTCGACGACAGACCTGCGGGTTGAACTACAGCACCGCAGGGTTGGTGAGGACTGTCGAGTCGTCATCAAACGACAATGGGAGCGGCGCTGCAATCTTGAAGCTGATTACAGCCTGTCGGGTCTTGGACCCCAGGTGTGTGACGCTCTCCCGCCACGACAGGCGTATGTGGCTTCTCCCACGCAGCACCAGACGTACGTCGCGCCCCCTCCACACCAGGTGTACGTTGCGCCTCCCCCACTCCAAGAGTATGGTGTGCCTCCGCCGCACAAAGCACCTTCCGCCGCGCCTCAACACCAGGCATGCGCAGTGCCGCCTGATCACCAAGGTCACGCAGCACCAAACCTGCCGTCCGCAAACATAGGTGGAGGGTGTGCAACTTTAGCTCCACACCTACGGAGGGTGGTGTGGCCTCAGTTCTGGCCACACACGCCGGTGATGTATGATGGAAGTGTCAAGCCGAGTGATTTCCTGCAGATATACTCCACCTCGATCCTGGCTGCAGGGGGTGACGAGGTCATCATGGCCAACTACTTCACTGTAGTCCTGGCTGGCCCAGCCCGGTCATGGCTCATGAACCTACCCCAGGGGTCCATCACCTCCAGGGAGAAGCTATGTCGACAGTTCGTGGCAAACTTCGGAAGCTCATACGAGCACCCTGGCACGGAGATCGACCTCCACGCTGTTAGGCAGCGTACGGGGGAGCCGTTGCGAGCATTCATCCAGCGATTCTCCTAGGTACAGAACACCATCCCGCACATCTCGAATGCATTTGTCATAGTTGCATTTAGACAAGGTGTGAGGGATAAGAACATGCTTGAGAAGCTCACTACGCACGACGTGCGCGATGTCTCCGAGTTGTTTGCCTTGGCGGACAGATACGCCAAAGCTGCGAAAGGTTATAACTGGCATGCTCGACCCTCCTCAGAGAGTGGGGAGCCCTCGCAGTATGAAGCGGAAGCCACTACCAAGGGTGATGGTAGGAATAAAAAGAACAGGGGTCGCGGTAGAAGTAAGCCGAGGCCTAGGGCTCCCATGGTGGCAGCTGCGGCAGCTGGTAGAGCTCGGGGCTCGCTCCAATACAAGCATTCACACCAGTCACCTGAAGGTGACGATGCTGATTTCAAGTGTCCGGTTCACCGGACCAATGGTCACAGTGCAAGTGAGTGTCGAGAAGTCAAGAAGCTCGCGGAGCGCTACCACGAGCAGAGGCAGAAGCACCAGCGCCAAGAGAGCAAGCCTTCCCGCCAGAGGGAGGGTAAGCAGAAGCTTAATCCCGTGGAGGACAAAGACGAGGACATGGAGTACCAGGAGTGCCGCAGGGTGGTGAAAGTTGTCTTCGCAAGTGCCGATTCAGACACAAGCAACGATCAAGAGCGTCAAAAACTCTTGTATGTCATCTACGGGGGGCTGCGGACCCCACATCCTGAAATGCGGTAAAAGTCCTGCACCGGGCTATGCCTGCGGTGGCTCCGGCATCAAGCCCTGCACCCCACAGTAAGTGGATGAGTACCGCAATTAGCTTTGATACCTCAGACTGCCCGGAAAACATGGCAGGAGCTGGAGTGCTCCCGTTGCTTGTGGCTCCGACCATCGCCAACATAAAGCTCCATTATGTGCCGATCGACGGCGGTGCGAGCCTCAACCTCATCTCATCTGCTGCATTCCGGAAGCTGCAGATACCCATGTCTTGGCTCACACCTTCGAGCCCATTCTTAGGTGTAGGCCTGGGGCAAATCGTGTCCAGTGGTAGCATCCACCTTCTGGTGACCTTTGGTACTCCAGAGAACTACCGCACGAAGAGTGTCCTGTTCGATGAGGCACACATTGAGCTTCCCTTAAACGCCATTATCGGAAGGCCAGCTCTCTACCATTTTATGGTCGTAGCTCACAACGGCTATCTGGTCCTGAAGATGCCAACACCATCTGGGGTCCTCAGGGTCCGGGGAGATTGCACTGTGGTTGTGTCAGCCTTGGAGCAGCTCCAAGCACTCGTTGTAGGGCGGGCCCCGAACCTTGACGGTGCGAGGGAAGGCCGACCAAGTCAAGGCCCGTCCCAACGGACCTCCACCGCAGCTCCGCGCGTGTTGCCCGCCGAAGACGAAGTCCCGGTAAAGGTCGTCAGAATCGGCTCCGAGGCTGTCCAGACGACCCGCATAGCGGGTAACCTAGACAGCAAATAGGAACTCACGCTCGTCACCTTCCTCCGGGACAATGTCGATGTGTTTGCCTGGCAACCATCGCAGATGCCCGGGATCCCCACGGAGGTGATTGAGCATCATCTAAAGATCTACCCCGACGCCCGCCCAGTACAACAGAAGCCCCGAAAGCAGTCTGTTGAGCACCAAAACTTCATCCGAGAGGAGATTAAGAAGTTGCTCGACGCTGGATTTACCCGGGATGTCCACCACCCTCGGTGGTTGGCTAATCCCGTTGTCGTCCCCAAGGCTGGCGGGAAGCTTCAGATGTGCATCGACTACACCAACTTAAATAAGGCATGTCCAAAGGATCCATTCTCACTCCCTAGGATAAATCAAATTGTAGACTCTACATCAGCCTGTGATCTGCTGTGTTTCCTAGACGCGTATTACGGTTTCCATCAAATACCTATGTCTAGAGATGATGAAGAACACACTGCTTTTGTAACAGTAGATGGCTTGTATTGTTATATCTTCATGTCTTATGGTCTTAAGAATGCTCTCCCTACTTTTGTACGTGCAATGCATAAAACATTTGGGAACCTCATTAGAGACCTGGTAGAAGTGTATGTCGATGACATCGTGGTAAAAATAAAAAACCGCACGTCTTTTCAGGACACCTTAGCGCAAGTCTTCAGCAGGCTACGTGTTACGCGCACGATGCTGAACCCCGAAAGTGCGTCTTCGGAGTCTCTTCTGGGAAGCTTCTTGGATTCCTGGTCTATCACCGTGGAATCGAAGCTAATCCCAAGAAGATCAAGGCGATAGAGCTGATGCGGCTCCGGGCACGTATCAAGGATGTACAGAAGCTCGCACGGTGCGGCGGTGACGTCTCATACATGGACAATGGGTGTCGTCGGAGCTCCTAAGCTCCCACAACCCCAGAGGGCCCGGTGTCGACGTCTTACGTTGACAATGGGTGTCGCCGGAGCTCCTAAGCTCCGACAACCCCAGGGGGCATGGCACCGATGTCCTCGAAACAAGTGTTAGTTCTTCTTGGTACATGTACACAATCAAAATTGCGTACATCTAACAGGGGGCAGGACACAAAAATATCAAAGACAAAAATCAAGAGGACTTCATTCATTGAAAGATCATATTACAAAATCGAAAGCATACAGGCGGGAGCAAGGAAGGAAAGGCCTAAGTCCTACGGATAGCTGAGGCTACAGCTTGAGCGGCCTCCTAAACACTCTCCCTGGCAGCATCCATCCCTTCCTCGATCGGCCCTTCGATTTTCGGACTCAGGGGAAAGTGGGGGTCCCGGCTCTGATAGCATGTTATCACGTACTCAACGACGGTCTTGGCCAAGGACCTCCCCTCTGTCTCCAGCTGGTCCACGACGACGTCACCCACCGCATCGAGTTTACCACCAGCGGAGCTAAGAGCCGCCAGCGCTTCGTCCAGCTCCGGCACTGGGTTGGCTGGACGTACGGGACTAAAGCCAAACGGCGCCAGTGCTCCGTTAGCCCGTCCCAGGAAGTCCCACACCCGCTGGGACTCAACCGCTTTCGAGCTCTGCAACTCCACCGGCGCCCTCTTGGTGGCCGCCAGTTCTGCACCCTCCTTTGCAAGGCGCTCAGCCTCTTTTCCATGCTACCGAATGCTCTTGGCTAACTACCGCTCGCGATTAGCGAGCTCCATCTCCTTGGGGTCGATACGGTTCTGCCACTCTGCCAGGTCTTCCTCCTGGCCCCAAACCGTATCATCACTGGCGGAGACATCGACCTCTCGCTTGTTAAAGTATTGCCCCCATTCCCATAGCCTGTCCTCCTCGAGCTTACACCGCGCATCAAATCTCATGCGGCAGTCCGCCAAGCTCTACTCACCCGTTGACGGCTTCCGAGAGAGCTCCTCCTCTCTCTGGCCCAAATCCTTCCACTTCTTGGAGAGTTCGACCTCCCTCATGTCAAGCTCCTGGTGGTGCTTCTGGAGAGTCTCATGCCAGGCAGTTAGACCTCCTTGCGCTAGTCCGTAGCTCTGTGGCATTCCACAGCTTCCTCATATATCTTTTGTGTCTTAGCATTGAGATCTTTGAGGGTAGTCTCCCTCTCACTGAGCAGCTCGCCTTGCTCGACCAGCCGGGCTTTCTCCCCCTCGATCCAGTCTTTGCGTTGATGGAGCCTGTCGCGCTAATGATCGAGGGCGATACGCTCTTCTTCCAAGGCCTTGCGGTTGTGCTTGAAGGACACTGCAACCTGCTGCAGGCTAGAGCGGGCGTTGTTGATTGCCAGTACCAAGGGAATGGGCGTCGGACCTGATGGGGGCGCCTCCTCCCCTGTTGACGGCTATTATATACAAATTTCATCCATCAATTTAACTCAATTATGTGAAGGATTTGTCATTTCTTGCACACATCATCTTTCTATCTAACCCAATTCCACTTGGACTTGGAGAAATATGTGTATGCAGCATTTTATGCAGGAAATGAGGAAATGCAGAGAGACCAATCCTATAAAATATCATCCCATCCAATCAGGCAACGACACGTGGCATCCCATGGATCAAATGGACCACAAACAAAAGTATCCGAGGAGATCCAACGGTGTATCACCTAGATACATCAAGGGGGCCCACCTGGCAGCCACATGGAGGAAGCACTCCACGTTTGGAGTGCTGACCAGGTCGGCCGAACCAGGGGTTCAGCCGACCCCTTCCTGGCGCCAAACGACGCATGTTGGCTCCCCCTGGGTTGAAGGAGTTAATGGTGACCGATTCGCGCGCTTTTGGTGGCGGGAACCGACCTCAAACCTAGTATAAATAGGACTCCCTACCCCTCACTTCAACACACACCACTTGAGCTTCATCTCTATTGTATACACTATCATCCATAGTCTTAGAGGAGTTAGGTTGTAGAGAGGAGAGTCTCTAGTCCCAAGTCCAAATTGGGAAAGGAGTAATGAGTCTCTCTCTTCCCAATCCTACATTGGGAAAGGTATGGCTCATGTATTCTTTCTTGTATTTGTCACTTTATGCATAATAAAGATAGTATCTTTAGTCTCTACTTATACATATACTTGGGCAAAGCGTTTCTTGTTTGATTATGGCGTCCATGTATGTGGAAGGTATAGCTTCTATGACTGTTTCATCATGAACATATCCCATTATCATAGAACCTATAAACCCCCACTATAGTCTAGTTAATTATAACATAACTAGGTTAGTATAGATAATTATGTTGTGTATCAACTTTGGTTCAATGATGATTAAATTCATTGCCTTAGGATGGCTTGTGCCTAGGCTCTTAAGGTAATTACTTAATATGCTAGCATGGTGCTAGGATAGCTCAGTAGCATTGGATGTCTCATAGACCCACGGATTGAAGAGGTAGGCACTAGGTGGTGACAGTCCTATTTGTCCTTTGTAATCCTCCACATTCGGCTATGCCACAGGCTCTTGGTGGGAGTCGCCCTAGTATTGCTAGGGGTAAGCCCGTGCCCGATGTGTTGAACCACGTAGCATAAGTATTCACTATTGACCTAGCTTAGGGATAATTAGTTTAGGCTATGTATATGTACAATAGAGCATAGTAGGACTACCTCCATAACTCTCAACCTTAACTAACCTCTAGGATCCTCTTATCCCCCTTAGACTTGAAAGCTTTTGTGTGTGTCACACTACCTCCACAATTATTTTATCCATCCTTACTAGATTCTTACCTAGACCTTTCTACCCTTTCCACTTGATGATTGTTATATCTCTTCCCTACCTTCCTTTGGGATCAAATAAATGACACCCTTGGGAATACTCTTAAGGGGAATGCTACAATGATATTTTCGTGTGCTTGCAGAATTCACTCTGTGATCCAATAGAACCATTAACAAGCATTTCTGATACATAAGTTGGAGATGTTTAGTTAATGGTGCATAAGAAATACCAACAAGCATTTCTAGCGTTGTTGCCGGGGATGATTTGGTTAGTTTATCTTAGGAGCCGTCAACATCCACCATCTCCACCAGGATGTCCCGTCATCCGGGAGGGGCTCCACCTCGCAGGCGAGGGTACCTGCGGGCTTGAGGCGCCTGGGGTGTCCTCCAAAGCCCCAAAGCCCCGGCGGTGCCTAGAGGAAGGTTGACTGGAGCAGCGCCGGTCTCCGTCGAGCCCTCCGGTGCGGCCACAGACGCTCCTGAATCAGCCTCCGCCAGCGAAGAGGCAGGATGCTCAACTGGAGCCTCCACGTCTTGCAGCTCGGGCACAGGTGTGCTGGACACCACTGGTCGAGGCACCGAAGCCTCAATCACCTCCAGCGCAGGAGCAGATTCTTTGACTACCATCAGGTCGTCCACCACAACCTATGCAGTACTTGGCGTGGGGGGCGGCTCTTCAACTGCTTCCGCCCTGTCGGTCGGAGCCTCTACCACATCTGGTGTGGGGGCTGGCCCCTCAGCTACATCCGATTGGGGCACTGGAACCTCTCCAGAAGATAGTGTGGGGGCCGACCCTTCAGTGGCTCCCTGCACGGGGGGTATAACCTCAGTCGACGTTGCCGCTGTGTCGGCACTCGGCATCTCCGCTGGAGCCTCAGAGGCTACCGACTCCATCGCTGGAACTCTGGCCATCCTCGCATCAACGACCGGGGTCCTCGGTGTTGGTGTACCCACATCTGCGGTTGGAGCCACCCTAGTGTTGCCTGGAGCCTCCACATTCGCCTGAGTAGGCACAGGAGCTGGAGCTGAAGCGCCTGCTTGCTCAGCCCCCCGCGCGTCTGTTGGAGTGACAGTCGACTCTCCCTTCTTGGAAGCGTTGCACACCAAAGATAGAAACATTCAAAGGGTGACTTTAACCCAAAGAGAAATCAAAGTATGAGTTTAGTCGTTTACCTTGGGAAGCTCTAGGTGCCGCGGAGGCAAAGCCGCTTCGGAATGGGGCCAGAGTCGAAGCCCGATGGACTCGATGTGGCCGGATCCCACGGCCTCCCAGGGGCTTGGGCCGGAGCCTCCCTAGCCGGAGTGTCCCTCGGTTGGGAGGGGCCTCCGGAACTTGGCCCTGCACTTGGCGCCAAGGTGGGAGGTGGCTCCCCAGAGCTAGCACCCGTTGGAGGTCCCTGAGCCGGTGGAGGTGGCCCTCCGGAGGTCCTGACATGGCTTCCGTCGCCTCGCATTAGCTTCCTCTTCTAGCTGCAGGGCTCCGCTGGTACCTCGCCCTTGCCGAAGCTAGCTCCCCCCCCCCCCACTTGGGGGAACAGGGGCTGGCCCCCCAGAGGCCCCAGGAACAGTGATCGCAGGGAAAGCCTGCCTCTTCACAGCCCCAATGTCGTCTAGCGTTGGCATGAGCTTCCAGAGCTCCCGGCAGAACTCAGGAGCCAGGTTCAAAGGCGGGAAAGACTCTGGGTGCATCAGGGAGTCGAGTGAGATGTTGGATTTTCTTCAGCAGAACCTTCAGAGCATCGTCCCTCATCTGGGTATCAGCATCACGCGGTGTGAATGTCCACGCACTCCGCTCCCTAAATTTTAGTGGGGCCCATCTATTCCTTAGGAAGTTCCCAAAGACCATCTGGGGGGTCACTCCGCGAGCGACACAACCCTTGATCCTTGCCACAACGGGCTTGTACGCCGCCGGCAGCTCCGAGAGCTCGTTCCATAGGTCGGTGTCCATGTTAGGGAGGCCCTATGGCAGGTCCAGCTTCTCATGCCTGTCCACGGTTGTCGGTGGTTTTGATCCGGCAGATCTCCCGACACTACTAAAGTGTTAGAGGAGTTTGAGGTTCAGTATGGGCGCGCGGAGATTCCAGAAGGTGAGATGTCGAGTGACACAAGGGACACGAAGATTTACGTGGTTCGGGCCGCCTGAGCGTAATACCTTACTCCACGGGGTGTGTTGGTGTTGTATTGGATGTATGAGCTCAACGTCAGTTGAGAGTGTAAAGTCAGCGTGTCTCCGGAGAGTGTGTCCTATGTATCGTCGGCCTGTCCTTTTATAGTACAAGGGCAGTCCGTTACAAGTTAGCCTGGCCCGACATGTGGCCCCGGCGGTTACTGATATTGATACACATTCAACACGTTTAATTGCCCTTAATGACCGAGTTATGGGCTTTGACAGCATCGTTACTGGTAATTAAGGTCGTCCGATCGTGTGTCATTAATATAGTATTAATGACACTTGATCGGGTCTTGAAGTCCTTGATTCCCCTTTGAAGATCTGGAGCTGTTGTGGAGTCTTCCGGAGGTTAGAGGCTGAATATCCGACGGTTGGACACGTGGCAGTGCCGGAGCACACTGTGGCGAACAGATAGGTCTGGTGTTACCCGACACATGTCAGTTCCGGAGCTTCCCTCGGTCTCGGGTTAGGTCCGAGGGTGCCATTTCGGTACATAGCCCGGAGCTTCCCCCTTGTGGGCGGTAGCTCCAGTTTGATAGTACACGTGGCGACCCTGGGACTAACCATGTTGGAGAAGCGGGTCCGTTTTTGTCTGACATGTGGGCCTCCAAAGGTCTTCAAATCAAGTATATGACTTTGCAATCCCAAGGAGTATATGGTACCCAGGGTACCGACAGTGGCCCCCTGGGCCCACCTCTGGGGAAGACCCCTTGGGTGAAGTCATTCCGCCGGAGGTGGGTCCATCCTTCGACTTTTGAACTGAGTCTTCAAAGGTCCTTGGATGTGCCGTTGGCGATAGTTTGGAGTTAAATCCTCGCCGCGTGGCATATCCCGTGTACGGCAAATGAGATCTTTGGCGTGCGGATCTCACACAATTGAAGGTCGCCGGTTCCCGATACGAAAATCGTATCGGTTCCGCGTGCCTTGTCAGGCCGCCGCCTTCGGGCTTCCCGCCTCATGATGACAACCGTTCGCCTGGGTAAGAATCTCAACTTGATCGTCGGGGTGGTCCCAGGCCCTCTTGTCATCGGCTGGGTGGAATTTTTGAGTAGTATCTTCGACTTCCTTGCGGTTTCCATCCAAGCATTGCGAGGGCTTACTTAAGGAGGAAAGCGCGCACCGTTTGGAGTTCTTTACGCCTCTTATCTGATCTTGCGCTCAAACTCCCAACTTGTGCTCGCTTTTCCTCTCTTGCCTTGTTGTGCTGCGATGGAGTTGGGTCTCCACGAGAGTCGTTTGAATACCGAAGGTGACTTGAAGAAGGTCCGAGCCCTCATGGGATGGTCCACGGACTTCTTCAACCGTCTGGTCCGCGCCGGAAGTGAGCTCCCGTTCGAGAAGGAGCACGCCGGTGAGATGGTGTACTTCTCTTCGTACGCCATGGTGGGGTTGATCCCACCTTTTTCCTCCTTTTTCTTGATGCTGCTAGACTTTTATGGTATGCAGCTATACAACCTTGGCCCCCACTCCATTCTTCTTGTGTCTATCTTCGTCCACTTCTGTGAAATGTGGGTGGGCATCCCCCCCTGCATTGAACTTTTTTGGACCTTCTTCACCGTCCATACCACCGGTAGGAGTAATGAGTACCTTGGCTTCTATTACTTCGTGAAGCGCAAGAAGTGCCCATTCAAGTACCTCCGGTCGTTTCCCTCTGTAAAGTGGGATGATTGGAAGAAGGACTGGATAGTCATCCGGGTAGAGGAGCACGAGAAGCTGGAGCTGCCCGAAGGCCTCCCCAACATCGACACTGCAGTCTGGAGTGAAGATCCGGTGCTATGGGATGCCTTCAACCCTGCTCTGACCAGGATCCGCCAGTGCGTGGAGGGAGGATTAACTCCTCAGGCGGTATTTTGCAACTTCCTGGTCAACAGGTGGGCACCGCTGAAGAGGAGAGAAAAACTCGCTTGGGCCCTCAACAGCGTGATGGACGACGACCGGGTCGAGACCGGACTGAAGTCCAACATGGCGGGGGCAACCTTGGAGTTACATCTCAAAAAGTTCCAGCACGGCATCGACGTTGCGGGAGATGACTTGACCCTGCCATCAGCCTTTCTCCCTCTGAACGTGGAAGTAGAGTTCAGCAGGGAGCTTCGACGGACGATGCCGGTGCTTGACGACCTTGGTGTCGTCGAGAGAAGATCGACCTCCAGGGTGGTGATCCCTGGGGCTTTCGAAGGTGGTTCTGACCCTGCCCCGAAGCCAAGGATCGAAGTCGTCGGCAAGGGCAAGGAACCGGCGGACGAACCCTTGAGCCGGAAGAGGAAACTGCAGCATGCCGACGGAAGGTCCGTCAGGCCTGCAACCTCTGCATCAGCTCCTTCTCCCCGGAGGGGGAGGTCTTCTACAACTGCGGCGACTGTACTCGCAACGGCATCTTCTCGGGGTGCTAGCTTCGGTCATGCGACTCCATCACCAGGGCCAGTTGAGGCCTCTAGGTCCGAAGGTCCTTCCCGGTCGAGGAGGGCCTCAACTAAGGAAGTGCCCGTGACTGCAACGAGTTCCGGGGGGCCTTCTGGAGCTTCCACGCCGGCGGTGGCTATGGTCAGCCCAGAACGCCCGGGAAAGAGGTTCCGCGCAAGCTGGTGCGGAAGCCTGCCGAGGTAATTTTTAATCTTTACCTCAGACAGTTGTTTTTTTGTAGTAACTGTTTTTTAAATTTCTTCTTCCTTCATCTGCAGCGTTCCCAAGAAGAGGAGTGAGGCTCCACCCTCAACCACAGCAGCTGAAGTTGTGAGGGCGAAAGCCTCTGCTCCTGTCCCGGTGCCGCCCCAAGTGGTGGCTGAAGCTGCGGCAGCTCCGGCGGCAGCTGTCGTGGTCATGGACCTCGACTCATCCCTCGAGACTCCCGTGGTAGCACCGGACCATGGGAGAGAAGATGCGCCAGCGGCACCTGCCCCGGAGGTTGAAGCTCCAGGTTTGGGTGCTGAGATGATGGAAGCTTCGGCCGTTGAGACGGAGGAAGCAATAATTCCGGCCCCAGAGCCGGAAATTGTCGAAGCCCCGGTGGTTGAGCCGGAGGTAATTGAAGTGCCAGCATGCGCGCCGGATGTTGAGGAAGTCCCGGCAGTTGGGTCGGGTACCTCTGAAGCACCGGCCGCAGAGCCGGTCATTGCTGGAGCTCCGGCCGGAGGGCCGGTTGATGTTGACGACCTTCCGGCTCCCGAGCCGGTTGCCGTTGAAGCTCCGGCCGCAGGACCGGCTGTTGATGATCTTCCGATGCCTGAGCCGTTCGTTGCGAAGGCGTCAGCGCTCGATCCCCCAGTAGAGGAGGTGCCCAGGCCGGAGCCAGAAGCAGTTCCTGCTCCGGGAGTGACGACGCCGGAGGTACCCGCGGCTGAGCCGGAGTGCTCTGAAGAAGTCGCTGGCCCCCTGCCCGAGGGGACGAACGAAGATCTTGCGGTTGGTCCTTCAGAACCACTTTCGGAGGTCGGAACTTCATCAACAGGACCCTCCTTGATGGCGACTGAGGCCATCCTGGAGGACGACCCTGGTGTCGTGGAGGCTCAGGGGACCACTCTTGTGGAGTGGGACCCAATTTTTGTAATTGAAAACCCGCTGGAACCAGCGGAGGAGACCCCAACAGGTCTGGATCCTATCCCGTTGTCATTGTCTATTGACAACGCCTGCTCCAGTCTGCGTCAAGTTCAGCTGGCATTCTTCCACGACAGCAAGGCTCTTGAAGAGGAGCGCCAAACCCTTAGGAGGTGGCGTAATCGGCTCTACTTTGAGACCAAGCTGGCGCAGTCAAGGCTGGCAGATGACAAAGAATGGATCAAGCAGGAGAAGGTCTGCCAGGAGTACTGGGGCAAGTTATTGAATGACAGGTAGAGCTTGACTCGCGCCCTCGATGCTCAATCCCAGGCCATTTATGAGCAGACCAAAGCAGCTAATAGTGCGGCTGATGAACGCCAAGAAAGGCTTGAGGCCATTAACACTACTCTCATCAAGCGCCGGGAGGCACTTGAGGAGAGGGAGAACAGGCTCGAAGATGAAGAGCAGAAACTCCTAGAGCTGCGGGATGATGTCTTGAGGAGGGAGGAGGAGCTCACCGAAAAGGTGGCTCTGGCTGACAAGGGCCTCGAAGAGCGCGCCAAGAAATTGGAAGAGCGCTGCGCTGAGGAGGAGGAGGAGAAGGCCTGGGTGCGAGGGCAGGAACTCTACGAGCAAGAGTGTGCCATCGCTGCCAGGGAGAAGAAAGTAAGGGGCAGGGAGAAGTACCTGGTTGACCGCCGGAACAAGATCTACCTCCAGGAGGAGGAGCTCGGAAAATTCGAGAAGCGAGTTGCTGAAAAGATTCAGCAAAACGCCAAAGAAGTTGAGCGCCTCGCTCGCGAGAATTCTGAACTGGTGGCGGCCAAAAGATCCTTGGAAGAACTGAAGGGCTTGAGGGCTGAGGACTCCCTACAGGTTTGGGAGTTCCTGGGCAAGGCCAACGACGCGCTGACACCGATGGGCTTCAGTCCCGTGCGTCCGGATGATCCGGAGCCGGAGCCGGACCTTGCGTTGCAAGCGCTGAGCTCGGCGGGTAGCAAACTCTCCAAGGTGGGCGACGTCATCGGGGACCAGTTGGAGGTTGAGGGGCAATCCCTGGCGAAGAACGTTGCAGAGTATGTGCTGACGTGCTACACCAGCCGGAATCCCCAATTCCCTCTGGACCCGGTGCTTGAAGGTCCCGTCGAAGGGGAAGGTGAAGCCGCCCGAGCCAATGTGTTAGAGGTTTCTCAGAAGGTCGCCCAGTTCTTCCATAGGGTCTAGGACCATCTCCGTAGCTCCCACTTGTATTCTCTATTTTTCTTCCTCAATTTTGTAATCCCTTGTCTCCAGATGAATGAAATCCCCAAATTTTTGTGAATTTCACTTTTTGTCTTCAACACTTTTGTCTTCACTTGGCCCCCTGGTAGATGTACACAATTTGATTGTGAACATGTACCAAGAGGATATTGTGTTTTGTTGAAGACTCATTTGCTTCGAACTTGTAGAGTGTAGGTCCGAAGTCTTCGATAGTGAAGGCCCCCTAAGGTTGCCGGAGCTTAGAAGCTCCAGCACTGTCTATCGTCGGAGCTTAGTAGCTCCGGCAATAGTCCCTATCAACGCGTAGAGCATCGATAGTTAGTCCTCCGGGGTGTTGGAGCTTAGTAGTTCCGGCAGTGTCCTTTACCAACATGTAGTTTGTTGGTAGCAGACTCCGCTTGCGGGGTCTTCTCACCATCATTTATTTTGCGTCGACAGTTGGCCCCCCTAGCTTTACCGGAGCTTGGTTGCTCTGGTGATGCTCGTTTTCAATGTTTAACATCGATTACAAGCCACCTAGGGGGAGTCAGAGCTTAGTTAGCTTCGGCTTTTCTCCATTAACGTGGATTTTTTATTTTTCCTGCACACTAAAGCCAAGAAAAATAGTAAAATTCGTTCTTTGCTTCGTCGCGGCTTACGATTCCCAAGAGAGTTTTAGGTCAAACGCGATTCTGAATACAACCGAATGCATTGTCTTTTATTCCAGATCCAATTGTAATTGGACCCGCCTTACTTCGGATTGTCGGGGTGTAGGTAGAGTGGCGTACTTAGGGTGCTTGACCAGGCTAAGTTGATAGCACACTCCGGCCCTAGGTTGGCTTGGCGGCATTCAGGCGAGTGGGCCATAAACAATATTTGAATCTAGAAGAATCGACAATACATCTCGAATTGTATATGAACCAGTCGAACTAAAATTACTTAAGAATTGCACGTCTTTGTTATAGACAAGAAAGAGAAAAATAAAAAATGATGAGCCTGTACAAAATAAATGCACGTGGAGTCTGTTTCACATGAAGATGTCTTTCATTATAGGTCCGGGGTACAGGGGAAACAAGTACACTCTTAGGGTACGGAACCAGGCTAAGCGTGTTTAATTTCTTGTTTGACCCAGGGTAGCTACCCACACTTTTAGTCCTGAGACTGCGACAAGTGTTGCATGAACTTTGTGGACCTTCCGGGAAACGTCCGGCTCTTCTCCCGGAGGAACTACCCGACTCTGTACAATGACTCTATAACATACACCTCAAGTTACTACAGACTCACCTCCGTGATATTAAGTGTAGAACTTACGGAGGTGCTCAATGTTCCAAGGATTTGGGAGAGGTGTCCCATCCTCGGTAGCCAAGCGAACGCTTCCGGGACGGGATACTTTAATCACTCAGAAGGGTCCCTCCCAGCTGGGGGAGAGTTTGTTTAACCCTTCTCTGGATTGTATTCTCCGTAGCACTAAATCGCCTTCCTCGAGCTGTCGGTTGCGTACATGCCGCTGATGATAGCGCCGAAGGGCTTGGCGGTATCGGGCATTCCGAACAGCTGCTTGGCACCTTCCCTCCTCAAGGAGGTCTAGGTCTTCACGCCGGAGCTAGTCCTGTGTGGCTTCGCCGAAGGTCCGGACCCGGAGTGACCCCAAGGTGATTTCTGGAGGAAGGATTGCTTTAGCTCCATACACCAGGAAGAAGGGTGTCTCTCCAGTTCACCGGTTTGGAGTTGTCCTGTTGGCCCATAAAGTGGGTGGAAGCTCTTCGATCCAGTTGGCTCCATGTTTTTTCAAGCGCTCATAGGTGCGCGTTTTGAGTCCTTTAAGGATTTCAACATTTGCTCTCTCGGCTTGGCCATTGCTGGCTGGGTGAGCTACGAAGGCGTAGCAAACTTGTATGCCGAGGTCTTCGCAATATCCTTGGAATGCTGAGCTTGTGAATTGGGTCCCATTATCAGTGATGATTTTGTTTGGGACTCCAAATCTGCATACAATGGACTGCAAAAAGTTGATAGCAGATTGCTTGTTGATTGTCACAACTGGAGTTGCTTCCGGCCACTTTGTGAACTTGTCAATGGCGACGTACAGGAACTTGTAACCTCTGATGGCTCTTGGGAAAGGTCCCAAGATGTCCATCCCCCACACAGCGAAGGGCCATGTAGGAGGTATCATTTGTAAGGGCTGAGCTGGTGTGTGAATTTTCTTTGCATGAAATTGGCATGCTTCACATTTCTTCACCAACTCAGTTGCATCCTGGAGCGCTGTAGGCCAGTAGAAGCCATGCCGAAAGGCTTTACCGACTAGCATGCGGGAAGACGCGTGGTTCCCACACTCGCCTCCATGGATTTCTGCGAGAAGTTCGCAGCCTTCTTCCCTTGTGATGCACCGCATTAGGATGTCGTTGGCACCGCGCCGGTAGAGATCCCCTTCTACTAGCGTGTATCTTTTAGCCAATCTGACTACCCGGTCAGCGGATACATCATCGTCGGGAAGGATGTTGTCTTTCAAGTAGCTCCGGATCTCCGAGATCCATGCATCGGAACTAGCTTGAGCTTTTGAGTCTTGCGTGCTGGGTTGCTCGGAGCTTCCGGCAGCACCTACGACCCTTGATGGCTGCCATGGTAACAGGGCCATCGGGACCGTCAGCTTCGGGATGCTGATCTTGCCCCCTTCGCTCAGTTCGGCAGGCTGAGCTGTGGGTTTTGACAACCTACGGACAAAAGTTTCGTCAGGAGCTGGAGCTCCGGTTGACGCTTTCGTCGAGAGTTCGTCGGCTTCAGCGTTGTGGGCACGCTGGACATGGTGGAGATCTAGGACTTCGAAGTCCTTCTGAAGCCTCTGGACTTCAAGGAGGTAAGCAGCTAGCTGGAGATTGTTGCAGGAGCATTCACCCTTCACTTGCTTAATGATGAGTTGTGAATCTCCCTCGACCAGCAGTTGCTTGACACCGTATGACAGTGCCACCCTTAATCCGTAAATGAGTGCTTCATATTCCGCCATGTTGTTGGTCGCCTTGAAGTCAAGGTGTACCATGTATTTTACCTTCTCTCCGGTTGGTGTGAGGAGAAGGATTCCAGCTCCGGCCCCCTGCTTTTGCATGGATCCGTCGAAGTAGAGGGTCCAGTGAGGCTCGGTGAAGACCGGAGCCTTGTGTTCGGGCTTCTACTCGCTGGAGCCCCCAGGGTTTGATGGAGAGGAAGTCCATTCCGCCATGAAGTCTGCCAATGCTTGACTCTTGATTGCTTGCCTTGAAATGAACTCGAGATCGAATTCGGCCAATTCCGCTGCCCACTTTGCAATATTCCCAGTTGAGTTGGGATTATGCAAGATTGCTCGAAGTGGGTAAGAAGTCACCACTGAGATCTTGTGAGCTTGGAAATAATGGCAAAGCTTGCTGAAGGAAATAAGAACTGCATAGAGCATCTTATGCACCTCTAGGTATCGAGTCTTGGCGTCATGAAGTACTTCACTAATGAAGTACACTGGGCGCTGGATGGTCCGGAACCTCCCGGAGGGGCCCGGAGCTTCCTCTTCATTGATCCGGATCCTCCCGGAGGGGTCCAAATTTTCTTCGGGGACTTCTGAGTCCTTGCTGGTGGAACCCAGAGCTTCTTCAGAAGCGACCTGGACCCTCCCGGAGGGGTCTGGGTCTTTTGAAGTAACTTCTTGTGGATTCAAGTCTGGGAGCTGGGACCCAGACTCGCTTTCAGGAACCTCTAGACCCTCCTAAAGGGGTTTGGACTCCTGAGTATGGGATGGTTCTGGTCTCTCCGCAACCAGGACCATACTGACGACTTCGTCAGTGGCTGAAATGTAAAGCAATAAAGGCTCACCAGGGTTCGGAGCTACCAGAATTGGTAGGGTGGTGAGGAGCTGTTTTAGCTCCTGGAACGCCTTTTTTGCTTCTTCTGACCATTGGAATGGTTCGGACTTCCTTAATAACTTGAAGAAGGGGAGTGCCCGTTTCGCCAGTCTTGACATGAACCGGCTGAGGGCTGCTAGACATCCAGTTAGCTTTTGGACATCTTTGATGCGGGCTGGTGGCCGCATGTCTTCAATGGCTTTGATCTTCGCCGGATTAGCTTCTATGCCCCAATGACTTACCAGGAAACCAAGAAGTTTTCCGGAGCTAACCCCGAAGACACACTTGTCTGGATTTAGCTTTGTGCGGGTGACCCGCAGCTTGTCGAAGACAGCCTGCAAGGTGTGAAGGAGTGACTCCTTGTTCTTGACCTTGACCACGATGTCGTCGACATACACTTCCACTATGTCTCTAATGAGTTCTTTAAAGGTTTTTTACATAGCTCGTACAAAGGTTGAAGCTGCATTCTTGAGACCAAATGGCATGGTTGTATAACAGTACAATCCATCTACTGTGATGAAAGAGGTATGCTCTTCATCTTCCCTAGACATTCTGATTTGATGATACCCAGAATATGCGTCTAGGAAACACAGTAATTCACACCCGGAGGTGGAATCCACTATCTGATCTATTCTAGGTAATGGGAATGGATCTTTTGGACATGCCTTATTTAGTGTTGTGTAGTCGATACACATCCGAAGCTTCCCGCCGGCCTTGGGCACAACGAATGGGTTTGCCAGCCATTTTTGGATGGAAGACTTCTCGGATGAATCCAACTTCGAGCAACTTCTTCACTTCTTGTCGAATGAAGTTCTGTCGCTCTACAGAATGCTTCCGAGGCTTCTGATGCACAGGCCGGGCGTCGGGGTAGATCTTCAGATTGTGCTCAATCACTTCCCTGGGGATCCCAGGCATTTGTGACGGTTGCCAGGCAAACACGTCGACATTAGCCCAGAGGAAAGCGATGAGCGCGGGTTCCTATTTGTCGTTCAATCCCCCCGATATACGAGTGATCTGAGCGGCATCGGAACCGATTTGGACGACTTTGACGGGAATGTCGGTGTCGCCGCTTGGCTGCACACGAGGTGCAGAAGTCGAGCCTCGCTGACGAATGCTCGGGGGTTTTGGAGCTTGCTCCTTCCTAGAGTCCTCCTCTTGCGCCGTAGTAAGTGCATGGAGTTCTTCCAGAGCAGTTTCTCCGACAGTAAGATCTCCGCGGATCCGGAGAACGCCTACTAGTGTTGGCATCTTTAACACCAGGTAACCATAATGAGCAGCTGCCACGAATTTGTACAAGGCAGGCCTACCCAAGATTGCATTGAAGGGTAAGTTGATCTGAGCAACGTCAAAGACCAACTTCTCGGTGCGATACTTCTCCCGGGACCCAAAGGTAACGGGGAGGGTAATAGCTCCGAGTGGGGTATGAATGTTGGCCTAGAGGGGGGGTGAATAGGCCTTCTTGAATTTTATCGGTTCCTGTAACACTTCAACAACGAGATCAAAAACAGATATAACGGACTAGTCCGGTAAAGTGCGGACTAGTCCGGATTTTACGGGCTAGGTTGATCAAGTTAGGTCAATTTGATTGTTTGTTGACTTTTGCAGCGGAAATATAAACTTTGTGATCAGGTCAATAGTTGTGTAACAGATTCTATTAAGAATATGACTTTATTTCAACTATTAACTTTGTATTCAACAAATCTAATCAAACCCTAGATAATGTTGATCAACTAGAATAAAGAACACAAATGAAAGACACAAGATTTATCCCGTGGTTCGGTTACCACGAAGGCAGCCTACGTCCACGTTGAGGAGCCCACAAAAGGGCCGGGTCTTCACTAACCCTTCCCTCGTTCGGATCGCCACGAAGGCCAATCCTCTTCCACTAATCACACAGGGGTAAATCACCGAGTTTAAGGGGCGATCTCACAAGTTGAGCGCTCCCTTGATTACAAGATTCAAGACCACCAATAACACACTTCAAAGTATACAAACTGAGATGCAAGAGTGTGTTAGAGATTCAAACCAAGAGCTCAATCGCGTATCAAGTGCCCTCTCCAATGATCTACAAGTGATCTTCAATGTAGTGATCAATTTAGCACTTGGTTTTGTGGAGAGAGGTAGTTTTTGAGGCTCTTGGGAGGTGTGACGGCGCTAGGGTTCGAGAGAGTTTGAAAGTGGGCCGTGCACCTCTATTTATAAGGGGTTTCTGGAAGTTACCGTTAGGGTTCAGTAAATTCGGACTAGTCCGTGGTGGTGACCGGACTAGTCCGGTGTGCTGTGAGAAGCAAACCCTAAGTGTCCAGGAATATCGGACTAGTCCGTTTGAAAACGGACTTGTCCGATTTCACTGCTGGAAAACTTCGGACTAGTCCGATTGTCATCGGACTGGTCCGGACCTGTGAAACCTTTAGTGTTTAGGATGACAAGTCCGCACTTGGAGGACTTGTCCGATTTAGATCAGTGTGTATATCGGACTAGTCCGTGTAAACACCGGACTTGTCCGAAGTGGATCAGAAAGGATATCGGACTAGTCCGGTGGAGACCGGACTTGTCCGATCTAGTGACCTGTGCATTGTGTTGAGGACTAGTCCGCACTGGGGAGGACTAGTCCGAAGTGGAACAGAAGAATTATCGGACTAGTCCGGTGATGACCGGACTTGTCCGATCTTGTGCAGAATGTGATATCGGACTAGTCCGGTGGACATCGGACTAGTCCGGTCCTGTATAGCTTTGTGCATGTGTGTGTGTGATTAAATGAGATTGAGCTCTTGGGTGTGTTTCCTTAACACACTCCACACATACTAAACTACTAGTTTCTTCTCCTTGAGCTCAAATCCATTTTCCTTCTCAATTTCCTCTTTTTGGCACTTTGCTCATCTTTCATCATTTTTCTGCATTCATCTCAACAAAAGAATTAGGATCCCAATTGCTTGTCATAAATCATCCAAAACCCACAAGGGAGTCCTAGATGCACTTTCAATCTCCCCCTTTTTGGTGATTGATGACAACCAATTGAGATTTCACAAAATGAGGTATAAAATGAGATTTTTCATAAAGTATGCACATATGACTCAAAAATGCATCAAGCAACAAGAGAATCATTCATATGTGCATTCTTTATGGTGGGATGCATACTAAGAGCATGAATGCATTAAGAATGACAGAATTTGCATTGATCAACTAATATCAAGTGAATATAGCATTTCAGGAGCAAAAATTCAGATTTCATCACACACTTGCAAATTAACTGAGCAATTTAACATAGGACCAAACATGATATGAAAATAGCGTTAAACAATTACAATCACAAATAGAAAATACATGGAGACTCTCTCCTCGCATTCTATGCAGCTAAAGCTAAGTCTAGAAGCTCCCCCTCAATCTCTCCCCCTTTGGCATCAAGACACCAAAAAGAGAGAGAGGGAGGTCCTAGGGCTTCACTCTTCGCTGTCAGTCCTCTCATCGTCTTCATCATCTTCATCGCTTTCTTCTTGGCGAGGTTGAGAGGGAGGAGGAGGAACGGAGCTGCTCGAGCCCCCAATGCCAAAATAGGCAAGCTCGGATGTAGTCAAGGGGCTGAGTTCAGTGACGTCCAGATCAGAGTTTTCAGAAATGACTGGAGACCCTATTGGGTTGATCTCCAGTTTCTCACTCAGCTGCTTCACATTTGCTTTTATGTACCTCATGTCTTCTTTCCTCTTCTGGTTGAGCTTATGAAGCTTCACTTCAGTTTTCTTGCAGGAGGAGAGAAGAGACACCAAGTACTTCAGGATCCCACTGGCGGATCCTTTCTTAGGGGCTTCCCTAGCAGCTTCTTCTTGTCTTGCCGGTGCCTCGGGGCTTGAGGCCGGCGATGGAGGAGCTTGGACAATTACTGGCTGAGGCTTCTGAGGCCTCAGTGGAGTGTGCTCCACATCCTTCACGAACTCGATCCCTGTGACCTTCTCGATCATAAACATCAAGTAGGGGGCATAGCCACAGGATCGGTTGGGGGTGCTTGAGATATTGACCATATCATTCCAGATATAGTCAGCCACATCAAACTTTCTGTCCTTGCTTATGACCCTCATCAGGGTCCGGAGGTAGCCTTGTACACTCCCTGCATCCCCATCCTTGGGGGCTATTGTCTTCCGGAGGACTCTATTGAGCACAACAAAGAAAGGCTTCATATTCTTGGTAGAGGGAGGGACATACTTGGAGTTGGGCTCATACATGAATTTCATCCTGTCCCTCTCAATGACCCCTATGTTGTGGATAATGAGGTGGTCATGTCCTCCAGACTCAAGGTGCAGCAAACTGGCAAACTCTTCTTGAGTAATTGAGTACTTGGATCCATGAGTCATCCAAGTCACACTTTCCTCGTCTTCACTGGAGAAGTGGCATGTTGCATAAAACTGTGCAATCACTTCATCATTCCAGTTATATCTGAAGGCAAACAAGTCCTTCAGTCCGTGTTTCTCAGCAGCTGCAATAACCTCATCAAAGGCTGCACACTTCTTCTTCTCCAGGTGGGCCCAGTCAATCCATTGACTGCGCACCACTGGGGTCTTCATAGGCAAATAGACCAATTTGTAGAAGTCCGAGTGGAAATTGGACCAAAATCTGCCATCTGCTGCTTGCTTGGATCTTGCATAGCAGTCTACCCCTCTCAGCTTAGCAGACACCTCGCTGCCCTTGCCAGTGAACTTCTCTTCATTTGGGTCCCGGGCCCCTTCTCTGGGGGCATGCAGCTTGAGGGGCCCAACTGGCCCTGTGGCAACTCCTTTGCCCTTTCCTTTGGTTTGTCGAAGGCCACTTGAGGAGGTGCCGGCCTTCGATGCAGCTTTCTTCACACACACTTTCCTTCTGACTTGGGGAGGTGAGGGAGCTGGCTCGGAGGGTTTCTCTTGGCGTTTCTTGCCAAGACCCGCCGAGGGCCGAGGTGCCACTTCGGACTCAAAATCGGACATTTCGTAGTCAGAGCTCGACATGATCTGAGAATGAGTGATCAAGGAAAAATACAGGTTATACAAGGTATTGGTGAGATAATATGGCAATGGAAGGCATTAGGGAATGAAGGAATTAGGTTTTGGTTCAGAAACAACGGACTTGTCCGGTGCACAGGCACGGACTAGTCCGGTGGACCGGACTTGTCCGTACCTGGACCGGACTAGTCCGGTGTTCATCCGCAAAAACCTAACAGATTGGGTAAAATTTGATCCCTAAGCCAAAAATAGTCTAGCATACACGTAGTACATCTATTGGACATGTAACTAGTGAAGAATGCTAGGCCAAACGATAAGCAATGGAGAAATTTGCGATTTCTTAGGGTTTGAAGAAAATTTACCAAGAAATCGAAGGAGGCTTGAGATTTTGGGGGTTGGAGGCCGGACTTGTCCGCTAACTTCAATCCCCGAGTCTTCAAGCTTGATCTCCGCCCAAGTTTGAGGCTTTTCGACGGAGGAATCGAGTATTTGCCTTGGGAGCTCGAGCGCAAGAGAGAGAATGCTTGGGGCGAGTGTGAGAGTGAATGAATTAGGGTTTGGTGGCGGCTAGGGTTAAGGACACGAAAAATCGGACAAGTCCGGACATGACCGGACTAGTCCGAAGTCGTCCAGAGACTTATATCGGACTAGTCCGTGGTCTGTCGGACTAGTCCGGCCTAACCGGCACTCTGCGGACAAGTCTGCAATGGGCGGACTAGTCCGGGTAACCACGGACTTGTCCGTGGTCACCAGGAGAGAAATGCATAGCCCATTCATATATATTTGAAGGTTCAATATTAGAGATTAGAGAGACAAAACAATTCAAATAATCTTGATGAATTTGACCAGTAAGCAAACAACAATCATACTATGATCAAAATTCATCAAGATCTAATAATTGACATAGTTTTCGAGAGAAAAGTGAAGAGGGATGATTTTCACAATTCAATCAAAATTTTGAAGAAACATACAGGTATGCAACTTTTCAAGCCACACTCCGAGAATCAAGAACATTTAGCTCATTTCGGAGTTCACAAAAGCGTTTTTCATCAAGGGGCTTGGTGAATATGTCGGCTAATTGTTTTTGGGTGTTGACATGAGAGATGGATATGTCTCCTTTCATGGAATGGTCTCTCAAGAAGTGGTGTCTTATGTCTATATGTTTTGTTCTAGAGTGCTCAACTGGATTGTGTGCTATTTTAATGGCACTCTCATTATCACAAGGAGAGGAATATGGTTCATATTGTAACCATAATCCCTTAGAGTTTGTCGCATCCAAAGAAGTTGTGCACAACAACTCCCGGCTGCAACATACTCCGCTTCGGCTGTGGATAATGCAATGGAATTCTGTTTCTTGGATGACCAAGAAACTAAGGATCTTCCTAGAAATTGGCAAGTGCCGGAAGTACTTTTTCTATCTACTTTGCACCCGGCATAATCTGCATCGGAATACCCAATGAGATTGAATTTTGAGCCTTTTGGGTACCAAAGACCAAGGTTGGGTGTATGAACTAAATATCTTAAGATTCTCTTAACGGCTGTCAAATGACATTCCTTGGGGTTGGCTTGAAATCTTGCACACAAGCAAACACTCAACATGATGTCTGGCCTAGATGCACATAAATATAGTAAAGATCCAATCATGGAGCGATATACCTTTTGGTCGACGCTCGTTCCATCTTCATTGAGGTCCAAGTGCCCATTCGTTGCCATGGGAGTCTTTATCGGCTTTGCTTTGTCCATGCCAAACTTCTTGAGGATGTCCTGCGTGTACTTGGTTTGGCTTATAAAAGTTCCTTCCCTTTGTTGTCGCACTTGGAATCCCAAGAAGTACTTCAATTCTCCCATCATCGACATTTCGAATCTCTCTGTCATAATTTTGCTAAACTCTTCACAGAAGGATTGGTTAGTTGACCCAAAAATTATATCATCAACATATATTTGGCAAATAAAAAGATCATTATCCAGATTTTTTGTGAATAACGTATAGTCTACTTTGCCAATTTGAAAACCATTATCTATTAAAAAATCTCTAAGGCACTCATACCAAGCTCTAGGAGCTTGTTTGAGGCCATAGAGAGCCTTACGCAGTTTATACACGTGATCGGGGAACTCTTCGTCTTCAAACCCGGGTGGTTGCTCCACGTACACCTCCTCCTTGATCGGTCCGTTGAGGAAGGCGCTTTTCACGTCCATTTGATACAGCTTGAAATCATGGTGAGTAGCATATGCAAGTAATATTCTAATTGATTCAAGCCTAGCTACTGGAGCAAAAGTTTCATCGAAATCCAAACCTTCGACTTGTGAGTAACCTTTGGCCACAAGTCGTGCCTTGTTTCTTGTTACCACACCGTGTTCGTCTTGCTTGTTGCGGAAGACCCACTTGGTGCCTACAACATTTGCATTGGGTCTTGCCACAAGTTCCCAGACCTCGTTTCTCTTGAAATTGTTCAACTCTTCTTGCATCGCCACTACCCAGTCCGGATCCTTCAATGCATCCTCAGTCCTGCGGGGTTCCAAAAAGGAGACAAACGAGTAATGTTCACAAAAATTTGCTATGCGAGATCTAGTGGTTACTCCCTTTTGGATGTCGCCGATGATGTTGTCGATCGGGTGATCCCTTTGAATGCATTGGTGCACTCTTGGGTGTGGTACTTGGAGAGTCGTGTGTTGGTGATCATCTTCTTCTCCCCCTGAGTTGTTGTCCTCGTTGATTTGTTCATTACGTTCGTACTCCTGTGGTTGATCTTGTATTGAGGCTCCCCCTTGATGGTTGATTTCATCTTGTGGTTCACTTTCATCTTGTATTTGTGACGTTGACTCTTGTGGTCGTACTTCGCCTAGAGCCATTCTCTTCAATGCTTGATAGGGGGCTTCTTCTTTACCTAATTCACATTGATCAACTTGCTCCTTTTGGGAGCCATTAGTTTCATTGAACACTACGTCACGTGCCACTTCAACAAGTCCGGAGGACTTGTTGAAGACACGATAGGCGTAAGTGTTCGAATCATAGCCAAGCAAGAAACCTTCATCGGACTTCGAAGCGAACTTTGAAGTCCTGGGCTTCTTGTTTAAAATATAGCAAGGAGAACCAAAGACTCGAAAATATGAAATGTTCGGTTTGTTACCGGTGAGTAGCTCATAGGGGGTCTTCTTTAGTAGTCGATGAAGATAGAGGCGATTTGTGGCGTGGCAAGCTGTGTTGATTGCTTCCGCCCAAAATCGGTCCGAAGTCTTGTATTCATCGAGCATAGTTCTTGCCATTTCTATGAGCGTGCGGTTCTTCCTTTCGGCAACTTCATTTTGTTGTGGGGAGTATGGTGCTGAAAATTCGTGCTTGATTCCTTCTTCATCAAGGTACTCCTCCACTTGTATGTTTTTGAACTCCGTGCCATTGTCACTCCGAATACTCTTGATTTGTAATGAAAATTCGTTTTGTGCTCGCTTGAAGAACTTCTTGAGTGTCCCTTGTGTTTCTGATTTATCATGCAAAAAGAACACCCAAGTGAAGCGGGAAAAATCATCAACAACAACTAAACCATACTTGTTACCGCCGATGCTTATGTAAGCAATTGGACCAAACAAGTCCATATGAAGTAGTTCGAGCGGTCTTGTTGTGGTCATGATGTTCTTCGCAGGATGCTGTGCTCCAACTTGTTTCCCTGCTTGGCACGCGCTACATGGCCTGTTTTTCTCAAACACAACATCTTTCAAACCTCGGATGTGATCGCCCTTGAGGAGTTTTTGAAGGTTCCTCATACCAACATGTGCCAGCCGTCTATGCCACAGCCAACCCATGTTGGTCTTTGCAATCAAGCATGTGTCGAGTTCGGCTTTATCCTTGTTGAAGTCAACAAGGTAAAGCTTTCCCTTCAACATACCCTTGAATGCAATAGAACCATCGCTCCTTCTTGAGACGATCACACCCTCGTTAGTAAACAGGCAATTATAACCCTTGTCGCACAATTGAGATATGGACAGCAGGTTATAATCTAAAGATTCAACGTGCAAAACATGTGAAAGAGTATGTTCAGAGGATATGGCTATTTTACCGGTACCGAGGACCCTCCCTTGACTGTTGTCTCCAAAGTAGATCCCTTCATTTGGGTCCTCGTTCACTTCATACTCCACAAACATCCTCCTTTCTCCGGTCATGTGGTTTGTGCATCCACTGTCTAGCACCCATTTGGATCCACCGGAGGAGTAGGCCTGCAGAAACAAGTTACGCCTTGGTTTTAGGTACCCAAGCTTGCTTGGGTCCTTGGAGGTTAGTGACAATACATTTGGGCACCCACACATGGGATTTTGTGTTCCCATGGCGTGGCCCAGCATAATAAGCATACACTTTACCAATATTGTTTCTCATTAATACATATGAAGCATCGAAGGTTTTAAACAGGAGTTGTTGCTGATTATTGGTCGGACTAGTCTGTGTGACCGGACTTGTCCGGATGACCGGACTTGTCCGGACCACAACCGGACTAGTCCGGTTTTCATGAGAGTTCAGATTTTTAGATTTCGTGCTGCCGGGTTGTGAGGGTCCTCCTTTCACAAAGGTAATCTTTCCCTTGTTATTCTTATGATTTCCAGCTCTTTGCTTTCCATCATAGGAATAACCAATGCCATACTTGACATTTGGAGGTCTTTGGACCAAATATGCACTACGTGCATAGTTGATCCTTTTCTTGTCAAATATTACACATTGGGTAGGGTTTTTGTCCTTTGTGGAGGTGGACTTTTCTTTCAACCTGGTGTTTATCTTTTCACATTTGCAGATATGAGTATTATTACTTGAAGTGGATTGAGAAGGTAGGCTTGAAGAGGAGGAGGGTTCACTAAGCTTGAGTGACTCAATTTGCACTTCAAGGATCTTGTTGACCTCGATCAGGTCATCAAGTTGGTCCTTGATTGCTACATTTGAGTTGGTTAGCTCCAAGCAAGTTTTCTTGCTTGAAGCTAGCTCAAGCTCTAGTGAGTGACTTCTTTCCTTTTCATGAACTAGAAGATTGTCAAGTTCCACATGCTTCTCCTTTTGGGAGATAATCATGTCTTCTTGACGATCGATTAGCTCTTCCTTCTCAACAAGTTGGTTAAGCAAGAATTTCATTTTTGCAGCAGTTTTTCTATCTAAACCAGCTAGCATATCTTCATCACTATCTAAATCATCATCACTTGAATAAGAATGTAAGGAAGGAGTTTTGATATTTACCTTGCGTTTACCTTCCTTAGCCATGAGGCAAGTCCCATTTGCCTTCTTTGCACCGAGCGTGGGAAAGAGTGTGGGTTTCTTGGACACGCTCTCGATGGCTATGCTAGCCAATTCTTCTTCATCGGACGATGAAGACTCATCGTTTGAGTCCCATTCCTTTCCAATGTGTGCTTGTTCAGCTTGTTTCTTCTTCTTGAAGAACTTCTTTGCTTGAGGCTTGGACTCTTTGTTCTTCTTCTTATTGTCCTCATACGGGCAGTCGACTATAAAGTGGTTGTATTCACCACAGTTATAGCACGCCCGCCTCATCTTTGGCTTCGTCCTTTCTTTGTATTTTGCTTCATTTGATTTTGTTCCTTGTCTTTTCTTCATAATTCTCTTAAACTTCTTCATGAACAAAATCATATCTTCTTCATCTAGCTCGCTGCTTTCATCATCGCTGTCCTCCTCAAGCTGTGCTTCTCTTGCTTCTTTGGATAAAGGCTTGAGTGAGGACTTTAGGGCAACTCCCTTCTTCTTGGCCGATGTGAGGTCGGCTATTTCTTTTACGTGCTTGGCTTGCTTCTCCATCATCTCAAAGTTAATGATCTTGCCAAGCAGTTCATCAGGAGTCATTTTCTTGTACCCCGGACTCTCTCGGATCATAGAGCAAAGTGTAACATTGCGAGGCATGAAAGCTCTAAGGATGAGCTTTACAACCTCGTGATCATTCCACTTTCTGCTCCCATATGATCGAACCTTGTTCACGAGAGTCTTCAGTCTGTTGTACATGTCCTGGGGTGACTCATCTTCCTCAATCGCGAACCTTCCTAGTTCGCCCTCAATCATTTCAATCTTGGCTTCCCTCACATGTCTGTCACCTTCATGCGCTGTTTGTAGGGTATCCCAGATTTCTTTGGCAATTTCTAATCCGTCCACCTTTGTGAATTCATCTCGACTTAGAGATGAGGTGATGACGGCTGCGGCTTGTGCATTCCTGTGGATGGCTTGCTCTTGACTTGGCGTGAGCTCTTCGTCGTCATCTGGGATATTGATTCCTGTGCACACAATATGCCATAAACTTGGGTTAAGGGAAATCAAGTGCATCTTCATGTTTTGCCTCCACATAGAGTAGTCACTCCCATCGAAGTGTGGGGCTTTTCCAAGGGGAATGGATAGATAGTGATTGCTGTTAGAATTTAAACGGTCATAATTAAAAGGATATCGGGAGTAGTCGGTGTGACTACTCCCCTTCTTCTTTTCTTCAACTTTGGCTTTCCCTTTGGAAAGCGCTTTCTTTCTAAGGAGAGCTTTCAGCTCCAATGTCTCCTCATCATCATCGTCAAAGTCTTGAATGGCTTCGAGATACTTCTCAAGTTTTTGATGCTTGTCATTGTTCATCTCTTCCTGGTTGTTGATCTTTTGGACTTCCTTCATGTCCGACATGATCTCTTCGAGCGGTTGCACTCTTTCTTGAAGAACCTTGCTCTGATACCAATTGAATGTTGGCCTAGAGGGGGGGTGAATAGGCCTTCTTGAATTTTATCGGTTCCTGTAACACTTCAACAACGAGATCAAAAACAGATATAACGGACTAGTCCGGTAAAGTGCGGACTAGTCCGGATTTTACGGGCTAGGTTGATCAAGTTAGGTCAATTTGATTGTTTGTTGACTTTTGCAGCGGAAATATAAACTTTGTGATCAGGTCAATAGTTGTGTAACAGATTCTATTAAGAATATGACTTTATTTCAACTATTAACTTTGTATTCAACAAATCTAATCAAACCCTAGATAATGTTGATCAACTAGAATAAAGAACACAAATGAAAGACACAAGATTTATCCCGTGGTTCGGTTACCACGAAGGCAGCCTACGTCCACGTTGAGGAGCCCACAAAAGGGCCGGGTCTTCACTAACCCTTCCCTCGTTCGGATCGCCACGAAGGCCAATCCTCTTCCACTAATCACACAGGGGTAAATCACCGAGTTTAAGGGGCGATCTCACAAGTTGAGCGCTCCCTTGATTACAAGATTCAAGACCACCAATAACACACTTCAAAGTATACAAACTGAGATGCAAGAGTGTGTTAGAGATTCAAACCAAGAGCTCAATCGCGTATCAAGTGCCCTCTCCAATGATCTACAAGTGATCTTCAATGTAGTGATCAATTTAGCACTTGGTTTTGTGGAGAGAGGTAGTTTTTGAGGCTCTTGGGAGGTGTGACGGCGCTAGGGTTCGAGAGAGTTTGAAAGTGGGCCGTGCACCTCTATTTATAAGGGGTTTCTGGAAGTTACCGTTAGGGTTCAGTAAATTCGGACTAGTCCGTGGTGGTGACCGGACTAGTCCGGTGTGCTGTGAGAAGCAAACCCTAAGTGTCCAGGAATATCGGACTAGTCCGTTTGAAAACGGACTTGTCCGATTTCACTGCTGGAAAACTTCGGACTAGTCCGATTGTCATCGGACTGGTCCGGACCTGTGAAACCTTTAGTGTTTAGGATGACAAGTCCGCACTTGGAGGACTTGTCCGATTTAGATCAGTGTGTATATCGGACTAGTCCGTGTAAACACCGGACTTGTCCGAAGTGGATCAGAAAGGATATCGGACTAGTCCGGTGGAGACCGGACTTGTCCGATCTAGTGACCTGTGCATTGTGTTGAGGACTAGTCCGCACTGGGGAGGACTAGTCCGAAGTGGAACAGAAGAATTATCGGACTAGTCCGGTGATGACCGGACTTGTCCGATCTTGTGCAGAATGTGATATCGGACTAGTCCGGTGGACATCGGACTAGTCCGGTCCTGTATAGCTTTGTGCATGTGTGTGTGTGATTAAATGAGATTGAGCTCTTGGGTGTGTTTCCTTAACACACTCCACACATACTAAACTACTAGTTTCTTCTCCTTGAGCTCAAATCCATTTTCCTTCTCAATTTCCTCTTTTTGGCACTTTGCTCATCTTTCATCATTTTTCTGCATTCATCTCAACAAAAGAATTAGGATCCCAATTGCTTGTCATAAATCATCCAAAACCCACAAGGGAGTCCTAGATGCACTTTCAGGGTAATGGCTTTCGGACCTACTCCGGAGAAAGGTCGGGAGGGGTGGAGATCCGAAGGTCGGAGCTGATGCTTGGTAAAAGCTTCGAAGCTTATGAGGTTGAGCCCCGAACCTCCATCTACCATGACATGGTGGAGCTAGAGGTTATTGATGGTAGGAGATACCATCAAAGGTAGCTGACCTGCTCCAACCATGCTTTGAGGGCAGTCTGAAGCATCAAAAGTGATGGATGTGTCCATCCACTTCCGATGAGGCTCCGCCCTGGCTGTAGGAGCTACAACAGCCATGTCCCGACGCATAGTATTGATGACGCGGCGGGAGGTGATGTCCCATGATCCACCAAAAATGGTGTTCATGGTCTTCCAACGCTCGTTGTCATAGACGTCGGAATCGTCGTCGACGGAGGTGTAGACGGCCTTCAGGACCTTTTTGGGATCCTGAAAACCTAACTCCTCTTCAGCCGGAGCTTCGTCAACTTTTTGTTTTCCTTCCCTCTGTTGGAAGGGAGCTTCTTCCCGGCGCTTGTTGTAGCGCTCGGCAAGGTTTTGGACCTCCCGACAGTCTTCCAAACTGTGGCTGTCCGTTTTGTGAATTGAACACCACACCTTGGGTTTGCCACCGTCTTCAGAAGACGGTCGAGGTCGCTTCTTGGGGCGTGGCCCCCGGCCACCCGGAGTTGCAGCATTGGATGCACCGGCCGACGGCTTCTTCTTGCCGTTGGTCTTTTTCTTCTTCTTGCCACTCCCGAAGGTAGCGGCTTCTCCTTTGGAGGATTTCTTGTGATCCTCCGGAGTTGGTTTGGAGTGCATTTCACGGCCCTCCGCAGCTCTGGCACATTTGTCAGCCAAGCTGAAGAGTTCCGTGACACTGGTAATCTCCTTGATCGCCAGTTTCTCCAGCATCTTCTTATCCCGCACTCTCTGTCTACATGCCACGATGACAGAGGCGCTAGAGATAGAAGGGATAGTGTTTCGTACCTGAGAGAATCTCTGGATGAATGATCGCAGGGATTCTCCTCCTTTTTGCACAACTGCAAAAAGGTCCAGTTCAGTGCCTGGTCGGGTGTAAGAACTCCCGAAGTTGGCGGTGAACTGCCGGCACAACTCCTCCCAACTGCTGATGGAGTTGGATGGAAGGCTCATAAACCAGGACCTGGCGGTCCCAGTTAAAGTCACTAGGAAATAATTGGCCATTACGGCCTCATTTCCTCCAACTGCCAAGATAGCAGTGGAGTAAATCTGAAGAAATTCGACAGGATTAATGGTCCCGTCGAACTTCTCCGGCGGGTGAGGCCGGAACTTCTGTGGCCACCTGACCATACGCAGATGCATGGCCAGGGCTGAACAGCCTCCTCCTACTCCTTCAGGAGCAGGAATGTCTTGAGCTTCTCGTCTCTCACGAGCACGCTCAATATGGACTCGGCCGTCTTGTTGGCGATATCGGCGATCAAGCTCCGCCCGGAGGTCATGAGTTGAAAGCGTTGATACCGTGTGAGTGCGTCGTGCCCCGGAGGGCAACGACGTCACCTGCTGTGATGCAGCATGTCTCCTGTTGTTGGAAACGTGCGAACCAAGTCTGCCAGACAAGGTCCGTCGCTACGACGGGGCCCGTCCTGAAGGAGGAGGACCCTGGTTGCTGATGCGGTCGGTTGCTGCTGCAACCAAGTGTTCCACATCAGCCCTCCACTACTCCATTGCATCCCGAGATGCGTCCGGAGGTGGTGGGCGCTTAAGAAGAGCACGTGCTGCATGAAGCGCGTGTTCCGGGTTGTCAAGATTCGCCAACGCAGTGATTGACGCCGGTGCACCATCGCGTTGTCCAGCTTGATTTGCTGGTGGAGGCGGCGGTGGTGGAAGTGTGACTCCTGCTGGAACCGTGGTTCCTGCTGGTGGCTGCATATTGAAGGGATTACCCCCAACAGCTTGAACAGCGGGATGACCATTGGATGATCCAGCGGCTGAGTTCACCATTCTTGAAATCTCCGGGCCCCTACCTGGCGCGCCAACCGTCGGTGGTTTTGATCCGGCAGATCTCCCGACACTACTAAAGTGTTAGAGGAGTTTGAGGTTCGGTATGGGCGCGCGGAGATTCCAGAAGGTGAGATGTCGAGTGACACAAGGGACACGAAGATTTACGTGGTTCGGGCCGCCTGAGCGTAATACCCTACTCCACGGGGTGTGTTGGTGTTGTATTGGATGTATGAGCTCAACGTCAGTTGAGAGTGTAAAGTCAGCGTGTCTCCGGAGAGTGTAAAGTCAGCGTGTCTCCGGAGAGTGTGTCCTATGTATCGTCGGCCTGTCCTTTTATAGTACAAGGGCAGGCCGTTACAAGTTAGCCTGGCCCGACATGTGGCCCCGGTGGTTACTGATATTGATACACATTCAACACGTTTAATTGCCCTTAATGACCGAGTTATGGGCTTTGACAGCACCATTACTGGTAATTAAGGTCGTCTGATCGTGTGTCATTAATATAGTATTAATGACACTTGATCTGGTCTTGAAGTCCTTGATTCCCCTTTGAAGATCCGGAGCCGTTGTGGAGTCTTCCGGAGGTTAGAGGCTGAAGATCCGACGGTTGGACACGTGGCAGCACCGGAGCACACTGTGGGGAACAGATAGGTCCGGTGTTACCCGACACGTGTCAGTTCTGGAGCTTCCCTCGGTCTGGGGTTAGGTCCGGGGGTGCCATTTCGGTACATAGCCTGAAGCTTCCCCCTTGTGGGCGGTAGCTCCGGTTTGATAGTACATGTGGCGACCCTGGGACTAACCATGTTGGAGAAGCGGGTCCGATTATGTCTGACATGTGGGCCTCCGAAGGCCTTCAAATCAAGTAGATGACTTTCCCTTGAGATCTTTGCAATCCCAAGGAGTATATGGTACCCAGGGTACCAACAACGGTGATGATCACCCACTCCTTCTTCCAATCATACCATTTGCCGGAGGGAAATGCTTCCAAGTACTTGAAGGGGCACCTCTTCCGCTTCACGAAGTAGTACAACCCAATCATCTCGTTCCCCTTCCCGGTGGTCTGCAGGGTGAAGATACACAGGAAGAGCTCTAGGCTGGGCCGCACCTCCACCCACATATCACGGAAGTGAACGAAGGTAGCGACCAGCAAAACGGAATGGGGGCCGAGGAAATGCAGCTGGATGCCATAGAACTCCAGCAGTGTCATTAGGAAAGACGAGAAGGGGAGAGCAAGCTGACCATGGTGTATCCTTGGAAGTAAACCATGTCACCAGCGCTCTTCTTCTCGAAAGGAAGCTCACCTAGGCGGATCTTGTCGTTGAAGGAGTCATGGGACCACCCCATGTAGGCACGGACCTTCTTCAGCTCCTTCTCGTTCTTGATCTTGCTAGCAGGGAGACCCAACTCCATTGCGACAAAATGGAGCAGGGGAAGGATGGATGTGCAAGGGCTAAGGCTCAAGACTGAAGGATGCGAGAAGGCAGTAAGGTCTTAAGCGTTATTGCAAATGGAGGCGTAAAGGGCTCGAGACCTGTGCTAGCTCTCTTCTTAAGTATACTTCCGCGACGTTTGAATGGGAACTGCGGGCACTGCAATGCTGGAGCTACCCTCACGATGACTGGTGGGTCGGAGTTCGATTCGGCAGAAAGGCTAAAGTAGCCACCTCAAGGCAACTTCTCCCATAGGAGAGAGTTCAAAACTTAAGGGCGGCGACATAATGGGCGCGCAGAACCGAAACAAAATACGTATCGGGAACCGACGCCAGTTGATGGTGCGATATCTGCAGACAAAGATTTTATCCACCGCATTGAAGGGAAGCCCTTAAAGGCACGACACGAGGATTCAAAATGGCCCCACCTCAGGTATAACCACTTAACCAAGGAAGTTCCTCCCCGAGATGGGCCCGGGGGCCACTGTCGGTACCTGGCAAACCGGGTACCCATAGATACAGGAAAGAAGGCACGCTGGGTCTCGCCCCACACGGGGGCAAGATCCGGTGTGGTCCCAGGGTGCCACTTGGCGTGCGTCATGGTCTTGCCTCTCCACTGAGGGAAGGCCCAATGCTACCACATGTCCTGCAGTTCCAGGTTTGCCTCCCCCTAGGAGGTGAGGTCTGGCACTGCCACGCGTCTCGCAGCTCTGGGCCCGCCTCCGCGCTGAGGAGAGGTCCAGCGCGTCTGCGAGGCCGGCAGCCCCAGACCTGCCTCCCCACTGAAGGAAGGTCCAGCACAGCCATGTGTTCTGCAGCTCCATACCCGGCCTCCCTGCTGACGGAAGGACCGGAGCTGCCACGTGCCAGGCAACGCCGGGCCTAGGCCATCCTGCGGTAGCTGCAAAGAAGGGAGACGTGCCTAGTGCGCCTAAACTAGAAGGACACACACGTTCCCTAGGTAAGCTGGAGCTCACACTCATAAGTCAAGAGGTCAGTGGCCAGTCTTGTTATAATAGGCCGGAGTCGAACTACTATGTATGACGGACGAATGAGAAGCCGCGACAAGACAGACAAGACGCGACCAACCATGATGAGGGGCTATCTGTAGCCCTACAGCAGGGCATGGGCAGGCGACACATTGAAGCCATTGTCAGAAGATAGGATTTACTCCCAGATCTTAGAATGGATTTGGTTGCTCCCAGGGCCACCTACCGGGCCCTGGGCCCCACTTGTAAGCTGTCTGGCCTTGGACTATAAAAGAACCAAGTAGCTATCGACTTACACACGTTCACACAGACCCAGACACACGCTTGAGCAATACAATACACAAACCACCGTGGACTAGGGTGTTACGCCCAGGCGGCCCGAACCACGTAAATCCCAAGCGTTCATCGTCCGTTGCGCTCGATCTTGCTGGGACTAGCCCCTGAAAATACATCAAACCTCTGCGGGCTGCTTCCGAGCAGGTCCGGGGGAGGTGTCAGTTAGACACCTCGACACCAACATATCTCACCAGATCTTGAAAATACCATTATATGTTGAGATGTGAACATGTCATCTACATCATCTTTAGCATATATTTAATTGTCGTTAAAGTAGTTCCTTCTTTCCTAAGATTTGGATTTATATCTCATTAGATCTTGAAAAAAATCTCATTAGATCTTGAGATGTGAACATGCTGTTTATGTCATTTCTAGCATGTATTTATTTTTTGCTAAAGAAGTTCTTTCTTTACTAAGATGAATTCATATGTCATTAGATCTGGAAAAATAATCTCATTAGATCCTGAGATGGGAAATATCATTTATGTCATTTCCAACGTGTATTTAATTGTTACTAAAGTAGTTCCTTCTTTATTAAGATTTGGATTCATACCTCACTAGACATTGAAACAAATTCATTAGATCTTGAGATGTGATCATGTCATTCATATTTTTATCAATATATTTTTATATATTGCTAAAGTTGTTCCTTCCTTCCTAAGATTTGGATTCATATCTCACTAGATCCGAAAAATCTCGTTAGATCTTGAAAATCTAGATCCAAATGGTGGAAAGAAACAAAGTGGACTTGATAGTAGATCTAAATGGCAAATATGGAAACAATATGTATGTCTGAAGTATAAAAAATAATTCTTGATAAAAAATGTAGAAATAATAGGCTAAATATTGAAGACTTCAAATTTCCTTCGCCGGATCACATTGTAACTCATCATCCTACCGCTCCTTGCCCTAGTTTGTCGTAAATCATCTCTCGTGGTGAGCCATACATGCACCGTGAGAATAAAAATTCAATCAAGGAAAAAAGAACTCCAAAAGAAAAAATAAGATGTGTCTATCAACATAGAAAGTTTCATCGATAGATTAAAAGGTATTGAAGTGAACCCACCTCTTTCTGGTGAGATTGAGATGTTGGTAGAGCTAAAAGAACAAAAAAGAGCAAAATCACACCATCCCTACAATAAGTAAATGCCCTTTTGTCATAACAGGAAACACGATCATTTGCGAGGGCTAAAGCTATTTGTGACGGCCGATCATCGCAAAATACGCAGCCATCGCAAATTGGCATCTATTTGTGACGGCTAAAGTTGAAGCCATCGCAAATAGTCCTATATTTGCGATGGCTTCGTAATAAGCCATCACAATTAAACAGGCTATCACAAATAGGATGTAATTTGCGACGGCCAGAGAAAACAACGTCGCAAATAGGACTAAATTGTGACGACCAACTTTAGGGAGCCGTCGCAAATAAAAGAAATATATTGTGGCCCACTATCGGCCCGACTCACACACTTACGTGTCGCTCCCGACACCCGTCGTAGCTGCTGTCGCGCCCGCCAACGCCGCCGCCGTCCAGACACCCACCGCCTCCCCAACGCACGTCGCCTCCCCGACGCCGCCACCTCCCCGATGCCCGCAGCGTGCTTGCTGCCGCACCGCGCGCTTGCCTCCCCCACGTCGCCTCCCTGCCGCCTCCCCGAGTGCCTCACCGACGGGAGCGCCTCCCCCAAGTTCCTCCCCTCCCATGATCATTTAGCCTTTGTGATTTAGGCTTGTCATTAGGCTTTGTGCATCGCAGATGATTAGCTCGATCTCCTATGTTAGTTTTGGTTTTGTGATTCACATTTGCAATGCACATTTGCTTATGTTTATTGTCATGCTTATTGCTATGCTTATGTTTAGATGCTATGTATATTGCCATGCTATGTTTATTGCCATGCTTATTGTCATGTTTATTGCCATGCTTATGCTTATTGCCATGCTATGTAAATGTTTATTGCTTATGCTTATTGCCATACTATATGTACCTAAATGGATTCAGGATGACTTGGCCCGACACAACCTATTTAGGGTCCGATAAGGCCCATTTAGATGGAAAGTATGTGTCTAGGCGAACGGCGATGGTGACGACGGCAAGCACCAGCGCTTGGATGGCGGACCCCGACGGAGCGGGTTTTATCTCTGACCCACTTATAGCTGTTGTATGTTGACGGTGGGTCCTGAAGGGCATACCGTACGACGAATAACCTAGTTCCTCCTGTTCTTTTCTCCTCTCTCTTTCTTTCCTCACCTTCTCTATCTTTCATCTTTCACCTTACACAGCTAACTGTAAAGTCATCGCGTCGTATGTTAACTTGGTTCAACTACTTGACGGCTAATCCTAAAGCTGTCGTAAGTTAATTTTGGATAGTTGATCCCAAAGCTTGAAGATCTGCACCATTTTTGTGGGTGCAGTGTAAAACAAGCGAGGTTATGCTGCCGAAATTTTGTTCGGATTTAGGTTCTGTGTCTCGTCATAAGCAGGATAAATCCTGTACAAATTAACGATAATTTCTCCAACTTTAAATTGCAGAGTCAAACATGGGTGAAGACTGCAGTTAGATGTATACTGGTTGGAAGAGCATAATTGGTGGTCGCTCGGATGAGTTGTACACCAAGTTAGATGAATTTTTGGATCGAGCATTTTCATTGTCAACAGATGATAAGGTGCGGTGCCCATGTACGAAATGCCAAAACACCAAGTTTTTGAACAGAATGTAACTTTCGTTTCACTTTTGTCAAAACAGTTTCACGCCACATTATGAGGTGTGGACCTTCCATGGCAAGACTAAATCCTGAGTCGTACAAGAAGTGGATGAGGATGATGATAGAACAGGGGTTCATAGGATGGAAGAGATGCAAGAAGCTATGGAAGCGTAGGATCCTCTTACAATGGAGGTAGACAAGTTCTTAGATGAGCTTAAGAAATCAGAAAAGTCATTGCATGAACACACGGAGGTGACTGTCCATGATCATCTTGGGTCACATCTCGACGTGATGTTGAAACCGCTGATCGAAGAATTGAAAATATTGTGGACAAGAGTCGAAGCGTACGATAGTTACAAGAAGCAGAACTTCAACCTTCGAGCTGCTTATTTGTGGTTCGTCCATGATTTGTCGGCATACGGCGTGTTTTCCTGATGGAGCACTCATGTTCATCTAACGTGTCTGATATGTGCTTCGGACACGAACTGCTTTCGACTAACTCATGGAGGCAAGATATCGTACTTCGATTGTCACAGACGTTGGCTGCCTCCGAATCACATATTTGGAAAAAAGAGGCATGTCTTAAGAAAGACACCGTTAACACTAAAGGACCACCAAAACGTCTCAACGGATTAGAAATTTCTGATATGTTGGACAAACTGGTGTCAGATGAAGGGCGTCCTGGATATTTAGTAGGTTACGGAGAGGAACACAATTGGACTCACATATATGGACTTTGGGAGCTACCGTATGTGAAGACGTTGATTCTCATGCACAACATTGATGTCATGCATCAGGAGCGTAACATGGGCGAAAGTATGATAAGCACATGCATGGATATGACTGACAAAACGAAAGACAATATAAAAGCTAGACTAGATTTAGAAGAGATTTGTAACCGTCCAACTCTTGAAATCTCTGAAAGTGGTGGTAAGCCACGTGCTTCTTTTTGTCGTCGACCTAAAGAAAAGAAAGAAGTCATCAAATAGTTGAAAACTTTGAAATTCCCAGATGGTTATGCATCTAGCCTGAAACGAGCTATGAATGTGAATACAAGAAACCTCACTGGGTTAAAGAGTCATGATTATCACATTATCATGGAAAAACTCTTACATGATATGTTTCAGGGCTATCTCGGTGATGCGGTGTGGAAGGTTTTAGCTAAGCTCAGCTATTTCTATAGACAACTCTGTGCTCAAAAAATCAAGATAGGGATGATGGATAAGTTAGAGAAGGAGGTATCGATACTTTTAAGTAAGATGGAAAAAAGTTTCCACCGGATTTCATCAATCCAATGCAACATTTGCTTATCCATCTTCCATTCAAAGCTAAAGTTGGCGGTCCTGTGCAATACAGGTGGATGTATCACATTGAAAGAGCGCTACGATATCTGAAACCAATATTTGACAGCAGGGCAAGGGTGGAAGGGTGCATTGCTGAAGCATATGCTCTTAAGGAAGTAGGATATTTTTTAAGTGTCTACTTTGTAGAAGAACACAATATCAATACTTCGGCGATGCGGTACAATGTGGACGAAGCAACCCCTTGTAGCGACATCTCCATTTTTCAAACGAGAGGCACTACTGTTGATAGCTAAACGACCTATGAACTACCCGGACGTGACAGGATCGTTGCTTTATTCCACATTTATGCAAATATAGATGGCATGCAGGAATACTTTGAGTAAGTGTATTCTAAAAGTGTTTTTTCACGTTTATGCTAATCAATATATTTTGCTACACATGTATTATAAAAAGTGTTTTTTCATGTTCAGCGAGTTCCATAGACAATGTTGGCCACATAGATATCAGCCTACGGCCAAACAAGTAGAAGGGATGCATCTACGAGGTTACGATACATTTGTTCTTGCACACCAAGTGAAACAAGTGTAGTATCTACCTTATCCATGCACAAAGCTCAGTGCTTGTTGGGTGGTATATAAGGTGAATCCTCGTGAGTGGTTATATACTCTTGGGGATGATGGTACCATGATAGTGAAGACGTTGAAGAAGTGTACCAAGAAGAAGAGTTGCCAGCCAATTTTATTGTCGAGCCTGGTGCATGACTCGATCAATTAGTTGGATGTTGAAGATGTAGAGATAGATGATATGCGAAAACAGAAATTAGAACAGGTAACGATGGAAGATCGTTGGGCTGGTCTAAGGAGTAGGGCACATGATATGATGCAGATAAATTTTGAAAGTGATTACAAGTAGCTTTTCTTGAAAAGAGTAACATGAATTTTGTATATCTTATTTGCATATTTACTGATTATTTATTAAAACAGGATGGCGTCTAAGAAGGGTAAGAAGGTGGCGGCGACGAGGGGGTTCTTCCCCTCTAGTGCTGAGGACGCTTTCGTTGGTGCCTCATCGACCGGGAGCAGACACTCTCAGCTGTTGGGGCATGTTCTTACCAGCTCTAGGGCTTCGTCACAGCAGCCCACACAGGTAAATTTCACTAGTCTTTGACAATTTATTCAAATTCAATTTCCAATTAAACTTACTTATGAATCATTTGAATATTGTAGTTCTCACCTACTAACTCAGAGGATAGGGCACCAGTTGAGCCTGGCTACCCTTCAGTGAGCCAGCCCTTGACCAACTAGCACTTGGCTAGCGAGCCTTCTGTTTCTGAGCCCTTTGGCTTGGCTGGCGACAAGCCTTCTGGGTCACCACAAGCGGAGGCGGCGAACGAGGAGGACTCACATTGTTAGTCCTCCTCCGGTCCCTTCACAGAGGATTGTGATTCGTCCGGTCAAAGACAGGTAATAAAATCGTAGTGTTCAAATATTGTTTATTTTCGTTACTTAATTAATGAATCAATAAATGTCTTGCAGTGTTTGGTAGGACGCGTCTTTCACCGGTGATAGACACCACAAATCGGCGAATGGTGTTCTCGGGTCCTTTGTGCATATGCACTATCCCGGGGGCATCGACGGGGTGCCTACTACTTCATGGGAGGACTACACACGCACCCCTCACTAGGAGCAATGCAACGTTCAGGAGACCATATGAGCCGATTTTATGTTTAGTATGTTAAATAAAGTTTATAAGTTTTAACTCTTAAACTCTTTTATTGAATATCTCTTCAATATATTCCTTATCGTAGGGAAGGTATATCTTAGGGGACCCAGACGACCCTCGCATGTTTGAGCATGCGAGGAAATTGTTTCACTTCAACGTTGCGAAGACGGTTCGACAAGCTTTGTCGAACGCTCATATTCAAGTTATCAATTAGCACTTGAAGGCGAACCAACACGACGTGCGACACTTCCATTAGGAGAGCGAGAGGCACCTGACGAAGGTGGAGCACGCGCAGGCACGTGGGATGTAGTATATATTTTTTTGATAATTTTCTCAGTGGTATTTTTAACAACCTACAATTATGTTCAGGGCCACATGAGCTGGTTGCAGGGTCAGTCCGATGCATACCGGTCCTTTGTCGGTATTGGGCTAGCTATGAGTCTAAGTGTCACGCCCGGTCATCGTAAAGATGAACAGACGCTAATCACATGTACGCCAGGATCAGTTGAATCGTACATGCGTTGACGAAAGTGAAATACCATTACATTGCCATGTTCGATTACATAAATAGTCTTACAGAACGACCCGAAGGTCCACAAATACACACCACAAATATTCACAACACTAAACAGTTCAACACTAATGAAATCAAGATAGATAAGCGGGCTTCGTCTCCACAGGCAGCCGTTGCGCGTGAGGTCGCCAGCCTAGACCAAGTCCTCCGGGTTGACGTAGAAGTCCTCCGGTGCAGCTTCTTCTTCTTCATTCTCTAAAGGAGAATTAAACGCTTGAGTACATAGAGTACTCAGCAAGTGCGGGAAGAGAATGACATGATTGGCTAGGGCAAAGGAAAGGCCAAATATGGCTTAGCACTATGCTTAGAACCTATCCTTAGCTTTCAATTATCAATATTATAATTCAATAAATAATCAACACATGATTAATGATAATGAAAGTACTTGAACCATGATAAACCATCAATTCCCAACCATAGACTAATTATGAACTGGCCCCAAGCCGCTCTTGTCCGTGAGCACGGCTGTCATGACAGTTTTACCAAATCTCTGCAGAGAGTGTACCCTTTCCCCACAAGCAGTGATTTCATCCCCTGTTGCCAGGTGGACTAAGTGAACCTCCCTGATTGCCCGTGGTAGCTAACCACATTACACACTTCCTTTGGTGTGAGGCCAGGAGATCACAACATGGTCTTTACAAAGGTACTCCTGATTAGTGCTAGCCCTCTAAGGTTTCCACCACTGGGGATTCTCGGAGTAACCCTCCGCCCCAGAGCCCCCTCTTGAGCCTTGCGGTTCCAAGAGCAGATCACCCGCCTCATTCCCCGCACCATCCATCCACTAGCAGTTCATCAGGAGAAACCTAATTAATTGACCAAGCTGCCCCATCTCAGTCTCGTGGTGGTACTATAAAGCTTAGTGGCTTCCTCCATAAACCGGTCCTTAGAATCCGGTGGCAACAAACCCCAATCCCGGGTCTCGTGCAAAATGCACCATACCAAAGCTAACCTACCACCAGATTCCTATCCACTACAGTTGTGTAACCACAAGTTCAAGTTCCATAAAGTTCAACATAGCACAATAGTATGAAATCCCAGTCCCAACATCTAAGCATGGCTAAGCATAATTAAAGCCTATCTACTTCCCAACCCATTTCAGGTAACAAGGAATGGTAAGGAACAGGGCATGTAAACATGAAGTAGGACATCAATTTAATTAGCATGCAACTAGCTAAGTCCCTAAAATAGGTACAAGATGGTCAAGGGCACTTGCCTTCGTTGGAGACTTGGAAATTGACGAAGTCTTGGTCTTGGAAGTTGAGGTTAGGGTCGTAGAACGACTCTAGATATATGCCCAAGCAATGGCAAGAATAGAATAAAGCTAAATAAGTAAAGGCACGCAAAACAATGCATACACACATACACATAGGCACAAAATTCTACACTAATGCGTCCCTACGAGGTATTTATCATTTAACAAGGCCAAAATATGCAATTTATATTTTTCCTATAATTTTGGGATTTTATTATAGCCTAAAACCATTTTTATTGAATTTTCCATAGCAAAAATGTATTTTAAAACATTTATAATAATTAATCCAGGGACCAAATATATTTTATCTGAATACTACAATTAATTCACAGCATAAAATAATTTATAAACATTTTCCATAGCATTCCTACACTTATTCTTCATTTTTATCTAATTTCTATACCTTATATACAATTAAAAACCCTATTCAGCAAATAAATAAAAGTCCAGGGGTTAATTAAATAGTTTTCTACACTGTACAGGGTCTAAATACATCATTCTACCAAAATACAGGGGTTAGAATGCTTAATTAAATGGTTAAAACCAATTTTTAGGGTTCCAGGGGCTAGTCTGTGATTTCTGGGGGCTAGATTTCAATTCTGGAGAAGTCCAGGGGGTAGCAACGAAGTTTCCAGGGGCCTGGGTGAAAACGCAGAGGCGGGAAAAGCTAAATTGAATATGGGCCGTTGGATCCGAAGCGAACGGCCCGGATTTTATTATGCCGAAACGGTACGGGGTTTTAATCGTGGCCGTTGGGGCTCTACCGATGGCCCAGATTGGGCCACGTCGCCCCTAATCGGCGCGCGCGCGCGGCGCGGCGGCGCCCGACGGTTGCCGGCGGTGATCTCGCCGGAGATCACCCAAACGGCGATCTCTACGCTAATTCTGTGCGCCGAGAACATGGATCGAGAGAGGAGGGGTAGGGTAACTCACCTAGGGGAGTGTTGGGGCGTGAAATTGACCGGAGATGAGTCGGCGACGAGGGAGGGCGGCGGTTGGCGTCGGACCTCGTCGGACTTGATGAAACCTCGGTGATCTCCCTTAGATTTCTTGCCCGGCGTGTTCCTGGTGGAGAGGTGATCTTGTCAGGCCAAGAAAATAGGGAGAAGGAGGGCTATGGCGACGGGAACTCGAGCGTCGGGCGACTCACCGGTGATGGAGGTCTAGGGTTCCGGGGAGAGCTCGGGGAGAGGGGAAAATGGGGCGTCGGCTCCTCTAAAGTATGGAGGGGGTGTGCGGTTTCGAAGGGCGCTCGAAAACTGCCGGGAGAAGTGGGTTCGGGGGTGTTTGATCGTGGGCGCGGGGGGGTGGTTTCCTGCGCGGCGCGGGAAGGAGAGGGGGGCGACGGTTGAGCGGGGTCGGGGATGACATGCGGGGTCCACCGCGCAGAGAGGGAGAGAGAGGGGGGTTCGGCTGGGCCGGCGGGAGAGGGGAGGGGAATTGGGCCAGGGGGAGAAATCGGCCCAACAGGGGGGGTTTTATTCTTTTCTTTTTCTTTTTCTATTTTCTCTCTTTTGATTTGAATTCAAATTCAATTTGAACCGTTTGCTACTCGTTTGAACACCAAAAATTCACACAAAAATGCATACTACAATGATCAAGGGTTTGAGAAAATTTTTGTACATGAAATATGGGTGTTACAACTCTACCCCCCTTAAAAGGAATCTCGCCCTCGAGATTCGGACGTTCTAAGAGAATAGATGAGGGAAATCCGCCTTGAGAGCTTCTTCTCTTTCCCAGGTTGCTTCTGCCTCGGAATGATGTTTCCACTGCACTTTACACATGCGAATGACTTTGTTCCTCGTGACTTTTTCTAGTGTCTCAAGTATTTTGACAGGCTGCTCTATATAAGACAAGTCCTCCTGTACATCCACGGCTTCCATGGGCAATTGCTCTTCAGGCACTCTTAAGCACTTCTTGAGCTGGGAGACATGAAACACATTATGCACGTCTGACAAGTGTGGCGGAAGCTCAAGCTGATAAGCCACTTCACCACGTCGTTCCAGTATCTTGAACGGACCAATGTAACGGGGTGACAACTTGCCTCTTACTTTGAACCTTCGCAATCCTCTCATAGGGGACACCTTCAAGTATACATAGTCACCAACTTCAAATGCGAGATCGCGTCTTCGAGTATCCGCATAACTCTTCTGTCTCGTTTGGGCTGCCTTTAGATTCTTCCGAATTTCTTGTACTTGTCTTTCAGCCTCTTGTAATACGTCAGGCCCAAAGACTTGACTTTCCCCAGTTTGATTCCAAAACAACGGTGTCCTACATTTTCGCCCATACAATGCTTCAAAAGGAGACATCTTCAAACTGGCTTGATAACTGTTGTTGTAAGAGAATTCGGCATATGGCAGATTCTTGTCCCAACTTTTGCTATTCTTTAAAGCACACGCTCTTAACATATCTTCTAATATCTGGTTGGTGCGTTCTGTCTGGCCATCAGTTTGAGGATGATACGCCGAACTGAAATTTAGACGGGTATCCATTGATTCATGCAACTTCTGCCAGAATCTTGAGGTGAATTGAGTGCCTCTGTCTGAGATGATCTTTTTAGGAACTCCATGTAAGCATACAATCCTGGAGATGTACAGTTCTGCCAACTTGGGGCCGTTGTAGGTCTCTTTCACAGGAATAAAGTGAGCCACTTTAGTTAGACGGTCCACAATAACCCATATAGAATCATATCCAGACTGTGTTCTTGGTAGTCCCACAATGAAGTCCATACTAATTTCTTCCCACTTCCATTCTGGCACTTTGATTGGTTGCAATAACCCTGCTGGTCTTTGATGTTCCGCCTTAATCAATTGACATGTATCACATATGGCCACATATTCGGCTACATCCCGTTTCATTCCATGCCACCAATATCGATCTTTAAGGTCTTGATACATCTTTGTGCTTCCGGGATGAATGGAGTATGATGAGTCATGAGCTTCTCTTAATATCAACTCTTTAATATCCTTGATATCTGGAACACAAATCCGCTTTCCAAGCCATAAGGTTCCTTGTTCATCCTCTCTAAAGTTCGGAGCTTTCCCTTTCTTCATCAACTGTTTGATCTCCTTGACCTTCTCATCGTTCTTCTGCCCTTCTCGTATATCACGCTCGAGGGTTGAGTCCACTTCCATAGCAACTGCTTCAGTGCTAGACACTAGACATAGATTTAACCTTGCAAACTCTTCACATAGCTGGGGTTGAAGAGCTTGGACTGACAAGTTATTGCTTTGTCCCTTCCTGCTTAGAGCATCAGCGACCACATTAGCCTTGCCTGGATGGTAGTTGATTCCCACATCAAAATCATTGATTAACTCCAACCAACGACGTTGCCTGAGGTTAAGATCCGGCTGTGTAAATATGTACTTCAAGCTCTTGTGATCTGTATATATCTCCGTCCTTTTTCCCATTAAGTAATGTCTCCATATCTTCAAAGCATGAACAACAGCTGCCAATTCTAAGTCATGTGTTGGATAGTTCCTCTCATGTTTCCGAAGCTGTCTTGAAGCGTAGGCCACAACATGTCCTCCTTGCATTAAGACACATCCTAAACCATGACCAGATGCGTCACAATAGACCACAAACTCCTTTTGCATATCGGGCATCACCAATACCGGTGCACTGGTTAACCTCTTCTTCAATTCGGCGAAGCTTACCTCACATTCGGGGGTCCACTTGAAAGCAACTCCTTTCTCAAGCAACTTGGTTAGTGGTCGAGAGATCTTTGAAAATCCCTCGATGAATCGTCGGTAATAACCAGCCATACCTAAGAATCTTCTTATATCATGTACACTCTCAGGTGTTTCCCACTTAAGGACATCGGCCACTTTGCCTGGATCCACTGCTATACCTCCTTCGGATATGACATGTCCCAAAAATGATACCTCCTTTAGCCAAAACTCACACTTACTAAGTTTGGCATACAGTTGATGTTGGCGAAGCTTCTGTAAGGCCATCCTGAGGTGCTCCTCATGCTCTTCTTCAGTTTTGGAGTAGATAAGTATGTCATCGATGAATACCACTACGAACTTGTCCAAGTACTCCATGAAAACCTTGTTCATAAGATACATAAAATACGCCGGAGCATTGGTCAATCCAAATGACATGACTGTATACTCATACAATCCATATCGAGAGACAAATGCTGTCTTGGGAATATCCGACGGTCTAATCTTCAGTTGATGGTAGCCCGAACGAAGATCAATCTTGGAAAACACACATGCTCCTCTTAACTGATCAAATAAATCTTCAATCCTTGGTAGTGGGTATTTATTCTTGATTGTTACCTCATTTAGAGCACGGTAGTCCACACACAACCTTTGAGTTCCATCCTTCTTAGGTACAAATATGACTGGTGCTCCCCAAGGCGATGAGCTTGGACGAATATATCCTTTTGCCAATAATTCCTCAATATGATCATTTAGTTCAGCCAATTGTTTAGCATCCATTCTATATGGCCTCTTATATATTGGGGCCGTTCCAGGTACTAATTCAATGATAAATTCAATCTCTCGATCAGGGGGCATACCTGGTAAGTCATCTGGGAATACATCCGGAAATTCCTTCACAATTCTGATGTCTTTGGTACTCTCAAGATGGTTGAGTTGTACTACTGTCTCTTGTGTCTGATCTGGCTTGAATTCCACTGTGGTGCCATCCGGGTGTGTTAAGCAGACTGTTCTAGTTGCACAATGAATTACCCCTTGATTCTTTGTCAACCAGTCCATTCCCAGGATGATATCTAATCCTTGTGAGTCCAACACTATTAGGTTGGCCCAAAAGACTACCCCCCTTATGTTTATACTCACTTTTCGGCATAGATGCCTTGCCACCATCTCTCCTCCAGGAGAGTTTATCAATAATGGCCCATTCAAGAATGTAACTACCATGTCATGCTTCTTTATGAAATCCTTGGATATGAATGAATGTGTAGCACCCGAATCAAACAATATGGTGGCGGGGTGGGAGTTGACAGAGAACGTACCGATCACCACATCAGGCGCTTCCTGTGCTTGTTCCAGAGTCACATGGTTGACACGGCCAGTTGGGTTTTGCTGCTTCTTTGGACAACTGCTGGCATAGTGTCCTCATTCTCCGCACTTGTAGCATTGTACTCCTGCAGCATTATTCGGGCCCTTGTTGCCTCCTGACTGGTTTCTTGGGGGTTGGCCATTTGGACGGTTAGCTGGGGCTGAAGGGCGGGGTGGCTGCATCTGCTGGCGCATTGGCTGGTTGTAGGGAGTGGGTGGCCTGTAGTTGGAGTTGGGGTACCTTTGTCCCGAGTAGTTCATGGGACGAGTCATATGAGTTGTAGGCGGAGGGTTGAGACGGGGGCGTACATTGCTGCTGGAGGCATGTGCTGCTAAAGTCAACTTCCTCTTTCTTTCGTCATCTTCCAGTTCCTTCTTAGTCCTTTCCACTTCAAAAGCTTTGTCCACTAACTTCTGGAAGTCGCCGTAGTCGCTGGAAGACATAGCAAACTTTAACTCTTTGTCCAGCCCGTTCTTGAAGCGGAATTGTTTCTTAGCGTCGGTATCCACATCTGTTGGGGCATAGCGGGATAGCTGGGTGAAGGCATTCAGGTAGGCCCTCACAGTCATGCGGCCTTGCTTTAGCATCAGGAACTCTTCACGCCTGGCTTGTATCTCTCCTTCAGGTACGAAGTGATTGCGGAAGTTGGTGCGGAATTCTTCCCATGTAATATTTTCTGGGTCCCGGTGGGCTTCGGTGAAGGCGGTCCACCAGTCAGCTGCTGGTCCTTGAAGTTGATGAGAGGCTAGTAGCACTTTCTCCCTTCCTTCACAGTGGATGAGCCTCAGCTTGCTATCAATGGTACGGAGCCAATCATCGGCGTCCATGGGCTCGGTAACGGTGGCAAAAGTGGGTGGATGGGTGTTCAGGAAGTCCCTAAGGAAGGACCTAGGTGGAAAAGGTGGTGGTGGTGGAAGGTTGTAGTTTGGTGGTGGTGGGGGTGGGGCTTGTTGCAGGTTGGTGACAATCTGGGTGAGGTTGTTGAGCAACTGGGTCTGAAGAGCCATCATCTGTTGCATCTGTTGAGAGGCTGGGGCTCCTCGAGCACCCCTTGCATTCCATCCAAGGACACCTCCAAGTCCTTCATCCAGAGGTGGGTTACCACGACCACGGCCTCTACCTCTACCTCGTCCAGCCATCTGTGATAGAGAAGTTTATTGAGGTTTTAGAATAATAGATGAGATGAGAAAGGATATGCTAGGGTAACACGGTCCCAACTATATGCATCAAGGGTAATAGACATAAAGCAAGTTCATTAATCAACTAGTGTGGAGGTGGACAAGATGCCTAAGCGTTCCACCACTCACACGACACTAAAACAAGACTAAAGACATGGATGTGGACAGGATGCCGAAGCATTCCACAACTCATGTCGCACCCAACCCACACAACATAGAGCAAACTACTAGCATGATAACATAAAAGGGTACAACTCAAAACTAGGGAGGGCGTAGCTACACGCTCCTACAAACTAAGGATAACTGTCCTGAGTCGTCCAGCGGGGAAACGAGTCCACTCCTACTCGTCGGAGTCCTCCTCAACCTCCATCTCCGGGTCTTCTTCTTCTGAGTCTTCTCTTGAGTTCTCGGGGGAGTTCATGCGGCGATCCGGAGAGTTCGGGTCCCAAGGCTCCACGTCTGAAGCGTACTGCGGAGAGTTAGGATCGACTCCAGTGATCCTCGTGTAGCGTCGGCGAAGTCGCTCGTAGCGGTCGACCAGGTCCCTGCTGTCCTGCAGCTCCTGCTGACAACGCTGGAGTCGCGAAGACAACTCCACAACGTCGTCCACCAGCCTCTCGCACTGGGGGTGAGTCAAGCGTCCCTCGACGTCACGTCCAGTGAAGGCGGCTGTGCCACTAGGGCGCTGAGGGGTGTACGCGTGCTCCGTGCACCCAAGAAGGAACCTGTGGGCGTGGCTCCAGTAGGTGGTCGCCTCCCACGTGGCGTCCTCCTCAGCTGCACGCTGGGAGCTCCTCCAGGCCGGAGAGAAGTGCGAGTGCAGCAACTCCGAGTCGTAGTAGACGGCCAGCTGAGAAGTCCACTCCAGCTCACCAGTATAGGGTGCAAAGACCCTAGTGGTGTGGTAGACTAAGCGGACACGGTACTCACGGTACCCCGCAGCTCGAAGAAGAGAACGAAGACGGACGCGCATCCTTGAAGCAGCACTCCCGTTGGAGAGCAGCGTCGTCTCCCTCCGGGGTGTGTAAGGTGCGGAGCGACTGGCTAGGGCGTGCTGAGGGACACGACCTCCAGTCGACTTACGGGCCGTCTGCTTGGTCCGCGCCATCTACAAACATTTGAAAAGAAGAGAGTGAGATTAATAATTAATAAATCAAGTTAGAATAAAAACAAATAAGCAAAGCAAGATAAGAAGCACAAGGGTTGAGATGAAGAGCACAAAGTTTTGGAAATACTATTTCATATGAAAATAGTATAGTCCTTAATTTTTCGGCCATTTCTAACTAGGCTTGCGTCCTACGGGCAACACGGCTCTGATACCACTTTGTCACGCCCGGTCATCGTAAAGATGAACAGACGCTAATCACATGTACGCCAGGATCAGTTGAATCGTACATGCGTTGACGAAAGTGAAATACCATTACATTGCCATGTTCGATTACATAAATAGTCTTACAGAACGACCCGAAGGTCCACAAATACACACCACAAATATTCACAACACTAAACAGTTCAACACTAATGAAATCAAGATAGATAAGCGGGCTTCGTCTCCACAGGCAGCCGTTGCGCGTGAGGTCGCCAGCCTAGACCAAGTCCTCCGGGTTGACGTAGAAGTCCTCCGGTGCAGCTTCTTCTTCTTCATTCTCTAAAGGAGAATTAAACGCTTGAGTACATAGAGTACTCAGCAAGTGCGGGAAGAGAATGACATGATTGGCTAGGGCAAAGGAAAGGCCAAATATGGCTTAGCACTATGCTTAGAACCTATCCTTAGCTTTCAATTATCAATATTATAATTCAATAAATAATCAACACATGATTAATGATAATGAAAGTACTTGAACCATGATAAACCATCAATTCCCAACCATAGACTAATTATGAACTGGCCCCAAGCCGCTCTTGTCCGTGAGCACGGCTATCATGACAGTTTTACCAAATCTCTGCAGAGAGTGTACCCTTTCCCCACAAGCAGTGATTTCATCCCCTGTTGCCAGGTGGACTAAGTGAACCTCCCTGATTGCCCGTGGTAGCTAACCACATTACACACTTCCTTTGGTGTGAGGCCAGGAGATCACAACATGGTCTTTACAAAGGTACTCCTGATTAGTGCTAGCCCTCTAAGGTTTCCACCACTGGGGATTCTCGGAGTAACCCTCCGCCCCAGAGCCCCCTCTTGAGCCTTGCGGTTCCAAGAGCAGATCACCCGCCTCATTCCCCGCACCATCCATCCACTAGCAGTTCATCAGGAGAAACCTAATTAATTGACCAAGCTGCCCCATCTCAGTCTCGTGGTGGTACTATAAAGCTTAGTGGCTTCCTCCATAAACCGGTCCTTAGAATCCGGTGGCAACAAACCCCAATCCCGGGTCTCGTGCAAAATGCACCATACCAAAGCTAACCTACCACCAGATTCCTATCCACTACAGTTGTGTAACCACAAGTTCAAGTTCCATAAAGTTCAACATAGCACAATAGTATGAAATCCCAGTCCCAACATCTAAGCATGGCTAAGCATAATTAAAGCCTATCTACTTCCCAACCCATTTCAGGTAACAAGGAATGGTAAGGAACAGGGCATGTAAACATGAAGTAGGACATCAATTTAATTAGCATGCAACTAGCTAAGTCCCTAAAATAGGTACAAGATGGTCAAGGGCACTTGCCTTCGTTGGAGACTTGGAAATTGACGAAGTCTTGGTCTTGGAAGTTGAGGTTAGGGTCGTAGAACGACTCTAGATATATGCCCAAGCAATGGCAAGAATAGAATAAAGCTAAATAAGTAAAGGCACGCAAAACAATGCATACACACATACACATAGGCACAAAATTCTACACTAATGCGTCCCTACGAGGTATTTATCATTTAACAAGGCCAAAATATGCAATTTATATTTTTCCTATAATTTTGGGATTTTATTATAGCCTAAAACCATTTTTATTGAATTTTCCATAGCAAAAATGTATTTTAAAACATTTATAATAATTAATCCAGGGACCAAATATATTTTATCTGAATACTACAATTAATTCACAGCATAAAATAATTTATAAACATTTTCCATAGCATTCCTACACTTATTCTTCATTTTTATCTAATTTCTATACCTTATATACAATTAAAAACCCTATTCAGCAAATAAATAAAAGTCCAGGGGTTAATTAAATAGTTTTCTACACTGTACAGGGTCTAAATACATCATTCTACCAAAATACAGGGGTTAGAATGCTTAATTAAATGGTTAAAACCAATTTTTAGGGTTCCAGGGGCTAGTCTGTGATTTCTGGGGGCTAGATTTCAATTCTGGAGAAGTCCAGGGGGTAGCAACGAAGTTTCCAGGGGCCTGGGTGAAAACGCAGAGGCGGGAAAAGCTAAATTGAATATGGGCCGTTGGATCCGAAGCGAACGGCCCGGATTTTATTATGCCGAAACGGTACGGGGTTTTAATCGTGGCCGTTGGGGCTCTACCGATGGCCCAGATTGGGCCACGTCGCCCCTAATCGGCGCGCGCGCGCGGCGCGGCGGCGCCCGACGGTTGCCGGCGGTGATCTCGCCGGAGATCACCCAAACGGCGATCTCTACGCTAATTCTGTGCGCCGAGAACATGGATCGAGAGAGGAGGGGTAGGGTAACTCACCTAGGGGAGTGTTGGGGCGTGAAATTGACCGGAGATGAGTCGGCGACGAGGGAGGGCGGCGGTTGGCGTCGGACCTCGTCGGACTTGATGAAACCTCGGTGATCTCCCTTAGATTTCTTGCCCGGCGTGTTCCTGGTGGAGAGGTGATCTTGTCAGGCCAAGAAAATAGGGAGAAGGAGGGCTATGGCGACGGGAACTCGAGCGTCGGGCGACTCACCGGTGATGGAGGTCTAGGGTTCCGGGGAGAGCTCGGGGAGAGGGGAAAATGGGGCGTCGGCTCCTCTAAAGTATGGAGGGGGTGTGCGGTTTCGAAGGGCGCTCGAAAACTGCCGGGAGAAGTGGGTTCGGGGGTGTTTGATCGTGGGCGCGGGGGGGTGGTTTCCTGCGCGGCGCGGGAAGGAGAGGGGGGCGACGGTTGAGCGGGGTCGGGGATGACATGCGGGGTCCACCGCGCAGAGAGGGAGAGAGAGGGGGGTTCGGCTGGGCCGGCGGGAGAGGGGAGGGGAATTGGGCCAGGGGGAGAAATCGGCCCAACAGGGGGGGTTTTATTCTTTTCTTTTTCTTTTTCTATTTTCTCTCTTTTGATTTGAATTCAAATTCAATTTGAACCGTTTGCTACTCGTTTGAACACCAAAAATTCACACAAAAATGCATACTACAATGATCAAGGGTTTGAGAAAATTTTTGTACATGAAATATGGGTGTTACACTAAGGCTAAGTCCGCGAAGGCTCGAGGGTGTAGAGGGTTCGACGGGAATGACAACCACGACCATGATAACCACTTACACTTAGCTAAACGCATGGTAAGTATATCTAACTTATGTTTATATATTCATAATATACTATTTATACTAACACGTATTGATAGAAGTGCGAGACAGGGGTGCCGCCAACCCCTACTGAGGTCTGGAAGAGAGGTCACAGGGACCCTTCTCAGCTTGAGGGGTGCAGTCAGGCTGCATCCGACCTGCTGGTAAGTTTAGAAATCATTCATATTAATTATAACTATATAGATTGTTGAACTTACATGGTTTTCTTGTTTTTCAAGCTAGGTACGGGGAGGAGGCTAGGAGGATACACGACACAAGTTTCGATTGGGAACATGAACCAATCGATCCTCATACGCGGAGGTGGAAAAGGCCACGGAAGGTAAGTTTGTAATTCATTTTATCGTTTTCAATTCAAGATATTTCAATTCCATATTATTGATTCTTTTTTTATAAGCTCTTTATTTTCGACGGAGTTGTCGACTCGAGGGCGGCGAGACCTACGAGAGGCAGCTCCACGCAGGATTCGTCTGTGGGCCCAAGTCATCCTGTCTCGCCGGTGGAGACTCTTGCCCGTCAGGTCGAGGAGTGCAAGGCGGAGATGGAGGCGGCGAAGGCAGAGATGGAGGCGGCGAAGGAGGCGATGCAGGCCACCATCTCCTACCGGCAAGCTTGCATGGAGTAGGTGCAGGAAGCGACAGAGGTGCAAAGCCAGGCGATGACAGTAAGTTAAAGTAATTTAAATTCATCGCATTCTTAGTAATATGTAATAATTTGTAACGTTTGCAATAACAGAGTTTCTTTCAAGGTCACGGAGTCCAGGAGTTGCAGCTCGAGCTACCTCCGCTGCCACTGCCAATTCCACAGTCAAAGGTGCACGTACGCCATCAGTGCACACTTCTCCGAGTTTTCAGGTAATCAAAAACGTTATTACTTAGTCTTAATTCATCAAACATAGGCAAATCTAATTCAACTTAGCTATTGTAGTCTTACTTAGTCTTAAATAATCAAACAAAGCCAAATCTAACTCAAAGTATCTAAAGTAAGTTCAATATGTTCAATTCTAGCTTGTTTCATCAATTCTAGTAAAAAACGAAGTTGCAAACTAATCAATATGTCAAACAACTTCTATGTGTTGCAGGGATCGGCGACGGAAGCTCAAACTTCGTCGCCGTCTATACCGGCGCTTGGACTGACGCACGACGAGGACGTTGGCGGCACGGGAGGTAGTAGATGGGCTAGCGGATAGCCTCTCTCTTTGTTTTGTGTTCGTGTGTTGTGATAGAGACGCTATATGTTTTATGTTCTTGTGTTGTGATGGAGACGCTATAGCTATGTGACTGTATTGCTGGTGTTATATATGTATGTCTATCGTGTTTCTGGCCATCCAGCCGGGCAGTATTTTCTGTTTTTTTTAATTCCTTATTTGTGATGGCTTTTATATAGTACTAAAACCTTCCACTATGTCACAATGTGGGAACTTTATCTTCAAATCATATGTAAAAATCAAAAGAAATAGATGACATCTATTTCTTCGAATACTAAAACCCATCTTTCCACTGTCAGCATTGTAAAAATCATATGCTACTTATTCTTAATTAAATATCATTCCAATCTTAGAGATCATATCTTCTGGACAATTATCCATTTATAGCTGTTGGAAAACATGAGCATTGCTGTATCAAAAAACATGTGTAGCTGTTGTACAACATTATGTTTTCAACTAAAACAAACTTCATACTATATTGTATCACAAATGAATGTACCTGAACATGTACAGGTACTGTAAAAACAATAATTTAAAATTCATTTTTTCAACTCAAATAAGATTTGTCTAAATATAATCTTTCTGTAGGTGCAAGTTTACTAGGATGACCACTCCTAGGTGCGGCAGGTGCAGCAAGTCTACTAGTATGGCCACTCCTAGAGTGCGGCAGGGAGGTGGAGCAGGTCTCATTGATGACTGATGAGTCACCTCCAGTAAAAATCCAAAGTCCTCCAGCTATGCAGATGCAGTAAGACTATTGAGATGACTACTCCTAGGATGCGGCAAGAGTCAGGTGCATCAGGTATCAAAGGATTGACCACTCACCTCGAAATGTCCTCTAGCCAGCAAATGCAGGTGCAGTAGGTCTATCCTTCCTCGTGAAGTAGCTGCAGATCTTCAGTCTAAGACTACTCGCACCCGTTTACCTCTATATCTCATCTCTATATCCCACCTCTAAAAAGATTCTCTCTTTACAGTTTTGTTTCCCCCACTCGTTCACCTCTAAATCATACCTCTATACCATTTTCACTTATTTTATTCCTTTCTCCCCCCTTTATTTCTTTGTTTCCCTTCTTTTATTTCTCCTCTATTTCTTCTCTCTTCATATAGAGGTGCCCCTACATTTAGCGTGTTACTGTTCAAATTTGGAAAATAGAGGTGGCTTTAGAGTAGCCACTGCGGCTGCATTCCACCTCTAAATGTGTATAGGGGTGTCTTTAGAGGTACCACTCCCCACTCGTTCACCTCTTAACATGTACCTATAAAAATAATATGTTGTGGCGGCAGTGTTTTTTGTCTGGCTTTTGTGTGGCGCCATTTTTTGGTTTGCGCCCGCGCTTTACCGTGTCAGGAGAAAATGGCCGCGCGTTTCTGTCGTTTGCTGATGTGTGAGAGGAGGTAACGTGGACCAATGAAATATTGACGGGAAGAGGCATAGGGGGAGGAAGTGGGGATAGGGAAGCCGCGTCCCCTTGTTGCCCTGGCAGGAATCATGTTCATCCCCTCGTTGCCCTGGCAGTGAATCATGTTAATCACCCTCACTCAGACGCCCCAGGCACTCGATCACCACGCGTGGGGCGATGCAGAGTAGGAGTCGCAGGCGTGGATGCCGAGAACAGCGGAGCGGTGTATCCACCAGGGGCTTCAGAGGTAGGATCTATAACCAAGCTTGGATTTGCTCCAGCGGACAAAAGAGCAGCAACGTTTTTCTTCCCTAGTAAAAGAACAAATAAAAATTACGTTACCACCAGAAGTGTGTGAATGTAAATAAAAAAGTGTGTGAGGTCACCAATTGTCCATTCCTACAACCACCAGTTGTGATGAACAATGTGATGACTCTAAGGTCACTACCTAATGGAAAACAGTCATCACCTTGGCTCGAAGAATTCAGACAGAAGAGCCACTGCGCAACCTGGTAAGCTGTCTGGAGCGACTGGAACTCCACAGAGTTTGGCATTCATCCTTGCCATTTTCTACAGGGTAAATACAAAAATCATGCCACTCATGCGTGCAGCTGATCGTTTAAGACATCATCGCCCATAGAACAAAAGACAGAAACACTGACACATCGTGTAACTTCAGCAGCCGGCTACATCCTACACATGACATAACCCAAGAGTTGCCGATTTCTACGTTGTTATATATGGCAATATGTAGGTACCAGAGAGTACCTGCTGTGTGATACGTGAAGTGATGCCTCTTACATTGGTTTATGATATTTCAACTCGGAGGTAACTCCAAAACTAGAATGCACTTTTCTGAATGAGTTTATTAGGAGTTGCAGTAAGTTATAAGGCTCCAGTAATGGAATAATCTAAAATAATTTCCATGTTTAAAGCACTTGGCGCATGGCTGCACATTGAGGCAGTGATTAGATCTCATGGTAAATTTACCCACAGTTCAGAAATTATTTGGCAAAGCAGTTGGCCTGATGCCATCGGAATGAACATACCACTTAACTTTTGCGGAGGCAGCTTCAAGATAAACATAATACTGCTTACTCAAGTTCTGTACAGGGTAGCAGACATCAGCCAAGCTGGTACGATGCGGCTCCAACGGTCGTCTCAGGCGAGAAGCGACCCGCATGGCGACTCGCGTCTTGCTCTGATCGATCCCCTTGTTCCCCCAAAAATTTCACACTTCCACCACCAAAATCCATTCTCCCCTCTCGCAAGCTTTTCCACTCCCCAGAGTCCGTGAGCACAGCCATTGTTGGAGAGACTCAAGATCCGGGAGCGAGAGTGCATAGCGGGTCAGAGAAAGCTGAAGCTCAAAGAAGCAGGAGTGCTGCAGTCGTCCCGAGCTGGAGGCATGGGAGCTACAGGACCTCAGTTGAAAGGGGGCATCCTGATGAAAACAAGCAGAGGATGGATGAGCAGAGAATCTTCCATGAACCAAAGTACTCATCACCAACTGCCAAAGCTGCGTCTCTCAGATCCTACGCCGCCGTGGTTCGTTTTGGTAGTGCAGAGAAAAGTTCGTGGCCATGTTCGCGGCCGGAAACACCTTCGCCGATCACCGGCAAATCCAAAAGAGAATGACTAGTATGCAATCTCATCTATAGTGCAAGCATGCAATCATCTATCATCAACCATTGGATGTCCATCTCAAGGTGAGTACGTTTTTTCACTTAACCCCCTCCACCACATGAAGGTAGTTAAGTGAAAAAATGCAACCATCCTAGGATGGACATCCAATGGTTAGGAGTGGATGATTGCATGCTTGCACCATAAATGAGATTGCATACTAGTCATTCCCATCCAAAAGGGAATGACTAGTATGCAATCTCATCTATGGTGCAAGCATGCAATCATCTATCATCAACCATTGGATGTCCATCTTAAGGTGAGTACGTTTTTTCACTTAACCCCCTCCATCACATGAAGGTAGTTAAGTGAAAAAATACAACCACCCTAGAATGGACATCCAATGGTTAGGAGTGGATGATTGCATGCTTGCACCATAAATAAGATTGCATACTAGTCATTCCCAATCCAAAAAGGTTCGAATCAATCTCCACCCAACTGTAGCGATATTCCACAAAGAAGACGAACCGAGGAAGCTGCTTTGGGTGGACCTGGGCCGACCCACCGAAGCCTGCGGGCTCACTGATATGAGCTGGCCTAAAAGTTGTTTCAAGAGCTCTGCAGAGGTCGCCGCACATGTGACTCTGACTCAGTCGGAGGGATTATTAGTCACGCAAGCTGCTCAGTCTGTATCTCCTTCAAACCGGTCATTCGAGCCAGCTATTCCCTCTCACATACCCGTTCATCAATGGCAGCCGGCGAGAAAAATAACATTGGTGGAGAAAAGAACGACGTCTGTACTCGCGGGTACCTCGTAACCTGACTGATTTACACAATTTCAAAGAGAAAGCCAAAGGGCGTTGTTATAACTGTCTAGCTAGAGATCACCTCAAAGCTCAGTGCAGAGATCCGAAAAAATGTTGGAAATGCAAAGGAACCGACCATACTTCGAGTCGATGCCCGAACCGACCCTCTCAGGGTACAAGACTTTTCCATCAACTGTTGGAATTTGGCCCTTTGATGCAGCTCATTTATGGGCTCATTTATTTGGGCCAACTCCCCTGGAGGAAAGTCAATGTGGTATGAAGAGGTGACTGAGTACTTTAGTCCCACATTGTCCACCTAGATGGATGTTCCCCAAGATATATAGTGGCCCTTGTACAGATTCTTAACATGAGAATAATAAGGGATGAAGGCTGCTGCTATGGACACAAAGACACACACATGCATGCGCGCGCGTTCAACGATTTTACGCGTGTTTATCGCGTGACTTATGACTTGCGACGTTGCGCGTTCGCGTCGTGACGAGTTGTGTTCTACTAAGCAGTTATTTTTCTACTAAGCAGTTGCCACGTCAACATAAGGAGTAATTAGAAGCGTAACTGCAGTCACATATTATCAGTGCGTAATGCCTCATCACTGCTCCCATTAGTTGCACGTTGAGGAATTTCAGGGGGCGATTTTCTGAAATTATGGCAGATCGAATCTGAGACGATTGGAGACTCGAGTATATAAGGATACATCCTATATAATGGAGGCACAGATACACACAACAGAGTAAGCATCTCTTGCTAACTGCTTTGCGCCGCCGCATTTTTTGCCTTGCTGTCCCTTCATCCGCCGTGCAGCGGATAGGGAGAGCGGTGTCTTCGAACCGACGCCAAGACCTGCACGGGTGCCGGCGATCAGGTTTCTGTGAAGTTCGTTCGCACGGACGCTCGTTGCACTTCCATCTTCCTCAACAGTTTCATTGTCTACTTCATAGCAGGACGATCTGTAAGTGAATCTCTCGAACTATGGCTGGTTCGATTTACTTGTTGAGCAATTTATTCGCATTTGTTTCAGTTCTGATCTGTGTAGTACTAGCACTATTTATGTTAACTGCTAGTAGATCTGCTCTGGTCAATTTGCTGTTTCGGATCATCAAATTAATTGCATGTCATGTCTATTTTCCAACAATCGAGAAACCTGATCGCATTAACATGGCTGGACTTACTGATGCATTGAAACCCGAGCGATTTGTTTGGGGTGACAATTTTAAGAGATGGCAGACACAGGTCAAGTTCTGGCTCATGTCGATGAAGATCTGGTGGGTGATTTCCCCAGTTCTTCCTCTTACTGAGGAGCAGCACCGTGAGTCTGACCTGGACAATTCTACTTGTCTTGGCTGTCTATTGTCACTTTTGTCAGATCAGCTATGTGACATTTACATGAACCACGTTTCGGCTAAGGAATTGTGGGAGGCCCTAGACCGCAAATTTGCGGAATCAGATGCTTGACGTGAACTATATGTTAATGACCAGTACCACGAATATAAGACGGTCGATGACCGATCTATCGTGGAACAGGCTCATGAGATCCAGCTTCTGGTGGGGGAACTGGCGCACTTTGATACGGTCTTGCCTGGCAAGTTTGTAGTTGGTGGAATTATTTCCAAACTGCCTCCATCTTGGAGAAGTTTTGCCACGAACCTGAAACACAAGAAAGAGGTTATGACTGTTGGGAGTCTGATCTCAACTCTTGATGTTGAGGAGAAGGCAAGATCAAAGGATTTGCCTCGTTTCTTTCCGCGGGAGGGACTACCTCTAATGCCAATGTGGTTGAAGGTAAATCTGGTGGAGGCAATAAGAACAACAAGAATTGGAAAGGAAAAGCCAAATAAAATACTAGCTTTAAGAAGAAGAAGAATAGAGAAGACCTGACTTGCTTTGTGCGCGGCGAGCTTGGCCACATAGCAAGGAAATGTCGCAATAGAAAAGGCAGGAAAGGTGGTGGTCAGAACTCTGTGAATGTCACCATTAGCGTGGCTGGAGGAACGTCTGGATCAGGGTATGTTCCAGAAGTTTTTCTAGCATGTCAATCCACCGATTGGTGGTTAGATACGGGAGCTAATGTGCATGTTTGTTCTGACTACAATTTATTTTCTTCTTATCAGGCTACCGACAATTGCTCCGTCTTGATGGGCAATGGTTCTAGGACTGCTGTACATGGAATTGGAAGAGTCGATCTGAGGTTGACCTCCAGAAAGACTCTCTCTTTGAAGAATGTGCAGCACGTTCCTGGAATAAATAGGAACCTGATTAGTGGTTCTCTATTGTGTCGTGATGGCTATAAGCTAGTGTTTGAGTCAAACAAATTTATTGTTTCAAAGTTTGGTTTATTTATCGGAAAAGGCTATGATAGCGGAGGCCTGTTCCGCCTTTCAGTTGTTGAAGATTGTAATAATCTTGTAAACTCAGTTGCTTGTTCTAGTTCTGAATGCAATGGACGAGAGGCTACTATTTGGCACTCTCGGCTTTGTCACATTAATTATGATCGCATTATTAAATTGTCCAAACTTAATTTGATTCCAAAAATTCCTGTTGAAACAAGATCTAAGTGTCATGCATGTGTGCAAGCTAAACAACCACGTAAGCCTTTTAAAAGCGTGGAAGAGAAGAGCTTGTCACCACTAGATCTTATTCACTCAGATTTGTGTGAAATGAATGGAATTTTGACTAGAGGAAGGAAGAAATATTTTATATCTTTTATTGATGATGCTACTAATACTGTTATCTCTATCTTATTAAAATGAAAGATGAGGCATTGGATCATTTTAAAATTTATAAGGCAGGGGTTGAAAACCAACTAGAAAGAAAGATCAAACGTGTTAGGTCCGATAGAGGAGGAGAGTATCTTTATAATGATTTCAGCGAATATTGTGTGGAGCATGGAATTATCCATGAGACAACGGCTCCCTGTTCACCCCAATCTAATTGGGTGGCTGAGCGGAAAAACCGAACATTGACTTACTTGGTTAATGCCATGTTGGACAGTTCGGGTTTATCCAACTCATGGTGGGGGGAAGCCATTTTGACCGCATGTTTTGTGCTGAATCGAGTTCCATCATCCAAGGGTGAAATAACCCCATATGAAGGATGTAAAGGAAGAAAGCCTGCTCTCGGTTTCTTACGTGCATGGGGATGTTTGGCCTAGGTTAATGTGCCTGAGTGTAAGAAACAAAAATTGGGACCAAAGACCGTTGATTGTGTCTTTCTAGGATATGCACACCATAGTGCTGCCAATAGATTTTTAGTGATTAGATCCGAGGTTCCTGACGTGCACGTTAACACCGTGACTGAATCTCGTAATGCCACATTTTTAAGGATATTTTTTCAATGAATGATAGAGTGACAAGTCATAGTGAGGCATCTACTAGTTTTACTCCTGAACCTTCTCTAATATCTGTACCTTGTTCTTACACTGGAAAACCCATTGAGGATGACAGTACAAATATTGTTCCACGAAGGAGCAAGAGACAAAGGATTGAAAAATCCTTTGGTGATGATTTTACTGTCTACCTCGTTGATGATACACCTAAAACACTTTTAGAGGCATATGCATCACCAGATGCAGAGTACTGGAAGGAGGCAGTCCATAATGAAATGGAGTCCATTTTAACTAATGAGACTTGGGAAATATGTGACTGTCCTGTTGGGTGTAAACCTGTTGGGTGTAAATGGATATTTAAGAAGAAGATCAAACCAGATGGTACAATCGATAAATATAAGGCTAGACTTGTAGCCAAGGGATTTACCCAAAAGGAAGACGAGGATTTTTTCGATACTTATTCACCTGTTGCTAGACTAACCACAATTCGTGTGCTTGTTGCACTTGCTGCATATCATGATCTCCTTATCCATCAAATGGATGTGAAGATGACTTTCCTAAATGGCGAGCTCGATGAGGAGATCTATATGAAGCAACCTGATGGTTTTGTGGTGCCTGGGCAAGAGAACAAGGTGTGTAAGATGCAAAAATCTTTGTATGGCCTCAAGCATGCTCCAAAGCAGTGGCATGAGAAGTTCGATAGAACTATGACCTCTGCAGGCTTTGTGGTAAATGATGCTGACACTTGTGTGTACTATCGGTTTGGTGGGGTTAATGGAGTAATTTTGAGCTTATATGTTGATGATATATTAAATTTTGGGACTAGTATCGATGTGATAAATGATGTAAAATCATTCTTGTCACAAAATTTTGATATGAAGGATTTGGGAGTGGCTGATGTTATTCTAAACATCAAACTGATTAAAGGTGAGAATGGGATTACTTTAAAGCAATCTCATTATGTGGAGAATATTATAAGTCAGTTTGGGTACTCAGATTCTAAACTTTCTCCAACGCCATATGATCCCAGTTAAAGCTTCGCAAGAACAAAGGACAAGGGATTGATCAGTTGAGATATTCCCAAATTATTGGTTCTCTCATGTATCTTGCTGGTGCAACCAGACCTGACATCTCATTTGCAGTAAGCAAATTGAGCAGATTTACTTTCAATCCTGGAAGAGATCACTGGTGTGCACTAGAACGTGTAATGAGATATTTGAGAGGTACATCAACATATGGACTTCACTATACTAGGTACCCAGTTGTACTAGTAGGGTATAGTGACTCAAATTGGATCTCAAATGCTAATGAGATCAAAGCCACTAGTGGACATGTTTTCACTATTGGTGGTGCCGCAGTTTCGTAGAGGTCTCATAAGCAGACTATATTGACAAAGTCGACTATGGAAGCGGAACTTGTAGCACTTGAAACAGCCACTACTGAGGCAGAGTGGCTGAAACAGCTCTTGATGGACTTGCCTTTGGTCGTTAAACCTGTGCCGGCCATTCTTTTGCATTGTGATAATCAAAGTGTGATCACAACTGTAGGCAATGCAAAAGAAAATTTGAAATCATCAAGACATGTGAAACGGTGAATCAAATCCGTGAGACATTTGAGAAATACGGGAGAGATTGCCATTGAGTATATTAATACTAAAAGAAACCTTGCAGACCCTTTTACTAAGGGATTAGCACGTGCTTTAATTGTAACACCCTCAATTCATGCATTAAATATTAATAGAATAAAGGAAAAATAATAAAACACAAAATATACATATACAAATATGAGTAGCAAAAGAAGAAAACGAAAATAATAGCGTAAAACTTGTAATAGGGAATAAGTATAAAAATAATAATAACATATAAAAATAAAATAAATAAAAATATATATAATAATATATATTTAATGATAATATTTATATATGTAAAGAAAAAGAAAATATATATAAAAATAATATAAAGAATAGATAAATAATAATATATTTATAAAAAAAGAGAAAAATAAAAAAAGAAAAAAAACAACCGCCGGCCAGGCCAAACGGCCCAGCCAGCGCGCCTGCCCCGCACGCCGCCCGGTCCCACAACACCCCCGCTCGCCCGCGCGCTGACCGGACCGCCCCGCGCCCCGATGCCCCAGCGCCTCCCGCGCGCTAGCCCGAGCCGCCCGCGCCTTGGCCACACCCTGCGCGACCCGCGCACCGCCCAACCGCGCCTGGCTCCCGCACGCCGACCACGCCGCGCCCTCCCAGACGCACCCCGCGCCCGTGTCGGACGCACCCCGCCCGCGCGACCCCTGCGCCGACCCAGCCTCTGCATCGCGTGCCCTAGCGCCGTGGCCGCCAACTATAAAAAGGCGACTGATGCCCTCGTACCTTCCCGACCCCAGAAATCAACGGCGCCGCCAGAGACGCCTATAAAAAGCCCTAGCCGCCGGTAGAAGAAAAGAGAAGAACAGAGGCACCGCCAGGGAAGAAAAAGAAGGGAAAAAGAGGAAGAAAAAGAGGAGGGTGCCGTCGTCCGCCGGAGATCGTCGTCGTTGTCGTGCCGCCGGAGGACCCTTGCGCCATCTACTTCGTCTACGCGTCACCTTCGTACCGCGATCTTCGAAGCCGTCGTATCTACGGTAGGGTTCGTTTTTGCGATGCAAATTTCAGCGACGTATTAGATCTAATAGACGTAAATTGATTTTAGTTGCATCGTCTTTTTATTTTCAGCAGCATTAATCCACTCTAAAACCCCCGTAAACTCGTATGAACACGTATGAACTAGTTGCATCTAATTAATAAATAACCGTAGTTAATTAATTATTAAACTTTGCATGCATGCATATCATCGCATGTTGATTAATGTGTGTGCATCATGTTGATTTGTATGTATTTTCTTGTATGTGTGATCACGAGTAGAGGGAAGTGCTCAAGAGATCGTGTACGAGGATTTTCAGAATCAAGACTTCGAAGCGCTTGAGCAACCCTATCCGCCGGAGCAAGGCAAGTGTCCTTGAAGCATATTGATCCTGTATTTTTTTGTTTGCAAACTGCATGCTTGTGTCAATTTGATGGGAATCCTATGGTAGGAAGTTTACTAGATTTGTTTAACCACCCTTGTCACCTGGAATATATGGTAGAGAGTCAGGAAGGGTTTTTACCTTTTTGCTTCGCTTAATTAATTGGGATGGCAAACAACACTACACATTTAATTATGCATCAATGATATTCTGGTTAATGTGAACTGGTCAATACGATTGGTGATCTAAGCAAGCCTGGTATGTGGATAGGTTGGACGATATGGTGGTTTGCTTGCTTTAGATCTAAGGACCGGTTCATGCGAGAATAGGCCAGGACTACAGTGCCACCACGAGGCCAAGTATGGGTGCGGCGTAGCTGATTAATTAGGGCTTTGCTAGTGCTGTTTGGACCATTGTGGATGCTCGGGGAAGGGGTAGTCGGATTGGGTTTGTTGATGATTGGCAGGACTACCCTGGGATCCGAATGGCTCAAGAGGGGGCCCTTGGTTGAAGATGTGCTCAGTCGGAGACATCGCCACCGGTGAAACCTCAGTGGGGTATAAATAGACTAGTAATCCCTTTGTAAAGGCTATTTTGTGATCTCTTGGCCATACACCAAAGAAAGTGTAATTGGCATAAGGGAGGTTCTTTAGTCGCCGACGGGTGATGGAATCACAAACACGTGGGTAAAGTGGTACAAACTCTGCAGAGTATTAAAACTATCATGATAGTCGTGCTCCCGGTTATGAGCGCCTGGATGACCTACATGATTAGAGAGAAATTGGGATTTGGGATGGTTATGGTTTGGTAGTGGTTATGGTTTGGTAATGGTTATGGTTGGTTATGGATTTACTTCTGGTATTGAATATGGTTATTGGCAATGGTGAAATTTGGACTTATTGATGATGGTAATGAATTTAGTTTGGTATTATGGTATTACTCATGATTAAGATGGGATTACTTCACATACATATAATATATTGCTTTTCAAATGTTTTACTGTACTTTTCAGCACTTTGCCATTATTATTGTCGTCATTTGAATCAGCCTCATGTCATACTTTCCACACTTGCTGAGTACGACATGTACTCACTCTTGCAACCCCCCCCCCCCCCCCCTCCAACAGTTGCAGGTCAGGATTGGGAGTTTAATGGTGATAATGTGGAGATCTAGGCCGTGTCTACCGTCAGCTTTGCCTGTGGTGTTGCATGGAGCTGCGCTATCCCTTTTGCTTAGTTTGCTTAGTTGATTAATTAGTTTATTTCCACTGCATTAGTTGAACTTGTCATTAATATTCATTAGAGCTTGTATTCGAGGATAATATGGTTTGTGTAATAAAATTTGATAATTAATCTTGTTCCGTGGTAATTTTCTGTATACTCTTTTGTGATTGCACTCGTGTATGTGTGTTGAACATCCTGGGCACACATATGCGTTAGCTTGGTTCATTTTTCGGAACCGGGCGTCACAGATTGGTATCAGAGCCAGGTTGACCGTAGTACGCAACCTAGATAGAATGGACACTTTAGAGCACAAAGGAGCACACAGGAATCGATGTGTTTTTGCTTAGTGTGCTGTTTGCTATATATATATTGTTTGCTTGTGTGCTTAATAGAGGATTTTGGGATGCTTTAGCATTGCCATGTCCACCTAGGCTAGTATAGCTAGTTGGTTAGCTTCATATCCCTTGATGCATTTAGTTGGGGATGTTTCTTAATTCTTACCTATTGCTCTCCTTCAGATGGTGAGGACTCGCAATCAGAGGGATGTCAATGGTGAGGAGGAGAACCATGGAGTATCTCAGAACAACAACAGACAAGGACCTCCTCATGGAGCCATCAATATCGAGCAACTACTGGCTATGCAGAACCAGCTCATGCAGACCATGATACATACAATGGGACAGCTGCAGGCTGGCAATAACATCAACAATCAGCCCCACATGCCTCCACCGCCACCCCCGCCTCCTCATAACCGATTGGGAGAGTTTATGAGGACTAGGCCGCCAACCTTTGCTCAAACTGCCGACCCTATGGATGCTGATGATTGGCTCAAGTCCGTGGAGAAGAAACTTGTTATTGTCCAATGCAGTGACCGAGAGAAGGTCCTATTTGCTTCTCATCAACTCATTGGAGCAGCTGCAGATTGGTGGGATGCTTATTGCAATGCTCATGAGAATCAAGAGAGGATCACTTGGGCGGAATTCAAGGAGAACTTCCGTTCTCATTATGTGCCGGAAGGTGTTATGATCTTGAAGAGACAAGAATTTGAGAACTTAAGGCAAGGAAGATCAAGCGTGAGCGAATATCTCAATAAATTCACTCAACTCTCAAGATACACGCCTGAGGATGTTAGTCGGGACAGCCGGAAACAATACTTGTTCATGAGGGGCTTGAACAATGAGATCCAAGTGCAATTGCTCAACTGTGATTATGTCAATTTCCAGAAGCTTGTGGACAAAGCAATTGTGGTGGAGAACAAGGTTTGTGAGATGGAGCAAGACAACAAGAGGAAGGCGCCATACCAAGGACAACAACAAGGAAGTAATGTGCACCCTCGCTTTGCGCCGCCCAATGCGCCTTACTTCAGTTCTTCTGAGCCTGCTCAACACCCTGGATTTGTACCGCGTCCAACTCAGTTTGTGCAGCAGCGCCCTGTTATGCAAGCACCTAGGCCTCCAATGCCTTATGCGCCTCGTGCTAACTTTTCTGGTGCCAATGTTCAGAACCAAGCTCGTCCCAATAATTCTGATGGAGTTAAGAAGTGCTATACTTGTGGAGAAGCTGGACACTTTGCGCATCAATGTCCTAAGTCAGGCCTGGGTCAAGGTAGCAATGCACCAAGGCAAAACCCAAGACCTAATGGAGGACAGCCGCAAGGGAACCGTGAACAGCAGAATTTCGCTCGTGGCAATGTGAACCATGTCTCTACGGAGGATGCTCAACAAGCGGATGACGTGGTCATTGGTATGTTTCTCGCCAACTCCAACCCCGCAACTATGTTATTTGACTCTGGAGCATCACATTCATTCATTGCATCGAAGTATGTTGCCAAGTATAATTTGCCTATCTCTCATATGAAGTTTACTCTATTGGTTAAGTCTCCTGGAGGAGAGATGAGGAAAAATATAGTATGTCCATAAGTAAGCCTTAGAATAAGGGGGGTAGACTTCTCCGCCAACCTCATTGTTTTGGATTCTCAAGGATTGGACATTATACTTGGTATGGACTGGTTAAGGAAGCACAATGGAGTTATTGAGTGTGCCACGAAGACGGTGAAGTTGACTAATGAGGAAGGGATCACCGTAGAATTTAAAGCATCTCAAACCGCACCGAAGCAATTACAGCTGAATCATATGGACGGTGTCGCAATTGAGGATATTCCAGTGGTGTGTGAATTTTTGGATGTTTTTCTGGATGAGTTGCCAGGTATGCCACCCGATCGAGACATTGAGTTTATTATTGATTTAATACCTGGAACTGCACCTATAGCTAAGAGGCTGTATAGGATGACTCCTATGGAATTAGTGGAGCTCAAGAAGCAAATTCAAGAGCAATTAGAGAAGGGTTTTATTCGCCCTAGCTCTTCACCTTGGGGAGCGCCCGTTCTATTTGTGGACAAGAAGGATGGAACGCAAAGGATGTGTGTAGATTACCGAGCTCTCAACGAGGTGACCATCAAGAACAAGTACACCTTGCCACACATAGAAGACTTGTTTGATCAGATGAAGGGTGCTTGTGTCTTCTCTAAGATTGATTTGAGGTCGGGATACTTTCAAATGAAGATTAGACCATCGGACATACCCAAAACAGCTTTTAGGACACGATATGGTTCTTATGAGTACACCGTGATGTCTTTTGGATTGACAAATGCGCCTGCCTACTTTATGTACCTGATGAATAAGGTCTTCATGGAGTACTTGGATAAGTTTGTCATGGTGTTCATTGATGATATTATGATCTACTCAAAGGATGAGAAGGAACATAAGGAACACTTGAGGCTTACGTTGCAGAAATTGAGGGAGCATCAATTGTATGTCAAGTTCAACAAGTGTCAGTTTTGGTTGAAAGAGGTGCCATTTTTAGGTCATATCATCTCAGGAGGAGGAGTATCGATTGACCCCGGTAAAGTGAGGGGTGTGTTGAAGTGGGAACCACCGCAAAATGTAAAGGAAATATGGAGTTTTCTTGGAATGGCTGGATATTACCGTCGATTCATCAAGGACTTCTCCAAGATAGCCAAGCCAATGACGGAATTGCTAATGAAGGGAAAAGCTTTTCGATGGACTCAAGCTTGTCAAAATAGTTTTGAGGAGTTGAAGAAGAGGTTAATAATAGCCCCAGTTTTGATATTGCTGGATGTAAGCAAGAGTTTTGATATTTATTGTGACGCATCAAGACAAGGACTCGGATGCGTGCTTATGCAAGAAGGTCAAGTGGTCGCCTATGCGTCAAGACAATTGAAGAAACATGAGCAGAATTACCCAACACATGATTTAGAACTTGCGCCGTGGTACATGCATTGAAGATTTGGAGACACTATATTCTTGGACATAGGTGTGAAATTTATACCAATCACAAGAGTCTTAAGTATATTTTCACACAAACAGATCTGAATTCGAGGCAACGAAGATGGTTGGAGCTCATCAAGGATTATGATGTGGGGATCAACTATCATCCAGGAAAGGCCAATGTAGTGGCCGATGCCTTGAGTCGGAAAGGAGTAAGTAATCAACTCACGGTTCGAGAATTGCCATCTGAGCTATGTAAGGAATTCAAACGGTTGAACCTCGGATTTGTGAATGAGATGGGAATAATGGAGTTAAATTCAACCTTGGAGTAAGAAATTCGAGAAGCACAAACCACGGATGAAGAGATCAAGGAAATCAAGGAAAGGACCGAGGAAGGGAGAGAATTTAGATTTGATGAAGACGAACATGGTACCTTATGGCTTGGAAAGAGAATTGTTGTGCCTAATGTAAAGCATATTCGGGAGACAATATTAAAGGAGGCACATGACTCGCCGTACTCAATTCATCCCGGCTGTACAAAGATGTATGAGGACTTAAAGACATGCTATTGGTGGGACAGCATGAAAAAGGACATAGCCGAATATGTTGCACTTTGTGATGTGTGCCGACGAGTTAAAGCTGAACATCAAAGGCCAGCCAGATTGTTACAACCATTAAAGATCCCAGAGTGGAAGTGGGAAGAGATTGGTATGGACTTTATAGTGGGATTACCGCAAACTCGGTCTGGCTATGATTCAATATGGGTTATTGTGGATCGGTTGACAAAATCAGCTCATTTCATCCCTGTCAAGACCACATATACCACCGCGAAGCTAGCAGAATTATATACAGAGCATATTGTGTGTCGACACGGAGTACCGAAGAAGATAGTCTTGGAAAGAGGTTCTCAGTTTACCTCCAGATTTTGGCAGAAATTGCATGAAGCAATGGGAACAAGGTTGAACTTCAGTTCGGTGTATCACCCTCAAACAGATGGACAAACCGAGAGGACCAACCAAATTTTGGAAGACATGTTAAGAGCTTGTGCTTTAAAGCATGGGAAAAGTTGAGATAAAAGTTTGCCGTATGCTGAATTCTCGTACAACAATAGCTACCAAGCAAGTTTGAAAATGTCACCCTACGAAGCATTGTACGGAAGGAAATGTAGGACTCTCTTGTTTTGGAATGAAACCGGAGAGAATCAAGTGTTTGGTCCTGACGTGTTACAAGATGCTGAAAGGCAAGTCCAAATAATACGAGAAAACTTAAAGGCTGCCCAGTCTCGACAGAAAGATTATACTGATAATAGGCGAAGGAGTCTAACTTTTGAAGTTGGAAATTTTGTATACCTCAAAGTGTCACCTATCAGAGGTCAGCGACGGTTTAACATCAAAGGAAAACTGGCACCTCGCTATATCGGGCCATTTAAGATTCTGGACAAGCGAGGAGAGGTAGCTTATCGACTTGAGCTGCCGGCGTGTCTCTCCAATGTACACGACGTGTTTCACGTGTCTCAACTCAAGAAGTGTCTCAGGGTGCCGGAAGAACAAGTGCCGATGGATGAGTTAGAACTTCAGGAGGATTTGTCTTATGTCGAGCAACCTATCAAGATCTTGGATGTGAAGGAAAGGGTCACGAGAAATAAGAGGATCTGTTGGTGCAAAGTGCAATGGAAACACCATACAGAAGCCGAACCTACGTGGGAACGTGAAGAAGATCTGAAGGCAGAATTCCCGCATCTTTTCTCCATGCTGTCGAATCTTGAGGGCGAGATTCACTTTAAGGGGGGTAGGTTTGTAACACTCTCAATTTTCGCATCATGCATTGCATACATGTTCATGCATTAAATATTAATAGAATAAAAGAAAAATAATAAAACATAAAATATACATATACAAATATGAGTAGCAAAAGAAGAAAAGGAAAATAATAGCGTAAAACTTGTAATAGGGAATAAGTATAAAAATAATAATAACATATAAAAATAAAATAAATAAAAATATATATAATAATATATATTTAATGATAATATTTATATATGTAAAGAAAAATAAAATATATATAAAAAATAATATAAAGAATAAATAAATAATAATATATTTATAAAAAAAGAGAAAAAGAAAAAAAGAAAAAAAACAACCGCCGGCCAGGCCAAATGGCCCAGCCAGCGCGCCTGCCCCGCACGCCGCCCGGTCCCACGCAACCCCCGCTCGCCCGCGCGCTGACCCGACCGCACAGTGCCCCGCGCCCCGATGCCCCAGCGCCTCCCGCGCGCTAGCCCGAGCCGCCCGCGCCTTGGCCCCACCCCGCGCGACCCGCGCACCGCCCAACCGCGCCTGGCTCCCGCACGCTGACCGCGCCGCGCTCTCCCGGATGCACCCCGCGCCCGTGTCGGACGGACCCCGCCCGCACGACCCCAGCGCCGACCCAGCCTCTGCATCGCGTGCCCTAGCACCGTGGCCACCAACTATAAAAAGGGGACCGATGCCCTCCTACCTTCCCGACCCCAGAAATCAACAGCGCCGCCAAAGACGCCATAAAAAGCCCTAGCCGCCGGTAGAAGAAAAGAGAAGAACAGAGGCACCGCCAGGGAAGAAAAAGAAGGGAAAAAGAGGAAGAAAAAGAGTAGGGTGCCGTCGTCCGCCGGAGATCGTCGTCGTTGTCGTGCCGCCGGAGGACCCTTGCGCCATCTACTTCGTCTACGCGTCACCTTCGTCCCGCGATCTTCGAAGCCGTCGCATTTACGGTAGGGTTTGTTTTTCCGATGCAAATTTTAGTGACGTATTAGATCTAATAGACGTAAATTGATTTTAGTTGCATCGTCTTTTTATTTTCAGCAGCATTAATCCACTCTAAAACCCCCGTAAACTCGTGTCAATTTGATGGGAATCCTATAGTAGGAAGTTTACTAGATTTGTTTAACCACCCTTGTCACCTGGAATATATGGTAGAGAGTCGGGAAGGGTTTTTACCTTTTTGCTTTGCTTAATTAATTGGGATGGCAAACAACACTACACATTTAATTATGCATCAATGATATTATGGTTAATGTGAACTAGTCAATACGATGAGTGATCTAAGCAAGCCTGGTATGTGGATGGGTTGGACGATATGGTGGTTTGCTTGCTTTAGATCTAAGGACCGGTTCATGCGAGAATAGGCCAGGACTACAGTGCCACCACGAGGCCAAATATGGGTGCAGCGTAGCTGATTAATTAGGGCTTTGCTAGTGTTGTTTGGACCATTATGGATGCTCGGGGAAGGAGTAGTCGGATTGGGTTTGTTGATGATTGGAAGGACTACCCTGGGATCCGAATGGCTCAAGAGGGGGCCCTTGGTTGAATATATGCTCAGTGGGAGACATCGCCACCGGTGAAACCTCAGTGGGGTCTAAATAGACTAGTAATCCCTTTGTAGAGGCTATTTTGTGATCTCTTGGCCATACACCAAAGGAAGTGTAATTGGCATAAGGGAGGTTCTTTAGTCGCCGACGGGTGATGGAATCACAAACACGTGGGTAAAGTGGTACAAACTCTGCAGAGTATTAAAACTATCATGATAGCCGTGCTCCCGGTTATGAGCGCCTGGATGACCTACATGATTAGAGGGAAATTGGGATTTGGGATGGTTATGGTTGGTTATGGATTTATTTCTGGTATTGAATATGGTTATTGGCAATGGTGAAATCTGGACTTATTGATGATGGTAATGAATTCAGTTTGGTATTATGGTATTACTCATGATTAAGATGGGATTACTTCATATACATATAATATATTGCTTTTCAAATGTTTTACTGTACTTTTCAGCACTTTGCCATTATTATTGTCGTCATTTGAATCAGCCTCATGTCATACTTTCCACACTTGCTGAGTACGACATGTACTCACTCTTGCAACCCCCCCCCCCCCAACAGTTGCAGGTCAGGATTGGGAGTTTAATGGTGATAATGTGGAGATCTAGGCCGTGTCTACCATCAGCTTTGCCTGTGGTGTTGCATGGAGCTGCGCTATCCCTTTTGCTTAGTTTGCTGAGTTGCTTAATTAGTTTATTTCCGCTGCATTAGTTGAACTTGTCATTAATATTCATTAGAGCTTGTATTCTAGGATAATATGGTTTGTGTAATAAAATTTGATAATTAATCTTGTTCTGTGGTAATTTTCTGTATACTCTTTTGTGATTGCACTCGTGTATGTGTGTTGAACATCCTGGGCACACATATGCGTTAGCTTGGTTCATTTTTCGGAACCGGGCGTCACAGTAATTTAAGAAGCATCAAAGGAAATGGGATTGAGACCCGCATTATGTTATCATACAATAGTAACCCAAACTATGTGATCGAAGATCCCGTGAAGTAGATCTTGGGAAAAACAAGTTGTATGGATAACTGGAGAGTACATATTTATTACTCATTTCCGCTAGTAGATGCGTACTCTCAGTACTGCATGGAAGGTTGACTTTAATGTCTTAATGTGTTCTAAGGCCTAAATAGGCAAGGTACCGTACTGCAGGGTATACTTGTAAGAACACACCTATATGAGTTTGACTGTCAGGTCGCAGTCTATGAGATGTGGGTAATCTCAAATAAACTCATGAACAGACACGGGAGAAGACCATAATGCTCCAACCTGAGGCATGGCTTTGAGCGGCCTAGTATCAGCGATGCTTTCATGTGAAACTTGCTCACACAAAACTAGCAATTCAAGGCTATGTTCATTGCAAAGTTGTGAGTATGTGAATCATGGAATGTTAGGTGCAGCTCAACCCATATCGGGTCTGCACTGCAAAGCTGGTATATTAAAGCGCAAAATTGTTACTTGTAGACATTGACTTTTGGTGGGGATTGTTGGGATTTGGCCCTTTGGTGCAGCCCATTTATGGGCTCATTTATTTGGGCTAACTCCCGTGGAGGAAAGTCAATGTGGTGTAAAGAGGTGGCTGGGGACTTTAGTCCCACATTGTCCACCTAGATGGGTGTTCCCCAAGATATATAGTGGCCCTTGTACAGGTTCTCAACATGAGAATAATAAGGGATGAAGGCTGCTGCTATAGACACAAAGACACACACACGCACGCGCGCGTGTTTCACGATTTTACGCGTGTTTATCGCGTGACTTGTGACTTGCGACGTTGCGCGTTCGCGTCGTGACGAGTTGTGTTCTACTAAGCAGTTATTTTTCTGCCACTTATAAAGGGAATATTTCATCAACACCTAGACTGCCACGTCAACATAAGGAGTAATTAGAGGCGTAACTGCAGGCACATATTATCAGTGCGTAATGCCTCATAACTGCTCCCATTAGTTGCACGTTGAGGAATTTCAGGGGGTGGTTTCCTGAAATTATGGCAGATTGAATCTGAGATGATTGGAGACTCGAATATATAAGGAGACGTCCTATATACTGGAGGTACAGATACACACAACAGAGTACGCATCTCTTGCTAACTGCTCTGCGCTGCCGTATTTCTTGCCTTGCCGTCCCTTCATCCGCTGTGCAGCGGATTAGGGAGAGCGGTGTCTCCGAACCGACGCCGGCGATCTGAAGACCTGCACGGGTGCCGGCGATCAGGTTTCTGGGAAGTGCGTTCGTACGGCCGCTCGCTGCACTTCCATCTTCCTCAACAGTTTCATTGTCTACTTCATAGCAAGACGATCTGTAAGTGAATCTCTCGAACTATGGCTGGTTCGATTTACTTGTTGAGAGATTTATTCACATTTGTTGAGCGATTAACATGGCTGGACTTACTGATGCATTGAAACACGAGCGATTTGTTGGGGGTGACAATTTTAAGAGATGGCAGACACAGGTCATGTTCTGGCTCATGTCGATGAAGATTTGGTGGGTGATTTCCCCAGTTCTTCCTCTTACTGAGGAGCAGCACTGTGACTTTGACCTGTACAATTCTACTTGTCTTGACTGCCTATTGTCACTTTTGTCAGATTAGCTATGTGACATTTACATGAACCACATTTCGGCTAAGGAATTGTGGGAGGCCCTAGACCGCAAATTTGTGGAATCAGATGCTGGACGTGAACTATATGTTAATGACCAGTACCATGAATATAAGATGGTCGATGTCCGATCTATCGTGGAACAGGCTCATGAGATCCAGCTTCTGGTGGGGGAACTAGCGCACTTTGATATGGTCTTGCCTGACAAGTTTGTAGTTGGTGGAATTATTTCCAAACTGCCTCCATCTTGGTGAAGTTTTGCCACGAACCCGAAACACAAGAAAGAGGTTATGACTGTTGGGAGTCTGATCTCAACTCTTGATGTTGAGGAGAAGGCAAGATCAAAGGATGTGCCTCGTTCTGTTCCGCGGGAAGGGACTACCTCTAATGCCAATGTGGTTGAAGGTAAATCTGGTGGTGGTAATAAGAACAACAAGAATTGGAAAGGAAAAGCTAAATAAAATACTAGCTTTAAGAAGAAGAAGAATAGAGAAGACCTGACTTGCTTTGTGTGCGGTGAGCTTGGCCACATAGCCAGGAAATGTCGCAATAGAAAAGGCAATAAAGGTGGTGGTCAGAACTCTGTGAATGTCACCATTAGCGAGGCTGGAGGAATGTCTAGATCAGGGTATGTTCTAGAAGTTATTCTAGCATGTCAATCCACAGATTGGTGGTTAGATACGGGAGCTAATGTGCATGTGTAGGATCGAAGAGCATGTAAAAAGCTACCAGAGGGGGGGTGAATGGTAGATTTAAAAATCTTACGCAGCGGAAACAATGAAACCCCAACCCCTTCGGCAGAAAAACGATCTCTTAAAGAAATCATGTGTGAGACTAATCTAAATGTGTTTCACCGTGACAAAAGTGATGGATATCAGAGAGAATCAAGTCACGAAGACAACACAAAATAAATCACTCAAATCCGTCAAGAAAAACTCAAGCTATGATCGAAAGATCAAACAATGGTCAATCTGTCTTACCCGAGAAAAAACAGTTCTGGAACACTGCAAAGAAACTCGTGTAGATCATAGACCACAAATCCAATGACCGTGAAATGTTGACATATGATAGACAATCAAGTTGTGAAGACAACCCAAAAAGTATCAAGTCAATTGGATCTGTAAAAATCGAGTTATGATAAAACCACCAACGAAAGGTAGTGCTGTCCAGAAACTCGACGAGTAAAACTTGTCTGGAACAAGTCGGACGAACAAGGCACAAAAGTTCCTTCAAATTATGAATTTTATTCAATAGAACACAAGAGGAACAGCCCCAAAGTCGTGCACCACTAGCTCTGGGCTCCCTTGCTTATATAACCAGCCCTTAGGCCAACCCAATATCAATTAGGACTCCAATCCTACTTAGATCACGAATTGTAACTTTACATAACTGCTCAAGATTCTTCTATACGCAGATCGAAGCAATATTAAGACTTCCAAACACCTTAGAAATGTATCCCACATTCCTAAACAACTCAAATTCGTGACCCACACGAAATCCTATCATAACCAACTCAAATCTTTCCAAAATTGAGTCAACACCGACTCAGCCGCAGCCTGAGTCCATAACCTAGTCGATTGGACATTTCCGACCAATTCTTTACGTCCACATCTCTTCATCACGCCTCGGAACCACCTGCACGACCTCCTAATCAGCTCAACCATCATGTGCGACCTCCTGATAAGGTTGAGTCCGTAACCTTCATATGCACCGCCCTTGACTCAATCATCTTGCGCGACCTCCTGATCAGCTCAACCACAGTTCCTTTCGAACTTGGTTGTTGGAACCTCATCTCCTCCCTGAGACTAGTCCAATGGATCCCGTCATTAGCCATGACTTGAACTCAAGCAACACCTTCACATGAATAAACAACCAATCCATACGAGCCCAAGTCCTCGACTTGACTCAAGTTAGTTCCAAACACAACACCCTACGTGAGAACCTCACATAAGCATGTTGCAAAACCACAGTAACACGATATCATCCATATCAACCAAAACGCACCAAAAACTTAGCAAATGAATACTAAGCAATCTTTCCAACAATGTAAAGCAAGTACGAAACATTGCAAATGAAAAGCAGAAGCACTACGGTCAAGTTCCGGACCTTGCCAGAGCAACCCGGACCTTGAGCCGGAGCTAACAAAAGCTAGTAGAACCTAGCGTCGGAGCTTACCAAAACTAGTACAATCAAGCTCCTGCCGGAGCTTACAAACCTAGCAGGACCTAGCGTCGGAGCTAACCAGAACTAGTCGGAACTAGTAATCCCAAAAGCCAGAGCTAGAAAAATCAACTCGGAGCTTAGCAAAAACACGGCGGAGCTATCAAAATCATGTCGGAGCTAAAGACAAAACTTCACTGGAGCTGATCAAAGCTAGTCGGACCTAGCATCGAACGTAACCGGAGCTACCCAAAACGAGCTGGACCTACCGTCGGACCTTGCTGTAGCTCAGAGCTAGAGTCGGACCTTGATAAAAAGGTATGTTGGTAATATTCAAAAACTTTTATCATCAAAGCCAAGTGTATTCACTACAAGCCAATGTATTCAACACACACAGGTCTTACAATCTCTCCCTTGATGAATGCATTGGCAACACCATTTAAAATCCGAACATTGGCTTATTCATAGAAGTTTTGAAGACAATTTCTCCCCCTTTGTAAATCAAAAGTAAAATGAGAAGAAAATCCAAAAAATTATCCCATATTATCTCTCCTCCTTTATTATCTCTCCTTATGCACATATTCTCTTTCTCTTCATGCTTATCTCTCCCCCTTTGACAATGTATTCAGCAAGTCATGAGCATATAAGCAATTTATCTCTCCCTCTTTAGTTTTTATGAGCATATTATAACATATACATATAAACAAAGCTCATCCAAGTCATACTATCAAGTAACTTACATTATCACATCAATGAGATACATAAAGTAGTGTAAGCCATGATAAAGATCAAATGTAATTTTCAATTTAAGCAAGTCATGATCTCACAACCTTAACTATTTCAAAACTTGAAAGCATGACACTAGTTGCTGCATTTTATTATTTTTCAAAACATGAATTTAGATCATATGATATTTGCAAGAGATTATATGCGCATCTGCCTTATTCTAACCAACCAAGCCAAGCCTATGTCATTTGACAATCAGAAGCTTAAGGACATGGTTTTAGTCATACACAACTTCTTCCAAGTTCAAATCTAAGTGCAATGATAAGCTATCTCAAAAGAAGAAGTGTGATGCATGCATATTCTCTTGATCTTTTCTCAATTTATATTTGTTCGTAAAAACTAAACATGTGAGTTGATTACTTGATTAATTCTTTATGATTAAAAGCACTTGTGAACATGTAACAAGTTCAAAACAGCAAGAAAGTTTGACCATGACCAGTTTTAGTGTAAGTAATTATTCCAATTACTAGACATGGAAAAAACTACAAAATGTATAACACGAGTAATGTAGTAAGAACTTTCAGCATGTAAAAGGAATCACAGAGTCATATATGTATGAAATACTATGCTCATATTATTTTAATTTCAGATTCATACAAAGACTTCCCAAGTTTCAAAAACTCCCCCTCAATTTAAGCCGTGAGGATGCATAACCCCTATTTCACTACGGATGTAACAAAAACGAGTGAAATACAAAGGTTTTGTAAAAATGTCAGCCAATTGTTGTTCGATATCTACATGGTGAAGCACAATGTTTCCTTTTTCAACATTATCTCGGAGAAAGTGATACCTAACGTCAATGTGCTTAGTTCTAGAATGTTGCACGGGGTTTTTAGCATTGCAAATGGCACTAGTATTATCACAAAACAGTGGAACACTATCTAGATCAACCCCATAATCCTTAATTGTTTGAACGAATTTGTGAGCAAGCACTAGCAGCAACTACATATTCAGATTCGGCTGTGGATTGTGTAACTGAATTTTGTTTTCTAGAGGACCAAGCAACAAGAGAATTACCAAGAAAATGACAAGCACCAGAAGTACTTTTCCTATCAATCCTACAACCCCAAAATCAGCATCCGAAAAATCTTTCAAAGTAACGGTTGAGGAAGAAGGAAGAAAAATGCCAAATTCTTGGGTTCCATGTAAGTACCTGAGAATCCTTTTGACGGCTTGACGATGTGAAACACGTGGGGAAGCTTGAAACCGTGCACAAATACATACGCTGAATTGTATGTTCGGTCTTGATGTCGTGAGGTACAAAAGTGATCCGATCATGCTTCTATATTCTTTTTGATTCACAGATTCACCATCTTCATCAAGTTCAAGTGTTGTTGCTGTTCCCATTGGTGTCCGAAGAGGCTTGCTTTTGCCCATGTTGAAGCGCCTTAGGAGGTCTTTGGTATACTTCGTTTGATGCACAAAGGTACCCTCCTTGGTTTGCTTGATTTGGAGCCCCAAAAAGTAAGTGAGTTCACCCATCATACTCATTTCAAATTCGGAACTCATCATTACTGAAAACTTGGACACAAGATCATGAGAATCACAACCAAAGATAATATCATCCACATACACTTGAACGAATAATGAGTCATTGCCATGCTTAAGCGCAAAAAGAGTTTTATCAACCTTGCCCATGGTAAAACCCTTTTCAAGTAAGAATGTTTTTAACCTATCATACCATGCTATAGGGGCTTGTTTGAGACCGTATAAGGCTTTGGACAGTTTGTAAACATGATTACGAAAATCTGGATTTTCAAAATCCGGTGGTTGTTTGACATAAACCTTCTCATCAATGTAGCCATTAAGAAAAGCACTTTTAACATCCATTTGATATAGCTTAAAACCTTTAGATGCTGCAAAAACTAACAAAATTCTTATGGCTTCTAATCTAGCGACAGGAGCAAAAGTTTCATCAAAATCTAGACCTTCAACTTGAGTGAAACCTTGAGCAACCAACCTAGCCTTATTCCTAACCACAACCCCATCCTCACTTTGTTTATTTTTAAATACCCATTTAGTTCCAATTAAAGTGTGACCTTGAGGTGGAGGTACAAGTTTCCAAACATTATTTCTTTCAAAATTTTCTGACTCTTCTTGCATGGCAATAATCCAAGATTCATTAGTGAGTGCGTGTGATATATCTTTGGGTTCAAAAGAAGCAACAAAAGCAGAATGAGCATGAGAGTTTGGATCACAAAACCTGGACCGTGTGACTCGTTCGTGCAAGCTTCCAATCATCTGTTGTGGGGGATGATCTTTGTAAAACCGTAGGGGAACAGATGTCTCACAAGCTTCTTCTTCTTCATGTTCATCACAAATTGATGAGCTTGTGGCCTGAGGATCATTTGAATCAGCATTGATGGTTGTCGGTGCTGGTTGAGAATTAACATCCGGAGCTAAACTAAAGTCTTTAGCTACTGAATTTTCTGGCAGCAACTCCAATTCTTCCTCATCTTCAATGAAAATGCTCTCCCCCTGGGGATATGGATCTGGACCTGCAATGTTTGAGCTAGTACCTGGGCTAGATTTATCAAAAGACACTTCACAAGTCTCCACAATTTTGTTAGTGTCAAGTAAAAGCACACGGTAGCCTCTAGTATGAGATGGATAACCAAGAAACATGCCATCAATGGATCTAGGTTCAAATTTATCAAGATTACCTTATTTCTTAACAAAGCATTTGCAACCAAAGACCCGAAAGTGTGTAACACTAGACCTATGTCCAAACAGAAGCTCATATGGTGTTTTGCCTAGCTTAGCACGCAAGAAAACATGATTTGATACATAACAAGCGGTTGCTAATGCATCAGCCCAAAATTTCCTAGGAGTTCGATATTCATCAAGCATAGTCCTAGCCATCTCAACTATGGTTTTGTTCTTTCTTTCTACAACACCGTTTTGTTGAGGTACATATAGTGAAGAGAATTGATGATCTATTTTATTTTCAGCACAAAAGTGATCAAAAGATTTATATTTCAATTCAGTTCCATTATCACTTCTAATTGCTTTTAAAGATCCTGGGTAATCAATTGATAATCTAAGAAATAAAGTTCTAATGTGACTAAAAACTTCATTCTTAGATGCCATAAAGTAAACCCAAGAGTATCTAGAATAATCATCAACGATAACAAGAACATACCATTTACCTTCGAAGGATTGAACACGTGAAGGTCCTACGATGTCAAGATGCAAAAGTTGACATGGTTCAATTGTCATGATCATTGTGAGAGGGGTATGTGAACCTGCAACCATCTTAGCATGTCTACAAGAAGAGCACACAATTTCTTTATCCCCTTTAAGCTTAGGCAGCCCACGTATGCGATCAAGAGCACTAACACGCATTAGGTGATCAAAGCCTACGTGACCAAGTCTACGATGCCAAAAATATAAGTCATTTGAATCATTAGCAACTAGACACCTATGCTTAGAGGAAGACATATCAAAATCAGCTTAAAAACTCTTCCAAACCGAGATATGTTAAAAATAAGCTCACTATTTGAACTTACAACTTTGCAGCAGTTTTTATTGAAAATAATTTCCAGATTTTCATCTAGCAATTGTGAAACAGAAAGCAAGTTGTATTTCAAATTTTTGACAAGTGCCACATCCTTCAAAGTGTAGTGATCATTTACTCTAACCGAACCCTTAGCAATTATAGGAGTTGAAGAATTATCGGCAAAAGTAACATTTTCTACACGTGACACAAAAGAGAGGGAGGAGAACCAATCTTTGTTACCGGTCATGTGGCATGAGCAACCTGAATCCACAATCCAAATGTTCTCCTTCCTCAAACGTGTAACCTACATAAAAGCACAATACGTCGATGACTCAATACTGGGGTTAGTCAAAAGACATTTAGGAATCCAGTACTGAGTCACGCGATGTGTAGCAGGAAAAACACGCGAAAGCTGAGACAAAACAGCAGGTTTATGAGTCAAAGTTTGAGATTTTTTATTCTTGACTACTGACCTATTAGGTGTTACTTGTGTAGCACAAAAATCAGTATCTCCGGAGGCAAAAACAGAAGGTCCGGAGGTAAACTTTGAATGTTTTTGACTCAAAACAGCAGGTTGTACATTCGGTTCAATGTGTGCAGCAAATTTTGCATGAAAGTTATGAGATTTAGCAACCATTCTTTCCCTTTTATGTTGTTTAGCTAGTCTATAACAAAAATCTATGACATGACCATCTCTACCACAGAAGGTATAATGAAATTTAACTTTGTGTTCATGTCTAGATGAGCAAGCAATATTTTTATTTGAAACCGAATGAGACAACACTCCTGCAGATTTGAAAACCACTCCTTTTTGTTTAGGAACTGTTTGAATCAAACCACTTCCTAATGACTTTACAATTTTAGGTGGATGTGCCTTAGCATGAGCATGAGAATCAGAACCTAAACCAGTTTTATCATTGCAAGACTTGGAAGAATTCAACAGTAAGTTTAGGTTCTTATTCCCATTACAAAACCAATCTAATGTCCTATGCATGTCATCAAGTTTATTGGACAGATCAAGGCAATTTTCACATGAAGTTTTTCCTTTTAGTTTGCAATTTGAACAAAATTTAACTTCATGAGAACGTAAAGCATTGTTCAATATAGAAATTTCATTCATAGCATCCTATAGTTTCTTATCAAGATCATCACAAGTAGAACAATGCAAATCAATTGTAGAATAACTAGCATCTTTCAAGTTTTTATCATTAAGTGCAGCAAGCTCTTTGTTCTTTTCAATTTCTAACTCGAGTTTATCAAGTGTGGTGGTGTGCGCACTTCTTAATGAGGACAATTGTTCATATATTAAATCACATGAGGACCATGCATCATCACTAGGAATCAAAGTTTTTAAACGGTTGATTTCAGATTCTAGTGATTCAATTTTAGCAGCACTATCCCTAAGCTTTTTGTCCTTTTTCTTAACAATAATAGTGGCACGAGAAATAGAATCATACATTTCTTCGCAAGTAGGACATACCTCTTCATTGTCGATGTTGTGTTCTGCCTCCTCCATACTTGATCTTGACTTGCCCGCCATGAAGCACAAGTTTGCCAAATCATCTTCATCTTCATCACTTCCAATGTCCATGTCGCTTGAACTGAACTCTTGAAGCGCGGTGATGAAACTGTTGATCATCTTGCGTCCTATGGTACCTTTCTTCTTCTTGTTGGAATTTCCAGAGGAGGTCTGGACCTTGCTTTGTTTTTCTCCCCGGGTGGTCAGACCTGAAAGGTTAGGGCATTCTGTACAAAAGTGTCCTGTTTTACCACATTCAAAACAGCGTTGAGGACCGGAGCTTCCTCTCCTTCTAGTTCTCACATTTTGTAATGCTTTTGAGAATCTAGTAGAGATGAGTGCCAACTCCTCTTCTGGAAATTCTTCAATATGCTCCAGGGTTAGTGAGGACAACAAAGCAAGAGTATTGCAAGATGATGATTGGCCGGAGCTAGACATATCACGTTGTGAAACAAATGCAATAGACTTATTTGGGTTCTTACGTGCTAGGATGTCAATTTCATGAGTTTTTAGTTTAGAATAGAGTACATCTAATGTAAGAGAACTCATGACAGTAGATTCACGAATAGATGTGACTTTCATCTCCCAGATTGACATATCTAATGCACTTAGCAATTGCCTAGCATTTTCAGCATCTGAAAAATTAACATTGACACTACGCAAGTTGCTGAGAATTTTATTAAAGCGAGCAAAAAGGTCATCAATAGACTCACCGGGTTGCATCTCGAAGCGCATGTATTCTTTCTTGAACAGTCTTGCCTTACCTCTTTGATCGTGTTGGATCCTTCGTGGTAGTCACAAAGCGCTTTTCACACATCGTATGCAGAACGGAGGTGTGCAACACGGTCGAAGTCGCTTTGTGTTAATCCTTGTATGATCAAGTTTTGAGCCTTGTTGTTGTTGTCGACATCTCTCAGATTTGTAGTTGTAACTTGATCGTTTGATGGCACTTCGTAAGGCTTGTATACCTTCTCCCATATTGCAAAGCCTTGTGCCTGGATGAAAGCCTCCATGCGTGCCTTCCAAACCTGAAAATCAATACCAGCGAACACACAGGTTTGGCTGAGTACTTCTCCATGATGATTAGTCAAAAACACGTGCAAATATCAAAGATTAGAGCACCGTAGCTCTGATACCAATTGTAGGATCGAAGAGCACGTGAAAAGATACCAGAGGGGGGGTGAATGGTAGATTTAAAAATCTTACGCAGCGGAAACAATTAAACCCCAACCCCTTCAGCAGAAAAATGATCTCTTAAAGAAATCGTGTGTGAGACTTATCTAAATGTGTTTCACCATGACAAAAGTGATGGATATCAGAGAGAATCAAGTCACGAAGACAACACAAAAGGAATCACTCAAATCCGTCGAGAAAAACTCAAGCTATGATCGAAAGATCAAACAATGGTCAATCTATCCTACCCGAGAAAAAACAGTTCTGGAACGCTGCAAAGAAACTCGTGTAGATCATAGACCACAAATCCAATGACCGTGAAATTTTGACATATGATAGACAATCAAGTTGTGAAGACAACAAAAAGAATCACATCAATTGGATCTGTAAAACTCAAGTTATGATAAAACCACCGACGAAAGGTAGTGCTGTCCAGAAACTCGACGAGTAAAACTTGTCTGGAACAAGTCGGACGAACAAGGCACAAAAGTTCCTTAAAACTACGAATTTTATTCAATAGAACACAAGAGGAACAGCCCCAAAGTCGTGCACCATGAGCTCTGGGCTCCCTTGCTTATATAACCAGCCCTTAGGCCAACCCAATATCAACTAGGACTCCAATCCTACTCAGATCACGAATCGTAACTTTCCATAACTGCTCAAGATTCTTCTATACGCAGATAGAATCAATCTTAAGACTTCCAAACACCTTAGAAATGTATCCCACATTCCTAAACAACTCAAATTCGTGACCCACACGAAATCCTATCATAACCAACTCAAATCTTTCCATATTTGAGTCAAACCCGACTCAGCCGCAGCCTGAGTCCATAACCTAGTCAGTTGGACCTTTCCGACCAATTCTTTACGTCCACATCTCTTCATCATGCCTCGGAACCATGTAGCCACGTCCATGCACTCCTTGCACACGTGCTAACATCTTCCATCGACGTCCATTAACCTTCATATGCATCGCCCTTGATTCAATCATCCTGCGCGACCTCCTGATCAGCTCAACCACAGTTCCTTCCGAACTTGGTTGTTGGAACCTCATCTCCTCCCTGAGAATAGTCCAATGGATCCCGTCACCAGCCATGACTTGAACTCAAGCAACACCTGCACATGAATAAACAAGCAATCTATACGAGCCCAAGTCCTCGACTTGACTCAAGTTAGTTCCGAACACAACACCCTACGTGAGAACCTCACATAAGCATGTTGCAAAACCACAGTAACACGATATCATTCATATCAACCAAAACGCACCAAAAACTTAGCAAATGAATACTAAGCAATCTTTCCAACAATGTAAAGCAAGTACGAAACATTGCAAATGAAAAGCAGAAGCACTACGGTCAAGTTCCGGACCTTGCCAGAGCAACGCGGACCTTGAGCCGGAGCTAACAAAAGCTAGTAGAACCTAGCGTCGGAGCTTACCAAAACTAGTACAACCAAGCTCCCGCCGGAGCTTACAAAACTAGCAGGACCTAGCGCCAGAGCTAACCAAAACTAGTCGGAACTAGTAATCCCAAAAGCCGGAGCTAGAAAAATCAACTCGGAGCTTAGCAAAAACACGGCGGAGCTATCAAAATCATGTCAAAGCTAAAGACAAAACTTCACCGGAGCTGATCAAAGCTAGTCGGACCTAACATCCAACGTAACCGGAGCTACCCAAAACAAGCCGGACCTACCGTCGGACCTTGCTGTAGCTCAGAGCTAGATTCGGACCTTGATAAAAAGGTGTTTTGGTGATATTCAAAAACTTTTATCATCAAAGCCAAGTGTATTCACTACAAGCCAATGTATTCAGCACACACAGGTCTTACAGCATGTTTGTTCTGACTACAATTTATATTCTTCTTATCAGGCTACCGACAATTGATCCATCTTGATGGGCAATGGTTCTAGGACTCCTGTACATGGAATTGGAAGAGTCGATCTGAGGTTGACCTCCAGAAAGACTCTCTCTTTGAAGAATGTGCAGCACGTTCCTGGAATAAATAGGAACCTGATTAGTGGTTCTCTATTGTGTCGTGATGGCTATAAGCTAGTGTTTGAGTCAAACAAATTTATTGTTTCGAAGTTTAGTTTATTTATCGGAAAAGGCTATGATAGCGGAGGCCTGTTCTACCTTTCAATTGTTGAAGATTGTAATAATCTTGTAAACTCAGTTGCTTGTTCTAGTTCTGAAAGCAATGGACGAGAGGCTACTGTTTGGCACTCTCGGCTTTGTCACATTAATTATGATCGCATAATTAAATTGTCTAAACTTAATTTGATTCCAAAAATTCCTGTTGAAATAAGATATAGGTGTCATGCATGTGTGCAAGCTAAACAGCCACGTAAGCCTTTTAAAAGCGTGGAAGAGAAGAGCTTGTCACCACTAGATCTTATTCACTCAGATTTGTGTGAAATGAATGGAATTTTGACTAGAGCAGGGAAGAAATATTTTATATCTTTTATTGATGATGCTACTAAATACTGTTATCTCTATCTTATTAAAACGAAAGATGAGGCATTGGATCATTTTAAAATTTATAAGGCAGAGGTTGAAAACCAACTAGAAAGAAAGATCAAACGTGTTAGGTCCGATAGAGGAGGAGAGTATATTTATAATGATTTCAGCAAATATTGTGTGGAGCATGGAATTATCCATGAGACAACGGCTCCCTATTCACCCCAATCTAATGGGGTGGCTGAGCGGAAAAACCGAACATTGACTTACTTGGTTAATGCCATGTTGGACAGTTCGGGTTTATCCAACTCATGGTGGGGGGAAGCCATTTTGACCGCATGTTTTGTGCTGAATCGAGTTCGATCATCCAAGGGTGAAATAACCCCATATGAAGGATGGAAAGGAAGAAAGCCTGCTCTCGGTTTCTTACGTGCATGGGGCTGTTTGGCCAAGGTTAATGTGCCTGAGTGTAAGAAACAAAAATTGGGACCAAAGACTGTTGATTGTGTCTTTCTAGGATATGCACACCATAGTGCTGCCTATAGATTTTTAGTGATTAGATCCGAGGTTCCTGACGTGCACGTTAACACCGTGACTGAATCTCGTGATGCCACATTTTTTGAGGATATTTTTCCAATGAATGATAGAGTGACAAGTCATAGTGAGGCATGTACTAGTTTTACTCCTGAACCTTCTCTAATATCCGTACATTGTTCTTACACTGGAAAATCCATTGAGGATGAAAATACAAATATTGTTCCACGAAGGAGCAAGAGACAAAGGATTGAAAAATCCTTGGTGATGATTTTACTGTCTACCTCGTTGATGATACACCTAAAACACTTTCAGAGCTATATGCATCACCAGATGTAGAGTACTGGAAGGAGGCAGTCCATAATGAAATGGACTCCATTTTAACTAATGAGACTTGGGAAATATGTGATTGTCATGTTGGGTGTAAACCTGTTGGGTGTAAATGGATATTTAAGAAGAAGATCAAACCAGATGGTACAGTCGATAAATATAAGGCTAGACTTGTAGCCAAGGGATTTACCCAAAAGGAAGGCGAGGATTTTTTTGATACTTATTCACCTGTTGCTAGACTAACCACAATTCGTGTGCTTGTTGCACTTGCTGCATGTCATGATCTCCTTATCCATCAAATGGATGTGAAGATGACTTTCCTAAATGGCGAGCTCGATGAGGAGATCTATATGAAGCAGCCTGATGGTTTTGTGGTGCCTAGGCAAGAGAACAAGGTGTGTAAGTTGCAAAAATCTTTGTATGGCCTCATGCAGGCTCCAAAGCAGTGGCATGAGAAGTTCGATAGAACTATGACCTCTGCAGGCTTTGTGGTAAATGATGCTGACACTTGTGTGTACTATCGGTTTGGTGGGGGTAATGGAGTAATTTTTAGCTTATATGTTGATGATATATTAAATTTTGGGACTAGTATCGATGTGATAAATGATGTAAAATCATTCTTGTCCCAAAATTTTTGATATGAAGGATTTGGGAGTGGCTGATGTTATTCTAAACATCAAATTGATTAAAGGTGAGATTGAGATTACTTTAAAGCAATCTCATTATGTGGAGAATATTCTGAGTTGGTTTGGGTACTCAGATTCTAATCTTTCTCCAACGCTATATGATCCCAGTCTAAAGCTTCGCAAGAACAGAGGACAAGGGATTGATCAGTTGAGATATTCCCAAATTATTGGTTCTCTCATGTATCTTGCTGGTGCAACCAGACCTGACATCTCATTTGCAGTAAGCAAATTGAGCAGATTTACTTTCAATCCTAGAAGAGATCACAGGTGTGCACTAGAACGTGTAATGAGATATTTGAGAGGTACATCAACATATGGACTTCACTATACAGGGTACCCAGTTGTACTAGAAGGGTATAGTGACTCAAATTGGATCTCAGATGCTGATGAGATCAAAGCCACTAGTGGATATGTTTTCACTATTGGTGGTGCTACAGTTTCGTGGAGGTCTCATAAGCAGACTATATTGACAAAGTCGACTATGGAAGCGGAACTTGTAGCACTTGAAACAGCCACTACTGAGGCATAGTGGCTGAAACAGCTCTTGATGGACTTGCCTTTGGTCGTTCAACCTGTGCCGGCCATTCTTTTGCATTGTGATAATCAAAGTGTGATCACAACTGTAGGCAATGCAAAAGAAAATTTGAAATCATCAAGACATGTGAAACGGCGAATCAAATCCGTGAGACATTTGAGAAATACGAGAGAGATTGCCGTTGAGTATATTAATACTAAAAGAAACCCTGCAGACCCTTTTACTAAGGGATTAGCACGTGCTGTAATTGAAGAAGCATCAAAGGAAATGGGATTGAGACCCGCATTATGTTATCATACAATAGTAACCCAAACTATGTGATCAGAGATCCCGTGAAGTAGATCTTGGGAAAAACAAGTTGTATGGATAATTGGAGAGTACATATTTATTACTCATTTCCTCTAGTAGATGCGTACTCTCAGTACTGCATGGAAGGTTGACTTTAATGTCTTAATGTGTTCTGAGGCCTAAATAGGCAAGATACCGTCCTGCAGGGTATACTTGTAAGAACACACCTATATGAGTTTGACTGTCAGGTCGCAGTCTATGAGATGTGGGTAATCTCAAATAAACTCATGAGCAGACACGGGAGAAGACCATAATGCTCCAACCTGAGGCATGGCTTTAAGTGGCCTAGTATCAGCGATGCTTTCATGTGAAACTTGCTCACACAAAACTAGCAATTCAAGGCTATGTCCATTGCAAAGTTGTGAGTATGTGAATCATGGAATGTTAGGTGCATCTCAACCCATATCGGGTCTGCACTGCAAAGCTGGTATATAAAAGCGCAGAATTGTTACTTGTAGACATTGACTTTTGGTGGGGATTGTTGGGATTTGACCCTTTGGTGCAACCCATTTATGGGCTCATTTATTTGGGCCAACTCCCCTGGAGGAAAGTCAATGTGGTGTGAAGAGGTGGCTGAGGACTTTAGTACGATATTGTCCACCTAGATGGGTGTTCCCCAAGATATATTGTGGCCCTTGTACAGGTTTTCAACATGAGAATAATAAGGGATGAAGGCTGCTGCTATGGACACAAAGAAACACACACGCACGCGCGCGCGTTTCGCGATTTTACGCGTGTTTATCGCTTGACTTGTGACTTGCGATGTTGCGCGTTCGCATCGTGATGAGTTGTGTTCTACTAAGCAGTTATTTTTCTGCCACTTATAAAGGGAATATTTCATCAACACCTAGACTGCCACATCAACATAAGGAGTAATTAGAGGCGTAACTGCAGGCACATATTATCAGTGCGTAATGCCTCATAACTGCTCCCATTAGTTGCATGTTGAGGAATTTCAGGGGGCGGTTTCCTGAAATTATGGCAGATCGAATCTGAGACGATTGGAGACTCGAGTATATAAGGAGACGTCCTATATAGTGGAGGAACAGATACACACAAAAGAGTACGCATCTCTTGCTAACTGCTCTGCGCTGCCGCATTTTTTGCCTTGTCGTCCCTTCATCCGCCGTGCATCGGATTAGGGAGAGTGGTGTCTCCGAACCGACGTCGGCGATCTGAAGACTTGCACGGGTGCCGGCGATCAGGTTTCTAGGAAGTGCGTTCGCACAACCGCTCGTTGCACTTCCATCTTCCTCAACAATTTCATTGTCTACTTCATAGCAGGATGATCTGTAAGTGAATCTCTCGAACTATGGCTGGTTCGATTTACTTGTTGAGCGATTTATTTGCATTTGTTTCAGTTCTGATCTGTGTAGTACTAGCACTATTTACGTTAACTGCTAGTAGATCTGCTCTGGTCGATTTTCTGTTTCAGATCATCAATTTAATAGCATGTCATGTCTATTTTCCAACAATCGAGAAACCTGATCGCATTAACATGGCTGGACTTACTGATGCATTGAAACCCGAGCGATATGTTGGGGGTGAAAATTTTAAGAGATGGCAGACACATGTCATGTTATGGCTCATGTCGATGAAGATCTGGCGGGTGATTTCCCCAGTTCTTCCTCTTACTGAGGAGCAGCACCGTGACTTTGACCTGGACAATTCTACTTGTCTTGGCTGCCTATTTTCACTTTTGTCAGATCAGCTATGTGACGTTTACATGAACTACGTTTCGGCTAAGGAATTGTGGGAGGCCCTAGACTGCAAATTTGCGGAATCAGATGTCGGACGTGAACTATATGTTAATGACCAGTACTACGAATATAAGATGGTCGATGACCGATCTATCGTGGAACAGGCTCATGAGATCCAGCTTCTGGTGGGGGAACTGACGCACTTTGATACGATCTTGCCTGACAAGTTTGTAGTTGGTGTAATTATTTCCAAACTGCCTCCATCTTGGAGAAGTTTTGCCACGAGCCTAAAACACAAGAAAGAGGTTATGACTGTTGGGAGTCTGATCTCAACTCTTGATGTTGAGGAGAAGGCAAGATCAAAGGATGTGCCTCGTTCTGTTCCGCGAGAAGGGACTACCTCTAATGCCAATGTGGTTGAAGGTAAATCTGGTGGTGGCAATAAGAACAACAAGAACTGGAAAGGAAAAGCCAAATAAAATACTAGCTTTAAGAAGAAGAAGATTAAATAAGACATGACTTGCTTTTTGTGCGGCGAGCTTGGCGACATAGCCAGGAAATGTCGCAATAGAAAAGGAAAGAAAGGTGGTGGTCAGAACTCTGTGAATGTCACCATTAGCGAGGCTGGAGGAACGTCTAGATCAGGGTATGTTCCAGAAGTTTTTCTAGCATGTCAATCCACCGATTGGTGGTTAGATACAGGAGCTAATGTTCATGTTTGTTCTGACTACAATTTATTTCCTTCTTATCAGTCTACCGACAATTGCTCCGTCTTGATGGGCAATGGTTCTAGGATTGCTGTACATGGAATTGGAAGAGTCGATCTGAGGTTGACCTCCGGAAAGACTCGCTGTTTGAATAATGTGCAGCACGTTCCTGGAATAAATAGGAACCTGATTAGTGGTTCTCTATTGTGTCGTGATGTCTATAAGCTAGTGTTTGGGTCGAACAAATCTATTGTTTCGAAGTTTGGTTTATTTATCAGAAAATACTATGATAGCGGAGGGCTGTTCCACCTTTCAATTGTTGAAGATTGTAATAATCTTGTAAACTCAGTTGCTTGTTCTAGTTCTGAATCAATGAACGAGAGGCTACTGTTTGGCACTCTCGGCTTTGTCACATTAATTATGATTGCATCATTAAATTGTCCAAACTTAAATTGATTCCAAAAATTCCTGTTGAAAGAAGATCTAAGTGTCATGCATGTGTGCAAGCTAAACAGCCACGTAAGCCTTTTAAAAGCGTGGAAGAGAAGAGCTTGTCACCACTAGATCTTATTCACTCAGATTTGTGTGAAATGAATGGAATTTTGACTAGAGCAGGGAAGAAATATTTTATATCTTTTATTGATTATGATACTAAATACTGTTATCTCTATCTTATTAAAACGAAAGATGAGGCATTGGATCATTTTAAAATTTATGAGGCGGAGGTTGAAAACCAACTAGAAAGAAAGATCAAACGTGTTAGGTCCGATAGAGGAGGAGAGTATCTTTCTAATGATTTCAGCGAATATTGTGTGGAGCATGGAATTATCCATGAGACAACGGCTCCCTATTCACCCCAATCTAATGGGGTGGCTGAGCGGAAAAACCGAACATTGACTTACTTGGTTAATGCCATGTTGGACAGTTCGGGTTTATCCAACTCATGGTGGGGGGAAGCCATTTTGATCGCATGTTTTGTGCTGAATTGAGTTCCATCATCCAAGGGTGAAATAACCCCATATGAAGGATGGAAAGGAAGAAAGCCTGCTCTCGGTTTCTTACGTGCATGGGGCTGTTTGGCCAAGGTTAATGTGCCTGAGTGTAAGAAACAAAAATTGGGACCAAAGACCGTTGATTGTGTCGCACACCATAGTGCTGCCTATAGATTTTTAGTGATTAGATCCGAGGTTCCTGACGTGCACGTTAACACCGTGACTGAATCTCGTGATGCCACATTTTTTGAGGATATTTTTCCAATGAATGATAGAGTGACAAGTTATAGTGAGTCATCTACTAGTTTTACTCTTGAACCTTCTCTAATATCCGTACTTTGTTCTTACACTGGAAAACCCATTGAGGATGACAGTACAAATATTGTTCCATGAAGGAGCAAGAGACAAAGGATTGAAAAATCCTTTGGTGATGATTTTACTGTCTACCTCGTTGATGATACACCAAAAACACTTTCAGAGCTATATGCATCACCAGATGCAGAGTACTAGAAGGAGGCAGTCCATAATGAAATGGAGTCCATTTTATTTAATGAGACTTGGGAAATATGTGACTGTCCTGTTGGGTGTAAACCTGTTGGGTGTAAATGGATATTTAATAAGAAGATCAAACAAGATGGTACAGTCGATAAATATAAGGCTATACTTGTAGCCAAGGGATTTACCCAAAAGGAAGGCGAGGATTTTTTCGATACTTATTCACCTGTTGCTAGACTAACCACAATTTGTGTGCTTGTTGCACTTGCTGCGTGTCATTATCTCCTTATCCATCAAATGGATGTGAAGACGGCTTTCCTAAATGGCGAGCTCGATGAGGAGATCTATATGAAGCAGCCTGATGGTTTTGTGGTGCCTGGGCAAGAGAACAAGGTGTGTAAGTTGCAAAAATCTTTGTATGGCCTCAAGCAGGCTCCAAAGCAGTGGCATGAGAAGTTCGATAGAACTATGACCTCTGCAGGATTTGTGGTAAATGATGCTGACACTTGTGTGTACTATCGGTTTGGTGGGGGTAATGGAGTAATTTTGAGCTTATATGTTGATGATATATTAAATTTTGGGTCTAGTATCGATGTGATAAATGATGTAAAATCATTCTTGTCCCAAAATTTTGATATGAAGGATTTGGGAGCGGCTGATGTTATTCTAAACATCAAACTGATTAAAGGTCAGAATGAGATTACTTTAAAGCAATCTCATTATGTGGAGAATATTCTGAGTCAGTTTGGGTACTCAGATTCTAAACTTTCTCCAACGCCATATGATCCCAGTCTAAAGCTTCGCAAGAATAGAGGACAAGGGATTGATCAGTTGAGATATTCCCAAATTATTGGTTCTCTCATGTGTCTTGCTGGTGCAACCAGACCTGACATCTCATTTGCAGTAAGCAAATTGAGCAGATTTACTTTCAATCCTGGAAGAGATCACTGGTGTTCACTAGAACGTGTAATGAGATATTTGAGAGGTACATCAACATATGGACTTCACTATATAGGGTACCCAGCTGTACTAGAAGGGTATAGTGACTCAAATTGGATCTCAGATGCTGATGAGATCAAAGCCACTAGTGGATATGTTTTCACTATTGATGGTGCTGCAGTTTCGTGGAGGTCTCGTAAGCAGACTATATTGACAAAGTCGACTATGGAAGCGGAACTCGTAGCACTTGAAACAGCCACTATTTAGGTAGAGTGGCTGAAACAGCTCTTGATGGACTTGCCTTTGGTCGTTAAACCTGTGCCGACCATTCTTTTGCATTGTGATAATCAAAGTGTGATCACAACTGTAGGCAATGCAAAAGAAAATTTGAAATCATCAAGACATGTGAAACGGCGAATCAAATTCGTGAGACATTTGAGAAATACGGGAGAGATTGCCGTTGAGTATATTAATACTAAAAGAAACCTTGCAGACCCTTTTACTAAGGGTTTATGAATGTTGGCCTAGAGGGGGGGTGAATAGGCCTTCTTGAATTTTATCGGTTCCTGTAACACTTCAACAACGAGATCAAAAACAGATATAACGGACTAGTCCGGTAAAGTGCGGACTAGTCCGGATTTTACGGGCTAGGTTGATCAAGTTAGGTCAATTTGATTGTTTGTTGACTTTTGCAGCGGAAATATAAACTTTGTGATCAGGTCAATAGTTGTGTAACAGATTCTATTAAGAATATGACTTTATTTCAACTATTAACTTTGTATTCAACAAATCTAATCAAACCCTAGATAATGTTGATCAACTAGAATAAAGAACACAAATGAAAGACACAAGATTTATCCCGTGGTTCGGTTACCACGAAGGCAGCCTACGTCCACGTTGAGGAGCCCACAAAAGGGCCGGGTCTTCACTAACCCTTCCCTCGTTCGGATCGCCACGAAGGCCAATCCTCTTCCACTAATCACACAGGGGTAAATCACCGAGTTTAAGGGGCGATCTCACAAGTTGAGCGCTCCCTTGATTACAAGATTCAAGACCACCAATAACACACTTCAAAGTATACAAACTGAGATGCAAGAGTGTGTTAGAGATTCAAACCAAGAGCTCAATCGCGTATCAAGTGCCCTCTCCAATGATCTACAAGTGATCTTCAATGTAGTGATCAATTTAGCACTTGGTTTTGTGGAGAGAGGTAGTTTTTGAGGCTCTTGGGAGGTGTGACGGCGCTAGGGTTCGAGAGAGTTTGAAAGTGGGCCGTGCACCTCTATTTATAAGGGGTTTCTGGAAGTTACCGTTAGGGTTCAGTAAATTCGGACTAGTCCGTGGTGGTGACCGGACTAGTCCGGTGTGCTGTGAGAAGCAAACCCTAAGTGTCCAGGAATATCGGACTAGTCCGTTTGAAAACGGACTTGTCCGATTTCACTGCTGGAAAACTTCGGACTAGTCCGATTGTCATCGGACTGGTCCGGACCTGTGAAACCTTTAGTGTTTAGGATGACAAGTCCGCACTTGGAGGACTTGTCCGATTTAGATCAGTGTGTATATCGGACTAGTCCGTGTAAACACCGGACTTGTCCGAAGTGGATCAGAAAGGATATCGGACTAGTCCGGTGGAGACCGGACTTGTCCGATCTAGTGACCTGTGCATTGTGTTGAGGACTAGTCCGCACTGGGGAGGACTAGTCCGAAGTGGAACAGAAGAATTATCGGACTAGTCCGGTGATGACCGGACTTGTCCGATCTTGTGCAGAATGTGATATCGGACTAGTCCGGTGGACATCGGACTAGTCCGGTCCTGTATAGCTTTGTGCATGTGTGTGTGTGATTAAATGAGATTGAGCTCTTGGGTGTGTTTCCTTAACACACTCCACACATACTAAACTACTAGTTTCTTCTCCTTGAGCTCAAATCCATTTTCCTTCTCAATTTCCTCTTTTTGGCACTTTGCTCATCTTTCATCATTTTTCTGCATTCATCTCAACAAAAGAATTAGGATCCCAATTGCTTGTCATAAATCATCCAAAACCCACAAGGGAGTCCTAGATGCACTTTCAATCTCCCCCTTTTTGGTGATTGATGACAACCAATTGAGATTTCACAAAATGAGGTATAAAATGAGATTTTTCATAAAGTGTGCACATATGACTCAAAAATGCATCAAGCAACAAGAGAATCATTCATATGTGCATTCTTTATGGTGGGATGCATACTAAGAGCATGAATGCATTAAGAATGACAGAATTTGCATTGATCAACTAATATCAAGTGAATATAGCATTTCAGGAGCAAAAATTCAGATTTCATCACACACTTGCAAATTAACTGAGCAATTTAACATAGGACCAAACATGATATGAAAATAGCGTTAAACAATTACAATCACAAATAGAAAATACATGGAGACTCTCTCCTCGCATTCTATGCAGCTAAAGCTAAGTCTAGAAGCTCCCCCTCAATCTCTCCCCCTTTGGCATCAAGACACCAAAAAGAGAGAGAGGGAGGTCCTAGGGCTTCACTCTTCGCTGTCAGTCCTCTCATCGTCTTCATCATCTTCATCGCTTTCTTCTTGGCGAGGTTGAGAGGGAGGAGGAGGAACGGAGCTGCTCGAGCCCCCAATGCCAAAATAGGCAAGCTCGGATGTAGTCAAGGGGCTGAGTTCAGTGACGTCCAGATCAGAGTTTTCAGAAATGACTGGAGACCCTATTGGGTTGATCTCCAGTTTCTCACTCAGCTGCTTCACATTTGCTTTTATGTACCTCATGTCTTCTTTCCTCTTCTGGTTGAGCTTATGAAGCTTCACTTCAGTTTTCTTGCAGGAGGAGAGAAGAGACACCAAGTACTTCAGGATCCCACTGGCGGATCCTTTCTTAGGGGCTTCCCTAGCAGCTTCTTCTTGTCTTGCCGGTGCCTCGGGGCTTGAGGCCGGCGATGGAGGAGCTTGGACAATTACTGGCTGAGGCTTCTGAGGCCTCAGTGGAGTGTGCTCCACATCCTTCACGAACTCGATCCCTGTGACCTTCTCGATCATAAACATCAAGTAGGGGGCATAGCCACAGGATCGGTTGGGGGTGCTTGAGATATTGACCATATCATTCCAGATATAGTCAGCCACATCAAACTTTCTGTCCTTGCTTATGACCCTCATCAGGGTCCGGAGGTAGCCTTGTACACTCCCTGCATCCCCATCCTTGGGGGCTATTGTCTTCCGGAGGACTCTATTGAGCACAACAAAGAAAGGCTTCATATTCTTGGTAGAGGGAGGGACATACTTGGAGTTGGGCTCATACATGAACTTCATCCTGTCCCTCTCAATGACCCCTATGTTGTGGATAATGAGGTGGTCATGTCCTCCAGACTCAAGGTGCAGCAAACTGGCAAACTCTTCTTGAGTAATTGAGTACTTGGATCCATGAGTCATCCAAGTCACACTTTCCTCGTCTTCACTGGAGAAGTGGCATGTTGCATAAAACTGTGCAATCACTTCATCATTCCAGTTATATCTGAAGGCAAACAAGTCCTTCAGTCCGTGTTTCTCAGCAGCTGCAATAACCTCATCAAAGGCTGCACACTTCTTCTTCTCCAGGTGGGCCCAGTCAATCCATTGACTGCGCACCACTGGGGTCTTCATAGGCAAATAGACCAATTTGTAGAAGTCCGAGTGGAAATTGGACCAAAATCTGCCATCTGCTGCTTGCTTGGATCTTGCATAGCAGTCTACCCCTCTCAGCTTAGCAGACACCTCGCTGCCCTTGCCAGTGAACTTCTCTTCATTTGGGTCCCGGGCCCCTTCTCTGGGGGCATGCAGCTTGAGGGGCCCAACTGGCCCTGTGGCAACTCCTTTGCCCTTTCCTTTGGTTTGTCGAAGGCCACTTGAGGAGGTGCCGGCCTTCGATGCAGCTTTCTTCACACACACTTTCCTTCTGACTTGGGGAGGTGAGGGAGCTGGCTCGGAGGGTTTCTCTTGGCGTTTCTTGCCAAGACCCGCCGAGGGCCGAGGTGCCACTTCGGACTCAAAATCGGACATTTCGTAGTCAGAGCTCGACATGATCTGAGAATGAGTGATCAAGGAAAAATACAGGTTATACAAGGTATTGGTGAGATAATATGGCAATGGAAGGCATTAGGGAATGAAGGAATTAGGTTTTGGTTCAGAAACAACGGACTTGTCCGGTGCACAGGCACGGACTAGTCCGGTGGACCGGACTTGTCCGTACCTGGACCGGACTAGTCCGGTGTTCATCCGCAAAAACCTAACAGATTGGGTAAAATTTGATCCCTAAGCCAAAAATAGTCTAGCATACACGTAGTACATCTATTGGACATGTAACTAGTGAAGAATGCTAGGCCAAACGATAAGCAATGGAGAAATTTGCGATTTCTTAGGGTTTGAAGAAAATTTACCAAGAAATCGAAGGAGGCTTGAGATTTTGGGGGTTGGAGGCCGGACTTGTCCGCTAACTTCAATCCCCGAGTCTTCAAGCTTGATCTCCGCCCAAGTTTGAGGCTTTTCGACGGAGGAATCGAGTATTTGCCTTGGGAGCTCGAGCGCAAGAGAGAGAATGCTTGGGGCGAGTGTGAGAGTGAATGAATTAGGGTTTGGTGGCGGCTAGGGTTAAGGACACGAAAAATCGGACAAGTCCGGACATGACCGGACTAGTCCGAAGTCGTCCAGAGACTTATATCGGACTAGTCCGTGGTCTGTCGGACTAGTCCGGCCTAACCGGCACTCTGCGGACAAGTCTGCAATGGGCGGACTAGTCCGGGTAACCACGGACTTGTCCGTGGTCACCAGGAGAGAAATGCATAGCCCATTCATATATATTTGAAGGTTCAATATTAGAGATTAGAGAGACAAAACAATTCAAATAATCTTGATGAATTTGACCAGTAAGCAAACAACAATCATACTATGATCAAAATTCATCAAGATCTAATAATTGACATAGTTTTCGAGAGAAAAGTGAAGAGGGATGATTTTCACAATTCAATCAAAATTTTGAAGAAACATACAGGTATGCAACTTTTCAAGCCACACTCCGAGAATCAAGAACATTTAGCTCATTTCGGAGTTCACAAAAGCGTTTTTCATCAAGGGGCTTGGTGAATATGTCGGCTAATTGTTTTTGGGTGTTGACATGAGAGATGGATATGTCTCCTTTCATGGAATGGTCTCTCAAGAAGTGGTGTCTTATGTCTATATGTTTTGTTCTAGAGTGCTCAACTGGATTGTGTGCTATTTTAATGGCACTCTCATTATCACAAAGGAGAGGAATATGGTTCATATTGTAACCATAATCCCTTAGAGTTTGTCGCATCCAAAGAAGTTGTGCACAACAACTCCCGGCTGCAACATACTCCGCTTCGGCTGTGGATAATGCAATGGAATTCTGTTTCTTGGATGACCAAGAAACTAAGGATCTTCCTAGAAATTGGCAAGTGCCGGAAGTACTTTTTCTATCTACTTTGCACCCGGCATAATCTGCATCGGAATACCCAATGAGATTGAATTTTGAGCCTTTTGGGTACCAAAGACCAAGGTTGGGTGTATGAACTAAATATCTTAAGATTCTCTTAACGGCTGTCAAATGACATTCCTTGGGGTTGGCTTGAAATCTTGCACACAAGCAAACACTCAACATGATGTCTGGCCTAGATGCACATAAATATAGTAAAGATCCAATCATGGAGCGATATACCTTTTGGTCGACGCTCGTTCCATCTTCATTGAGGTCCAAGTGCCCATTCGTTGCCATGGGAGTCTTTATCGGCTTTGCTTTGTCCATGCCAAACTTCTTGAGGATGTCCTGCGTGTACTTGGTTTGGCTTATAAAAGTTCCTTCCCTTTGTTGTCGCACTTGGAATCCCAAGAAGTACTTCAATTCTCCCATCATCGACATTTCGAATCTCTCTGTCATAATTTTGCTAAACTCTTCACAGAAGGATTGGTTAGTTGACCCAAAAATTATATCATCAACATATATTTGGCAAATAAAAAGATCATTATCCAGATTTTTTGTGAATAACGTATAGTCTACTTTGCCAATTTGAAAACCATTATCTATTAAAAAATCTCTAAGGCACTCATACCAAGCTCTAGGAGCTTGTTTGAGGCCATAGAGAGCCTTACGCAGTTTATACACGTGATCGGGGAACTCTTCGTCTTCAAACCCGGGTGGTTGCTCCACGTACACCTCCTCCTTGATCGGTCCGTTGAGGAAGGCGCTTTTCACGTCCATTTGATACAGCTTGAAATCATGGTGAGTAGCATATGCAAGTAATATTCTAATTGATTCAAGCCTAGCTACTGGAGCAAAAGTTTCATCGAAATCCAAACCTTCGACTTGTGAGTAACCTTTGGCCACAAGTCGTGCCTTGTTTCTTGTTACCACACCGTGTTCGTCTTGCTTGTTGCGGAAGACCCACTTGGTGCCTACAACATTTGCATTGGGTCTTGCCACAAGTTCCCAGACCTCGTTTCTCTTGAAATTGTTCAACTCTTCTTGCATCGCCACTACCCAGTCCGGATCCTTCAATGCATCCTCAGTCCTGCGGGGTTCCAAAAAGGAGACAAACGAGTAATGTTCACAAAAATTTGCTATGCGAGATCTAGTGGTTACTCCCTTTTGGATGTCGCCGATGATGTTGTCGATCGGGTGATCCCTTTGAATGCATTGGTGCACTCTTGGGTGTGGTACTTGGAGAGTCGTGTGTTGGTGATCATCTTCTTCTCCCCCTGAGTTGTTGTCCTCGTTGATTTGTTCATTACGTTCGTACTCCTGTGGTTGATCTTGTATTGAGGCTCCCCCTTGATGGTTGATTTCATCTTGTGGTTCACTTTCATCTTGTATTTGTGACGTTGACTCTTGTGGTCGTACTTCGCCTAGAGCCATTCTCTTCAATGCTTGATAGGGGGCTTCTTCTTTACCTAATTCACATTGATCAACTTGCTCCTTTTGGGAGCCATTAGTTTCATCGAACACTACGTCACGTGCCACTTCAACAAGTCCGGAGGACTTGTTGAAGACACGATAGGCGTAAGTGTTCGAATCATAGCCAAGCAAGAAACCTTCATCGGACTTCGAAGCGAACTTTGAAGTCCTGGGCTTCTTGTTTAAAATATAGCAAGGAGAACCAAAGACTCGAAAATATGAAATGTTCGGTTTGTTACCGGTGAGTAGCTCATAGGGGGTCTTCTTTAGTAGTCGATGAAGATAGAGGCGATTTGTGGCGTGGCAAGCTGTGTTGATTGCTTCCGCCCAAAATCGGTCCGAAGTCTTGTATTCATCGAGCATAGTTCTTGCCATTTCTATGAGCGTGCGGTTCTTCCTTTCGGCAACTCCATTTTGTTGTGGGGAGTATGGTGCTGAAAATTCGTGCTTGATTCCTTCTTCATCAAGGTACTCCTCCACTTGTATGTTTTTGAACTCCGTGCCATTGTCACTCCGAATACTCTTGATTTGTAATGAAAATTCGTTTTGTGCTCGCTTGAAGAACTTCTTGAGTGTCCCTTGTGTTTCTGATTTATCATGCAAAAAGAACACCCAAGTGAAGCGGGAAAAATCATCAACAACAACTAAACCATACTTGTTACCGCCGATGCTTATGTAAGCAATTGGACCAAACAAGTCCATATGAAGTAGTTCGAGCGGTCTTGTTGTGGTCATGATGTTCTTCGCAGGATGCTGTGCTCCAACTTGTTTCCCTGCTTGGCACGCGCTACATGGCCTGTTTTTCTCAAACACAACATCTTTCAAACCTCGGATGTGATCGCCCTTGAGGAGTTTTTGAAGGTTCCTCATACCAACATGTGCCAGCCGTCTATGCCACAGCCAACCCATGTTGGTCTTTGCAATCAAGCATGTGTCGAGTTCGGCTTTATCCTTGTTGAAGTCAACAAGGTAAAGCTTTCCCTTCAACATACCCTTGAATGCAATAGAACCATCGCTCCTTCTTGAGACGATCACACCCTCGTTAGTAAACAGGCAATTATAACCCTTGTCGCACAATTGAGATATGGACAGCAGGTTATAATCTAAAGATTCAACGTGCAAAACATGTGAAAGAGTATGTTCAGAGGATATGGCTATTTTACCGGTACCGAGGACCCTCCCTTGACTGTTGTCTCCAAAGTAGATCCCTTCATTTGGGTCCTCGTTCACTTCATACTCCACAAACATCCTCCTTTCTCCGGTCATGTGGTTTGTGCATCCACTGTCTAGCACCCATTTGGATCCACCGGAGGAGTAGGCCTGCAGAAACAAGTTACGCCTTGGTTTTAGGTACCCAAGCTTGCTTGGGTCCTTGGAGGTTAGTGACAATACATTTGGGCACCCACACATGGGATTTTGTGTTCCCATGGCGTGGCCCAGCATAATAAGCATACACTTTACCAATATTGTTTCTCATTAATACATATGAAGCATCGAAGGTTTTAAACAGGAGTTGTTGCTGATTATTGGTCGGACTAGTCTGTGTGACCGGACTTGTCCGGATGACCGGACTTGTCCGGACCACAACCGGACTAGTCCGGTTTTCATGAGAGTTCAGATTTTTAGATTTCGTGCTGCCGGGTTGTGAGGGTCCTCCTTTCACAAAGGTAATCTTTCCCTTGTTATTCTTATGATTTCCAGCTCTTTGCTTTCCATCATAGGAATAACCAATGCCATACTTGACATTTGGAGGTCTTTGGACCAAATATGCACTACGTGCATAGTTGATCCTTTTCTTGTCAAATATTACACATTGGGTAGGGTTTTTGTCCTTTGTGGAGGTGGACTTTTCTTTCAACCTGGTGTTTATCTTTTCACATTTGCAGATATGAGTATTATTACTTGAAGTGGATTGAGAAGGTAGGCTTGAAGAGGAGGAGGGTTCACTAAGCTTGAGTGACTCAATTTGCACTTCAAGGATCTTGTTGACCTCGATCAGGTCATCAAGTTGGTCCTTGATTGCTACATTTGAGTTGGTTAGCTCCAAGCAAGTTTTCTTGCTTGAAGCTAGCTCAAGCTCTAGTGAGTGACTTCTTTCCTTTTCATGAACTAGAAGATTGTCAAGTTCCACATGCTTCTCCTTTTGGGAGATAATCATGTCTTCTTGACGATCGATTAGCTCTTCCTTCTCAACAAGTTGGTTAAGCAAGAATTTCATTTTTGCAGCAGTTTTTCTATCTAAACCAGCTAGCATATCTTCATCACTATCTAAATCATCATCACTTGAATAAGAATGTAAGGAAGGAGTTTTGATATTTACCTTGCGTTTACCTTCCTTAGCCATGAGGCAAGTCCCATTTGCCTTCTTTGCACCGAGCGTGGGAAAGAGTGTGGGTTTCTTGGACACGCTCTCGATGGCTATGCTAGCCAATTCTTCTTCATCGGACGATGAAGACTCATCGTTTGAGTCCCATTCCTTTCCAATGTGTGCTTGTTCAGCTTGTTTCTTCTTCTTGAAGAACTTCTTTGCTTGAGGCTTGGACTCTTTGTTCTTCTTCTTATTGTCCTCATACGGGCAGTCGACTATAAAGTGGTTGTATTCACCACAGTTATAGCACGCCCGCCTCATCTTTGGCTTCGTCCTTTCTTTGTATTTTGCTTCATTTGATTTTGTTCCTTGTCTTTTCTTCATAATTCTCTTAAACTTCTTCATGAACAAAATCATATCTTCTTCATCTAGCTCGCTGCTTTCATCATCGCTGTCCTCCTCAAGCTGTGCTTCTCTTGCTTCTTTGGATAAAGGCTTGAGTGAGGACTTTAGGGCAACTCCCTTCTTCTTGGCCGATGTGAGGTCGGCTATTTCTTTTACGTGCTTGGCTTGCTTCTCCATCATCTCAAAGTTAATGATCTTGCCAAGCAGTTCATCAGGAGTCATTTTCTTGTACCCCGGACTCTCTCGGATCATAGAGCAAAGTGTAACATTGCGAGGCATGAAAGCTCTAAGGATGAGCTTTACAACCTCGTGATCATTCCACTTTCTGCTCCCATATGATCGAACCTTGTTCACGAGAGTCTTCAGTCTGTTGTACATGTCCTGGGGTGACTCATCTTCCTCAATCGCGAACCTTCCTAGTTCGCCCTCAATCATTTCAATCTTGGCTTCCCTCACATGTCTGTCACCTTCATGCGCTGTTTGTAGGGTATCCCAGATTTCTTTGGCAATTTCTAATCCGTCCACCTTTGTGAATTCATCTCGACTTAGAGATGAGGTGATGACGGCTGCGGCTTGTGCATTCCTGTGGATGGCTTGCTCTTGACTTGGCGTGAGCTCTTCGTCGTCATCTGGGATATTGATTCCTGTGCACACAATATGCCATAAACTTGGGTTAAGGGAAATCAAGTGCATCTTCATGTTTTGCCTCCACATAGAGTAGTCACTCCCATCGAAGTGTGGGGCTTTTCCAAGGGGAATGGATAGATAGTGATTGCTGTTAGAATTTAAACGGTCATAATTAAAAGGATATCGGGAGTAGTCGGTGTGACTACTCCCCTTCTTCTTTTCTTCAACTTTGGCTTTCCCTTTGGAAAGCGCTTTCTTTCTAAGGAGAGCTTTCAGCTCCAATGTCTCCTCATCATCATCGTCAAAGTCTTGAATGGCTTCGAGATACTTCTCAAGTTTTTGATGCTTGTCATTGTTCATCTCTTCCTGGTTGTTGATCTTTTGGACTTCCTTCATGTCCGACATGATCTCTTCGAGCGGTTGCACTCTTTCTTGAAGAACCTTGCTCTGATACCAATTGAATGTTGGCCTAGAGGGGGGGTGAATAGGCCTTCTTGAATTTTATCGGTTCCTGTAACACTTCAACAACGAGATCAAAAACAGATATAACGGACTAGTCCGGTAAAGTGCGGACTAGTCCGGATTTTACGGGCTAGGTTGATCAAGTTAGGTCAATTTGATTGTTTGTTGACTTTTGCAGCGGAAATATAAACTTTGTGATCAGGTCAATAGTTGTGTAACAGATTCTATTAAGAATATGACTTTATTTCAACTATTAACTTTGTATTCAACAAATCTAATCAAACCCTAGATAATGTTGATCAACTAGAATAAAGAACACAAATGAAAGACACAAGATTTATCCCGTGGTTCGGTTACCACGAAGGCAGCCTACGTCCACGTTGAGGAGCCCACAAAAGGGCCGGGTCTTCACTAACCCTTCCCTCGTTCGGATCGCCACGAAGGCCAATCCTCTTCCACTAATCACACAGGGGTAAATCACCGAGTTTAAGGGGCGATCTCACAAGTTGAGCGCTCCCTTGATTACAAGATTCAAGACCACCAATAACACACTTCAAAGTATACAAACTGAGATGCAAGAGTGTGTTAGAGATTCAAACCAAGAGCTCAATCGCGTATCAAGTGCCCTCTCCAATGATCTACAAGTGATCTTCAATGTAGTGATCAATTTAGCACTTGGTTTTGTGGAGAGAGGTAGTTTTTGAGGCTCTTGGGAGGTGTGACGGCGCTAGGGTTCGAGAGAGTTTGAAAGTGGGCCGTGCACCTCTATTTATAAGGGGTTTCTGGAAGTTACCGTTAGGGTTCAGTAAATTCGGACTAGTCCGTGGTGGTGACCGGACTAGTCCGGTGTGCTGTGAGAAGCAAACCCTAAGTGTCCAGGAATATCGGACTAGTCCGTTTGAAAACGGACTTGTCCGATTTCACTGCTGGAAAACTTCGGACTAGTCCGATTGTCATCGGACTGGTCCGGACCTGTGAAACCTTTAGTGTTTAGGATGACAAGTCCGCACTTGGAGGACTTGTCCGATTTAGATCAGTGTGTATATCGGACTAGTCCGTGTAAACACCGGACTTGTCCGAAGTGGATCAGAAAGGATATCGGACTAGTCCGGTGGAGACCGGACTTGTCCGATCTAGTGACCTGTGCATTGTGTTGAGGACTAGTCCGCACTGGGGAGGACTAGTCCGAAGTGGAACAGAAGAATTATCGGACTAGTCCGGTGATGACCGGACTTGTCCGATCTTGTGCAGAATGTGATATCGGACTAGTCCGGTGGACATCGGACTAGTCCGGTCCTGTATAGCTTTGTGCATGTGTGTGTGTGATTAAATGAGATTGAGCTCTTGGGTGTGTTTCCTTAACACACTCCACACATACTAAACTACTAGTTTCTTCTCCTTGAGCTCAAATCCATTTTCCTTCTCAATTTCCTCTTTTTGGCACTTTGCTCATCTTTCATCATTTTTCTGCATTCATCTCAACAAAAGAATTAGGATCCCAATTGCTTGTCATAAATCATCCAAAACCCACAAGGGAGTCCTAGATGCACTTTCAGTTTAGCACGTGCTGTAATTGAAGAAGCATCAAAGGAAATGGGATTGAGACCCGCATGATGTTATCATACAATAGTAACCCAAACTATATGATCGGAGATCCCGTGAAGTATATCTTGGGAAAAACAAGTTGTATGGATAACTGGAGAGTACATATTTATTACTCATTTCTGCTAGTAGATGCGTACTCTCAGTACTGCATGGAAGGTTGACTTTAATGTCTTAATGTGTTATGAGGCCTAAATAGGCAAGGTACCGTCCTGCAGGGTATACTTGTAAGAACACACCTATATGAGTTTGACTGTCAGGTCGCAGTCTATGAGATGTGGGTAATCTCAAATAAACTCATGAACAGACACGGGAGAAGACCGTAATGCTCCAACCTGAGGCATGGCTTTAAGCGGCCTAGTATCAGCGATGCTTTCATGTGAAACTTGCTCACACAAAACTAGCAATTCAAGTCTATGTCCATTGCAAAGTTGTGAGTATGTGAATCATGGAATGTTAGGTGCAGCTCAACCCATATCGGGTCTGCACTGCAAAGCTAGTATATTAAAGCACAGAATTGTTACTTGTAGACATTGACTTTTGGTGGGGATTGTTGGGATTTGGCCCTTTGGTGCATCCCATTTATGGGCTCATTTATTTGGGCCAACTCCTCTGGAGGAAAGTCAATGTGGTGTGAAGAGGTGGCTGGGGACTTTAGTCCCACATCGTCCACCGAGATGGGTGTTCCCCAAGATATATAGTGGCCCTTGTACAGGTTCTCAACATGAGAATAATAAGGGATGAAGGCTGCTGCTATGGACACAAAGACACACACACGCACGCGTGCACGTTTCGCAATTTTACGTGTGTTTATCGCATGACTTGTGACTTGCGACGTTGCGCGTTCGCGTCGTGACGAGTTGTGTTCTACTAAGCAGTTATTTTTCTGCCACTTATAAAGGGAATATTTCATCAACACCTAGACTGCCACGTCAACATAAGGAGTAATTAGAGGCGTAACTGCAGGCACATATTATCAGTGCGTAATGCCTCATAACTGCTCCCATTAGTTGCACGTTGAGGAATTTCAGGGGGCGGTTTCCTGAAATTATGGCAGATCGAATCTGAGACGATTAGAGACTCGAGTATATAAGGAGACATCCTATATACTGGAGGCACAGATACACACAACAGAGTACGCCTCTCTTGCTAACTACTCTGCGCTGCCGCATTTTTTGCCTTGTTGTCCCTTCATCCGCCGTGCAGCGGATTAGGGAGAGCGGTGTCTCTGAACCGACACCGGCGATATGAAGACCTGCACGGGTGTCGGCGATCAGGTTTCTGGGAAGTGCGTTCGCACGGCCGCTCGCTGAACTTCCATCTTCCTCAACAGTTTCATTGTCTACTTCATAGCAGGACGATCTGTAAGTGAATCTCTCGAACTATGGCTGGTTCGATTTACTTGTTGAGCACTTTATTCGCATTTGTTTCAGTTCTGATCTGTGTAGTACTAGCACTGTTTATGTTAACTACTAGTAGATCTGCTCTAGTCAATTTGCTGTTTCGGATCATCAAATTAATTGCATGTCATGTCTATTTTCCAACAATGCAGAAACCTGATCGCATTAACATGGCTGGACTTACTGATGCATTGAAACCCGAGCGATTTGCTGGGGGTGACAATTTTAAGAGATGGCAGACACGGGGCAAGTTCTGGCTCAAGTCGATGAAGATCTGGTGGGTGATTTCCCCAGTTCTTCATCTCACTGAGGAGCAGCACCCTGACTTTGAACTGGACAATTCTACTTGTCTTGGCTGCCTATTGTCACTTTTGTCAGATCAGCTATGTGACATTTACATGAACCACGTTTCGGCTAAGGAATTGTGGGAAGCCCTAGACCACAAATTTGCGGAATAATATACTGGATGTGAACTATATGTTAATGACCAGTACCACGAATATAAGATGGTCGATGACCGATCTATCGTGGAACAGGCTCATGAGATCCAGCTTCTGGTGGGGGAACTGGCGCACTTTGATACGGTCTTGCCTGACAAGTTTGTAGTTTGTGGAATTATTTCCATACTGTCTCCATCTTGGAGAAGTTTTGCCACGAGCCTAAAACACAAGAAAGACGTTATGACTGTTGAGAGTCTGATCTCAACTCTTGATGTTGAGGAGAAGGCAAGATCAAAGGATGTTCCTCGTTCTGTTCTGCAGGAAGGGACTACCTCTCATGCCAATGTGGTTGAAGGTAAATCTGGTGGTGGCAATAAGAACAACAAGAACTGTAAAGAAAAAGCCAAACAAAATACTAGCTTTAAGAAGAAGAAGAACAAAGAAGACTTGACTTGCTTTGTGTGCGGCGAGCTTGGCCACATAGCCAGGAAATGTCGCAATAGAAAAGGCAAGAAAGGTGGTGGTCAGAACTCTGTGAATGTCACCATTAGCGAGGCTGGAGGAACATCTGGATCAGGGTATGTTCCAGAAGTTTTTCTAGCTTGTCAATCCACCAATTGGTGGTTAGATACGGGAGCTAATGTGCATGTTTGTTCTGACTACAATTTATCTTCTTCTTATCAGGTTACCGACAATTGCTCCGTCTTGATGGGCAATGGTTCTAGGACTGCTGTACATGGAATTGGAAGAGTCGATCTGAGGTTGATCTCCGGAAAGACTCTCTCTTTGAAGAATGTGCAACACGTTCCTGGAATAAATGGGAACCTGATTAGTGGTTCTCTATTGTGTCGTGATGGCTATAAGCTAGTGTCTGAGTCGAACAAATTTATTGTTTCAAAGTTTGGTTTATTTATCGGAAAAGGCTATGATAGCGGAGGCCTGTTCCGCCTTTCAATTGTTGAAGATTGTAATAATCTTGTAAACTCAGTTGCTTGTTCTAGTTCTGAATGCAATGGACGAGAGGCTACTGTTTGGCACTCTCGGCTTTGTCACATTAATTATGATCGCATCATTAAATTGTCCAAACTTAATTTGATTCCGAAAATTCCTGTTGAAAGAAGATCTAAGTGTCATGCATGTGTGCAAGCTAAACAGCCATGTAAGCCTTTTAAAAGCGTGGAAGAGAAGAGCTTGTCACCACTAGATCTTATTCACTCAGATTTGTGTGAAATGAATGGAATTTTGACTAGAGGAGGGAAGAAATATTTTATATCTTTTATTGATGATGCTACTAAATATTGTTATCTCTATCTTATTAAAACGAAAGATGAGGCATTGGATTATTTTAAAATTTATAAGGCGGAGGTTGAAAACCAACTAGAAAGAAAGACCAAACATGTTAGGTCCGATAGAGGAGGAGAGTATCTTTCTAATGATTTTAGCGAATATTGTGTGGAGCATGGAATTATCCATGAGACAACGGCTCCCTATTCACCCCAATCTAATGGGGTGGCTGAGCGGAAAAACCGAACATTGACTTACTTGGTTAATGCCATGTTGGACAGTTCAGGTTTATCTAACTCATGGTGGGGGAAGCCATTTTGACCGCATGTTTTGTGCTGAATCGAGTTCCATCATCCAAGGGTGAAATAACCTTATATGAAGGATGGAAAGGAAGAAAGCCTGCTCTCGGTTTCTTACGTGTATGGGGCTGTTTGGCCAAGGTTAATGTGCCTAAGTGTAAGAAAAAAAAAATTAGGACCAAAGACCGTTGATTGTGTCTTTCTAGGATATGCACACCATAGTGCTGCCTATAGATTTTTAGTGATTAGATCCGAGGTTCCTGACGTGCACGTTAACACTGTGACTGAATCTCGTGATGCCACATTTTTTGAGGATATTTTTCCGATGAATGATAGAGTGACAAGTCATAGTGAGGCATCTACTAGTTTTACTCCTGAACCTTCTCTAATATCCGTACCTTGTTCTTACACTGGAAAACCCATTGAGGATGATAGTACAAATATTGTTCCATGAAGGAGCAAGATACAAAGGATTGAAAAATCCTTTGGTGATGATTTTACTGTCTACCTCGTTGATGATACACCTAAAACACTTTCAGAGGCATATGCATCACCAGATGCAGAGTACTGGAAGGAGGCAGTCCATAATGAAATGGAGTCCATTTTAACTAATGAGACTTGGGAAATATGTGATTGTCCTGTTGGGTGTAAACCTATTGGGTGTAAATGGATATTTAAGAAGAAGATCAAACAAGATGGTACAGTCGATAAATATAAGGCTAGACTTGTAGCCAAGGGATTTACCCAAAAGGAAGGCGAGGATTTTTTCGATACTTATTCACCTGTTGCTATACTAACCACAATTCGTGTGCTTGTTGCACTTGCTGCGTGTCATGATCTCATTATCCATCAAATGGGTGTGAAGACGGCTTTCCTAAATGGCAAGCTCGATGAGGAGATCTATATGAAGCAGCCTGATGGTTTTGTGGTGCCTGGGCAAGAGAAAAAGGTGTGTAAGTTGCAAAAATCTTTGTATGGCCTCAAGCAGGCTCCAAAGAAGTGGCATGAGAAGTTCGATAGAACTATGACCTCTACAGGCTTTGTGGTAAATGATGCTGACACTTGTGTGTACTATCGGTTTGGTGGGGGTAATGGAGTAATTTTGAACTTATATGTTGATGATATATTAAATTTTGGGTCTAGTATCGATGTGATAAATGATGTAAAATCATTCTTGTCCCAAAATTTTGATATGAAGGATTTGGGAGTGGCTGATGTTTTTCTAAACATCAAACTGATTAAAGGTGAGAATGAGATTACATTAAAGCAATCTCATTATGTGGAGAATACTTTGAGTCGGTTTGGGTACTCAGATTCTAAACTTTCTCCAACGCCATATGATCCTAGTCTAAAGCTTCGCAAGAACAGAGGACAAGGGATTGATCAGTTGAGATATTCCCAAATTATTGGTTCTCTCATGTATCTTGTTGGTGCAACCAGACCTAACATCTCATTCGCAGTAAGCAAATTGAGCAGATTTACTTTCAATCCTGTAAGAGATCACTGGTGTGCACTAGAACGTGTAATGAGATATTTGAGAGGTACATCGACATATGGACTTCACTATAGAGGGTACCCAGCTGTACTAGAAGGGTATAGTGACTCAAACTGGATCTCAGATGCTGATGAGATCAAAGCCACTAGTGGATATGTTTTCACTATTGGTGGTGCTGCAGTTTCGTGGAGGTCTCGTAAGCAGACTATATTGACAAAGTCAACTATGGAAGCAGAACTTGTAGCACTTGAAACAGCCACTATTGAGGCAGAGTGGCTAAAACAGCTCTTGATGGACTTGCCTTTGGTCGTTAAACCTGTGTCAGCCATTCTTTTGCACTGTGATAATCAAAGTGTGATCACAACTGTAGGCAATGCAAAAGAAAATTTGAAATCATCAAGACATGTGAAATGGCGAATCAAATCCGTGAGACATTTGAGAAATACGGGAGATATTGTCGTTGAGTATATTAATACTAAAAGAAACCTTGCAGACCCTTTTACTAAGGGATTAGCACGTGCTGTAATTGAAGAAGCATCAAAGGAAATGGGATTGAGACCCGCATGATGTTATCATACAATAGTAACCCAAACTATGTGATCGGAGATCCCGTGAAGTAGATCTTGGGAAAAACAAGTTGTATGGAAACTGGAGAGTACATATTTATTACTCATTTCCGCTAGTAGATGCATACTCTCAGTACTGCATGGAAGGTTGACTTTAATGTCTTAATGTGTTCTGAGGCCTAAATAGGCAAGGTAACGTTCTGCAGGGTATACTTGTAAGAACACACCTATATGAGTTTGACTGTCAGGTCGTAGTCTATGAGATGTGGGTAATCTCAAATAAACTCATGAACAAACACGGGAGAAGACCGTAATGCTCCAACCTGAGGCATGGCTTTAAGCGGCCTAGTATCAGCGATGCTTTCATGTGAAACTTGCTCACACAAAACTAGCAATTCAAGGCTATGTTCATTGCAAAGTTGTGAGTATGTGAATCATGGAATGTTAGGTGCAGCTCAACCCATATCGGTTCTGCACTACAAAGCTGGTATATTAAAGCACATAATTGTTACTTGTAGACATTGACTTTTGGTGGGGATTGTTGGGATTTGGCCCTTTGGTGCAGCCCATTTATGGGCTCATTTATTTGGGCCAACTCCCCTGGAGGAAAGTCAATGTGGTGTGAAGAGGTGGCTGTGGACTTTAGTCCCACATTGTCCACCTAGATGGGTGTTCCCCTAGATATATAGTGGCCCTTGTACAGGTTCTCAACATGAGAATAATAAGGGATGAAGGCTGCTACTATGGACACAAAGACACACATGCACGCGCGCACATTTCACAATTTTACACGTGTTTATCGCGTGACTTGTGACTTGCGATGTTGCGCGTTCGCATCTTGACGAGTTATGTTCTACTAAGCAGTTATTTTTCTGCCGCTTATAAAGGGAATATTTCATCAACACCTAGACTGCCACGTCAACATAAGGAGTAATTAGAGGCATAACTGCAGGCACATATTATCAGTGCGTAATGCCTCATAACTGCTCCCATTAGTTGCACGTTGAGGAATTTCAGGGGGCGGTTTCCTGAAATTATGGCAGATCGAATCTGAGACGATTAGAGACTCGAGTATATGAGTAGACGTCCTATATACTGGAGGCACAGATACACACAACAGAGTACGCATCTCTTGCTAACTGCTCTGCGCTGCCACATTTTTTGCCTTGCCGTCCCTTCATCCGCCGTGCGGCGGATTAGGGAGAGTGATGTCTCTGAACCGACGCCGAAGATATGAAGACCTGCACGGGTGTCGGTGATCAGGTTTCTGGGAAGTGCGTTCGCACGGCCGCTCGCTGAACTTCCATCTTCCTCAACAGTTTCATTGTCTACTTCATAGCAGGACGATCTGTAAGTGAATCTCTCGAACTATGGCTGGTTCGATTTACTTGTTGAGCAATTTATTCGCATTTGTTTCAGTTCTGATCTGTGTAGTACTAGCACTGTTTATGTTAACTGCTAGTAGATCTGCTCTAGTCGATTTGCTGTTTCGGATCATCAAATTAATTGCATGTCAAGTCTATTTTCCAACAATCCAGAAACCTGATCGCATTAACATGGCTGGACATACTGATGCATTGAAACCCGAGCGATTTGCTGTGGGTGATAATTTTAAGAGATGGCAGACACGGGTCATGTTCTGGCTCAAGTCGATGAAGATCTGGTGGGTGATTTCCCCAGTTCTTCCTCTCACTGAGGAGCAGCACCGTGACTTTGACCTGGACAATTCTACTTGTCTAGGCTGCCTATTGTCACTTTTGTCAGATCAGTTATGTGACATTTACATAAACCACGTTTCGGCTAAGGAATTGTGGGAGGCCCTAGACCGCAAATTTCCGGAATCAGATGCTAGACGTGAACTATATGTTAATGACCAGTACCACAAATATAAGATGGTCGATGACCGATCTATCGTGGAACAGGCTCATGAGATCCAGCTTCTGGTGGGGGAATTGGCGCACTTTGATACGGTCTTGCCTGACAAGTTTGTAGTTGGTGGAATTATTTCCAAACTGCCTCCATCTTGGAGAAGTTTTGCCACGAGCCTGAAACACAAGAAAGAGGTTATGACTGTTGAGAGTCTGATCTCAACTCTTGATGTTGAGGAGAAGGCAAGATCAAAGGATGTGCCTCGTTCTGTTCTGCAAGAAGGGACTACCTCTAATGCCAATGTGGTTGAAGGTAAATCTGGTGGTGACAATAAGAACAACAAGAACTGGAAAGGAAAAGCCAAACAAAATACTAGCTTTAAGAAGAAGAAGAATAAAGAAGACCTGACTTGCTTTGTGTGCGGCGAGCTTGGCCACATAGCCAGGAAATGTCGCAATAGAAAAGGCAAGAAAGGTGGTGGTCATAAGTCTGTGAATGTCACCATTAGCGAGGCTGGAGGAACGTCTGGATTAGGGTATGTTCCAAAAGTTTTTCTAGCATGTCAATCCACCAATTGGTGGTTAGATATGGGAGCTAATGTGCATGTTTGTTCTGACTACAATTTATTTTCTTCTTATCAGGTTACCGACAATTGTTCCGTCTTGATGGGCAATGGTTCTAGGACTGATGTACATGGAATTGGAAGAGTCGATCTGAGGTTGACCTCCGGAAAGACTCTCTCTTTGAAGAATGTGCAGCACGTTCCTAGAATAAATTGGAACCTTATTAGTGGTTCTCTATTGTGTAGTGATGGCTATAAGCTAGTGTTTGAGTCGAACAAACTTATTGTTTCGAAGTTTGGTTTATTTATCGAAAAAGGCTATGATAGCGGAGGCCTATTCCGCCTGTCAACTGTTGAAGATTGTAATAATCTTGTAAACTCGGTTGCTTGTTCTAGTTCTAAATGCAATGGATGAGAGGCTACTGTTTGGCACTCTCGGCTTTGTCACATTAATTATGATCGCATCATTAAATTGTCCAAACTTAATTTGATTCCAAAAATTCCTGTTGAAAGAAGATCTAAGTGTCATGCATGTGTGCAAGCTAAACAGCCACGTAAGCCTTTTAAAAGCGTGGAAGAGAAGAGCTTGTCACCACTAGATCTTATTCACTCAGATTTGTGTGAAATGAATGGAATTTTGACTAGAGCAGGGAAGAAATATTATTTATCTTTTATTGATGATGCTAATAAATACTGTTATCTCTATCTTATTAAAACGAAAGATGAGGCATTGGATCATTTTAAAATTTATAAGGCGGAGGTTGAAAACCAACTAGAAAGAAAGATCAAACGTGTTAGGTCCGATAGAGGAGGAGAGTATCTTTCTAATGATTTCAGCAAATATTGTGCGGAGCATGGAATTATCCATGAGACAACGGCTCCCTATTCACCCCAATCTAATGGGGTGGCTGAGCGGAAAAACCGAACATTGACTGACTTGGTTAATGCCATGTTGGACAGTTCGGGTTTATCCAACTCATGGTGGGGGGAAGCCATTTTGACCGCATGTTTTGTGTTGAATCGAGTTCCATCATCCAAGGGTGAAATAACCCCATATGAAGGATGGAAAGGAAGAAAGCCTGCTCTCGGTTTCTTACGTGCATGGGGCTGTTTGGCCAAGGTTAATGTGCCTGAGTGAAAGAAACGAAAATTGGGACCAAAGACCGTTGATTGTGTCTTTCTAGGATATGCACACCATAGTGATGCCTACAAATTTTTAGTGATTAGGTTCGAGGTTCCTGACGTGCGCGTTAACACCTTGACTGAATCTTGTGATGCTATATTTTTTGAGGATATTTTTCCAATGAATGATAGAGTGACAAGTCATAGTGAGGCATCTACTAGTTTTACTCCTGAACCTTCTCTAATATCCGTACCTTGTTCTTACATTGGAAAACCCATTGAGGATGACAGTACAAATATTGTTCCACGAAGGAGCAAGAGACAAAGGATTGAAAAATCCTTCGGTGACGATTTTACTGTCTACCTCGTTGATGATACACCTAAAACACTTTCAGAGTCATATGCGTCACCAGATGCAGAGTACTGGAAGGAGGCAGTCCATAATGAAATGGAGTCCATTTTAACTAATGAGACTTGGGAAATATGTGACTGTCCTGTTGGGTGTAAACCTGTTGGGTGTAAATGGATATTTAAGAAGAAGATCAAACCAGATGGTACAGTCAATAAATATAAGGCTAGACTTGTAGACAAGGGATTTACGCAAAAGGAAGGCGAGGATTTTTTTGATACTTATTCACCTGTTGCTAGACTAAACACAATTCATGTGCTTGTTGCACTTGCTGCGTGTCATGATCTCCTTATCCATCAAATGGATATGAAGACGGCTTTCCTAAATGGCGAGCTCGATGAGGAGATCTATATGAAGCAACCTGATGGTTTTGTGGTGCCTGGGCAAGAGAACAAGGTGTGTAAGTTGCAAAAATCTTTGTATGGCCTCAAGCAGGCTCCAAAGCAGTGGCATGAGATGTTCGATAGAACTATGACTTATGCAGGCTTTGTGGTAAATGATGCTGACACTTGTGTGTACTATCGGTTTGGTGGGGGTAAGGGAGTAATTTTGAGATTATATGTTGATGATATATTAATTTTTGTGACTAGTATCGATGTGATAAATGATGTAAAATCATTCTTGTCCCAAAATTTTGATATGAAGGATTTGGGAGTGGCTGATGTTATTCTAAATATCAAACTGATTAAAGGTGAGAATAAGATTACTTTAAAGCAATCTCATTATGTGGAGAATATTCTGTGTCGGTTTGGGTACTCAGATTCTAAACTTTCTCCAATGCTATATGATCCCAGTCTAAAGCTTCGCAAGAACAGAGGACAAGGGATTGATAAGTTGATATATTCCCAAATTATTGGTTCTCTCATGTATCTTACTGGTGCAACTAGACCTGACATCTCATTTGCAGTAAGCAAATTGAGCAGATTTACTTCCAATCCTGGAAGAGATCACAGGTGTGCACTAGAACGTGTAATGAGATATTTGAGAGGTACATCAACATATGGACTTCACTATGCAGGGTACCCAGCTGTACTAGAAGGGTATAGTGACTCAAATTGGATCTCAAATGCTGATGAGATCAAAGCCACTAGTGGATATGTTTTCACTATTGGTGGTGCTGCAGTTTCGTGGAGGTCTCGTAAGCAGACTATATTGACAAAGTCGACTATGGAAGCGGAACTTGTAGCACTTGAAATAGCCACTACTGAGGCAGAGTGGCTGAAACAGCTCTTGATGGACTTGCCTTTGGTCATTAAACCTGTGTCGGCCATTCTTTTGCATTGTGATAATCAAAGTGTGATCACAACCGTAGGCTATGCAAAAGAAAATTTGAAATCATCAAGACGTGTGAAACGGCGAATCAAATCCGTGAGACATTTGAGAAATACGGGAGAGATTGCCGTTGAGTATATTAATACTAAAAGAAACCTTGCAGACCCTTTTACTAAGGGATTAGCACGTGCTGTAATTGAAGAAGCTTCAAAGGAAATGGGATTGAGACCCGCATGATGCTATCATATAATAGTAACCCAAACTATGTGATCAGAGATCCCGTGAAGTAGATCTTGGGAAAAACAAGTTGTATGGATAACTGGAGAGTACATATTTATTACTCATTTCCGCTAGTAGATGCGTACTCTCAGTACTGCATGGAAGGTTGACTTTAATGTCTTAATGTGTTCTGAGGCCTAAATAGGCAAGGTACCGTCCTGCAGGGTATACTTGTAAGAAGACACCTATATGAGTTTGATTGCCAGGTCGCAGTCTATGAGATGTGGGTAATCTCAAATAAAATCATGAATAGACACGGGAGAAGACCGTAATGCTCCAACCTGAGGCATGGCTTTAAGCGGCCTAGTATCAGCGATGCTTTCATGTGAAACTTGCTCACACAAAACTAGCAATTCAAGGCATGTCCATTGCAAAGTTGTGAGTATGTGAATCATGGAATGCTAGGTGCATCTCAACCCATATCGGGTCTGCACTACAAAGCTGGTATATTAAAGCACAAAATTGTTACTTGTAGACATTGACTTTTGGTGGGGATTGTTGGGATTTGGCCCTTTAGTGAAACCCATTTATGGGCTCATTTATTTGGGCCAACTCCTCTGGAGAAAGTTAATGTGGTGTGAAGAGGTGACTGGAGACTTTAGTCCCACATTGTCCACCTAGATGGGTGTTCTCCAAGATATATAGTGGCCCTTGTACAGGTTCTCAACATGAGAATAATGAGGGATGAAGGCTGCTGCTATGGACACAAAGACACACACACGCACGCGGGCGCGTTTTGCGATTTTACGCGTGTTTATCGCGTGACTTGTGACTTGCGACGTTGCGCGTTCGCGTCGTGACGAGTTGTGTTCTACTAAGCAGTTATTTTTCTGCCACTTATAAAGGGAATATTTTATCAACACCTAGACTGCCACGTCATAAGGAGTAATTAGAAGCGTAACTGCAGGCACATATTATCAGTGCGTAATGCCTCATAACTGCTCTCATTAGTTGCACGTTGAGGAATTTCAGGGGGCGGTTTCCTGAAATTATGGTGGATCGAATCTGAGACGATTAGAGACTCAAATATATAAGGAGACGTCCTATATACTGGAGGCATAGATACACACAACAGAGTACGCTTCTCTTGCTAACTGCTCTGCTCTGCCGCATTTTTTGCCTTGCTGTCCCTTCATCTGCCGTGCAGCGGATTAGGGAGAGCGGTGTCTCCGAACCAACACCGGCGATCTGAAGTCCTGCACGGGTGCCGGCGATCAGGTTTCTGAGAAGTGCGTTCGCACGGCCGCTCGCTGCACTTCCATCTTCCTCAACAGTTTCATTGTCTACTTCATAGCAGGACGATCTGTAAGTGAATCTCTCGAACTATGGCTGGTTCGATTTACTTGTTGAGCGATTTATTCGCATTTGTTTCAATTCTGATCTGTGTAGTACTAGCACCGTTTATGTTAACTGCTAGTAGATCTGCTTTGGTCAATTTGCTATTTCGGATTATCAAATTAATTGTATGTCATGTCTATTTTACAACATCAACGTGGAAGGACCCGGCGCAGGCCACTCTATCTCCCAAACCAACTTCTCCATACTTCCATCGCCGGCCATCCAGCCAGGAAATGGAGCGACGGAGGTCTTTCCGCGGTGACTCAGGAGACTCTAGCCATGGTCCGGATGAGCGTGACATCAGGCATGCGGTGAGGGGCAACACTATTGAGTATCCGGGCAATCCACGGCTCCGCCCCCGGGTGGCCGAGAAGATAGCAACGCTCACGGAGGAGATGGAGCAGTGTAAAACGCTGCTCTTGAAGCGTGCTCTGCTGGTAACAGAAGAAGGGGCGCTCGGCGTAGTGTCACAGCAAGAACTCAGAGAGGCCATTCTACATCATTTCGATCTCCATGAGTACGAGTTTAATGTCTTTAGGAGCTACCCGGGATCTTTCTTAGTGATGTTCAATAGGTCTTCACTCAGAGATTCGGTATTCGCCAAGTGCAGAATAGTTGAAGGGCCTTTCCAGTTCCGTTATCACTCTTGGGATGTTGATGTGCACGGGGTTAGATGTACCATTCCGTTTAATGTCAAGATTAGCATGAAAGGTATTCCACAACATGCCTGGCTTGAAGAAATTGCAGCTAAGATATTGTGCTACTCTTGTACCATCCATCGTGTTGCTACTACATCTAGGCAGAGAGAAGACCTCTGTGCATTTGTTTGTTGGACTTTCTGTCAAGATCCAAACCGCATTCCACAAATGGTCTACTTCACACTCACAAAAGAGCTGGTAACGCAGGGCATGAATCCAGAGCACAAATATCACGGTGGTTAGCATAAAGGAGAGTCATCTCGTAGAAGGCAGCTTGCAAACAGAAGCACTTCACGGCCCCCTTCCAGATTCGGAGATTCATTTGGTGAGAAAAGAGCTATGCGGCAATTGTGGTGTGCCAAGCAGAGGGAGCCTGCAACGCTAAGTGTTGGATCAGCACATAACACTAATCCTATTCTCACTGGAGACACGCCCCAGCGGCATGTCCCCCCTTTTTTTCCATTCTGATGCTATCCAGATTATGCCCCAGGATTTTCCTTGGCTAGGTGGACCGACAACTGCTGATTCATCAGTGGGTCAGAGTGACCTGTTTTCTCAGCCTGGAGAAAATGGGGGCAGCATCTCCTCGGAGGTCATAGTAATTCCACTTGCTCCTTCTCTTCCGGTGCCTGAGATCCACGCGTTGGTTCCCAGTGAGGCTGATGCTAAGGAAGGCCTCTGGTCTGCCTCAAATCCCAACAACAGTGGGAACATGGTTGTGCAACCTGCAGGTTCCTAATGCGGGAACAAAGGGACTGTAACACTCAAAATTTTCAAAATTTGAAATAAATGAAATTATGCTAGGAATGCACCATGCAATTGCATTTGTTTAAAAATTTGATTTCAAAATTCGTTAGAAGTTCATTTGGAATTGAAAAGGAAAACCAAATCTGTAAAAAAGAAAAGAGAATAGAAAAAAGAAAAAGGAAAACCGCCGTGTGGGCTTTCACCCTGCCCCGGCCCATTTCTTTCCCCTTCCCCCTCTTCTTTTTCTCCCCGCCGGCCAAACCTTTGTTGCGGCCCAACTCAGCCGGCGCCCTCCCCCTTCTCCTTTCCTTTCTCCATCTCTCTCTGCGCGAGGGGCCCGCCTATCAGCTCCTCCCCCTTCCTCCCGTCGCGCGCGCCCGACAGCTCCCGTTGATTTCGCCCAATTCAAAACGCCGGCAGGGAAATCATCCAATTAATGACCCCGGTCGCCTTCCTTCGGGGGAAATCCCCTTCCTTACTTTGCCGCCCCCGCTCCCCCTTATAAAATCCGGCCGGCACCCCCAATCTTCCCCACCCCGAAGCTCAAAACCCTAGCCGCCGGTGCCAAGGTAATGGCGACGCCGTTCCCGGCATTCTATCCACTAATTCTTCGTGTTTCTTTGCCTAACAAGTTCGCCGTGTCGCTAGGAGCCTGTCGGACACCTTCGTTCGGGGATTTGGCCGTCGCTTCATCAATTCCATCGAGCGCCCCTAGAGTTCGCCGCCTCTCACTGACGCCGACACACCTCCGCCCCGATCCGAGCTCCGCGACCACCCTAGGTGAGTGTGCGTCCTCCTCCTCCTTTGTTTGGTGTAGAAAACGCTCGAGTTATGCGTCCATTTGGCCGTTTTGCCATCGCCGGCGAGGTCCCACCGCCGTGCGCCGCCGCGTCTGGCGCGCGCCGCCGCGCCCTGGCTGTGCATCGCCCATGGGCGACGTGGCCCATCCTCGGTCGTCGATCTGAGGCCGACGACCGAGATTAAAACGTAGCGTACCCCTTCGGTGTTTTAAATCTCGAGCGTCCATTTTAAATCCGATGGCCGATATTAAATCCCGCCATACCCTTTCGCTGTTTTATACATAACCCCCTGTGCATTTAATTGTAATCGCACATAAGCCATGAATTTTATGAATTGGCCCTTGTACTTTAAATTAATTCGGTCAACACTATTAATTTGAATAAACCATGCATTTCAGCCTCTGTTTTCACCATTAATTATGTTTTTAGCCTCTGTAAATTGTGATTAACCCCCTGTATAGGTTACAAATTATTTGTATGCCCTAGATTCTTGTCTGTTTTGCATAAAACCCCTTGTATTCTTTGATATTTACTTAAAATCATATGTTACACTCTCTTTTTACACCAATTATTTTGGGATATTATTTGTTAGCCTTTTCTAATCTGAGTAGGGCAAATTAAATTACTTAAATTGTTATTTCATGCTGAGTCTTTTGATAAGCAAATATAGACACTAAAACCCAAACTTCAACACACATCACTAATTAAGATCCTAACTAAGTATATAGTGCTAGCGACGTAATTGCGTAGGTTTTCTTTTGTGATTGCTTATTTGTGATGTGCCTATGTTTTGTTGCTCCTTATTGTGTGTTGCTATTTTTTGTTCCACATGCGATGATATATTTAGAGTCGGTTCCCGAGCCGGCCTACGACCCTCAGGACTACCCCTTCTACGACCCACACTTCCAAGGAGGCAAGTTCCTTGACCATTTTGCACCTGTTTTATTAAGTTTTAGTTAGTTGCATGCTTAATAATTTGAATCCTATTTACTTTACCCTTCCATATAATTCTTTGTCACCGGGTTGGTTTGGGTGTATGTTATTATTACTTTTGCGCTTAGCCATGCTTGTATTGGGAGGGAAATGCTCTACTTACATGTTATATTATTAATTGTTATGATCATTTATTGTGAATTGTGAAATGAATTGTAGTGAGGAATCTGGCGGGTTGGTTTGTATGGTATGGTGCAGTTTGCACGAGACCCGGGTTTTGGGGTATGGACCTTGCCGGATTCTAAGGACCGGTTTATGGAGAAAGTCACCTAGCTATTTAGTACCACTGCAAGACTGAGTATGGAGCATCTTGATCAATTAATTAGGTTCCTCCCGACTTAGTGCGAGTGTTTGGATAGTACGGGGAATGGGTTCAGCGTAACTGCCCTTGGATCCGCAAGGCTCAAGAGGGGGCTTCTGTTGGCGGAGGGGTACTCCAGTAGATGCCTCAGCGGTGAAATCTCAGTGGGCTAGTACTAGTCAGGAGTGCCTTTGTAAAGATCTCGTAGTGATCTCCTGGCCACACATCTATAAAAGTGTGAAATGTGGTTGATCACCACTGGCAACAGGGAGGTTTACTTAGTCCACCTGGCAGCAGGGGATGAAATCACGGCTTGTGGGTAAAGGGTACATTCTCTGCAGAGATTTAGAAACTGTCATGACAGCCGTGCTCACAGACAAGAGCGGCTTGGTGACCAATTCATAATTAGTCAATGTATGGGAACGGTGGTTTGGTTGGTCGGGACTTAGATTAAAAATGGGTTATGGTTGGGTTCATACACATAGAAGTAGGTGCTAATGAAAGCTAAGGATATGATGTGATGCTATAGTGTTTAACCCAAATTTGGCCTTCCTTTCTAAAAACCTACATGTCATCTCTTCCCCACTTGTTGAGTACCGTTGGTACTCAAACTTGCTTGTTGCTTATCTTTCCTCAGTCTACAATGGAAAAGAGGCAGAGAATGAAGACTTCTACGCCGACCCGGAAGAGACGTTCTAGGCTGGCGCAACCCCCGGGCAACGCCTGTGCTTGGAGCCACACTAGTTTACTTTTCCGCTATGTTGCTTTGTAATCTTATTTTAGACCTATGAGTCATTATTGTAAAACATTTATGTATTCTAACATGGCTTGTAATAAATGATATTACACTTTTGTCTACACATGTATGATGTGAACCGATCCTCGCATACATGTGGAAGCCATTCGGTTGTCTTGTTGGGACCGGGTGTGACAAAGTGGTATCAGAGCCATGTTACCCGTAGGACGCAAGCCTAGGTAGAAAAGGATGACTTAAGGACCCTACTATATTCTAAAAAGTAATTTATAAAATTGCTTTGTATTCCCTACCTTGTCTTCTTGTTTTATTTACTCCTTTATTTATATGTTTTGTTACTGACACTCTCCTGTTTCAAAAGATTTGTAGATGGCCCGCACCAAGACGACCCCCCGTAAGTCAACTGGTGGACGTGTGCCCCCGCGTGGGCTGGGCAGTTGTTCTCCTGACATTGATCCCCGTCGCCCCGCTGTGACCCGTTCTGACGGGAGGGCCGCAGGACGCCTGCGACTTCGTCTCCTGTCTATACTCCGTGAGGCTGGCTACCGTCACCATAGCCTCTTGCTCTCCTACCACACCACCGAAGTGCAGCGCACTGGCAGGAAGGAGTGGAACTGCAAGATCTACATCTACTACGGCGATGAGTTGGTGAAGACCCACAACAGTCCTGCTTGGAGGAGCTCCCGTCGATATGCGAAGCAGGATGCTAGCTGGGAAGAAGCTACCTTTTGGAGTCACGCCTACCATTTCCGTCTGGAGGACATGGTGCACGCCTTCGTTCCGCAGCGTCCCAGTGGCACTGCGGGCTTCGTCTCCAGGCACGTGGCGCGACCCCTGGACCTTCCGCAGTCTCGTCATGCTGTTGACAACGTGGAACAGCTCAGTGCCCGACTTCAGAAGGCACAGCAGGAGATTCAAGATGGTCGTGACCTCGCCCAACGCTACGAGGCGGTGATCGGGAGGTATCGTCGGATCACCGACGAGGATCCGGACGGTTACACATCCGACACTTCAATGTGGATCCCGGACTCTCCAGACCGTCGTGATGGCCCGCATGGGTCGTCTTTTGAGGAGTCTTCTGATGAGGATCCATCTATTGAGGCGTCCGTTGCTCTACCGCCGCCTGCTGCCTCACCACCACACGGCCCTGAGGACAATGACGAGGACCCCGACGAGGACCCCGACGAGGACGACGATGAGGACGAGGACCCGGAGGAGTTCCCACTTGACTACGAGTAGTCCTCGATCTCTGCCACGACTCAAGGATAGGCACACCCCCAATTAGTTAAATAAGAGCGATGTAGACAAACTCGTGTGACCTTGAGTTGTGTTACTTCTTTCATGTCTTTCCTCTTGGTGTGTTGTGTGAGTTGTGGAACGCCTTGGCGACTTGTCCACAACCGCACCTTTTTGATACTTCCTCAATTAGTGAGCTATTAATAAAGGCCTTTTATTTGTACTCGTGTTTGTTATGATTTTTGCATATAGTAAGGGTATCGTATAGTAAGCTTCTCCTAGTTATAGTAGTACCTAAGACTATATTCTCTTCATACCCAGATGGCAGGCAGGGGAAGAGGCCGTGGCCATGGTCGTGGTATGCCCCTGTGTGATGATGAAGCTGGATTCCATCTGCCACAATGGAATGGGAGAGGTGCCCGTGGAGCACCTGCGATGAACCATATGCAGCAAATGATGGCCATGCAGATGCAGATGATGCAAAATTTAACACAAGTGGTGGCCAACATGCAGCAAGCCCAGCAAGCCCCTCCACCTCCACCACCAAATCAGCCCCAACCGCAACCAGAACAAGCACCCAGATCACACTTGAGAGACTTTCTGAATACCCAACCCCCAACATTTGCTAGTGTTGTAGACCCCATGGACGCAGATGACTGGCTGAAGGTCATCGAGAGCAAGCTGAGGATAATACGGTGTCCAGGACCTGAGAGAGTTCTACTTGCATCCCATCAACTCACTAGACTAGAAGTTGACTGGTGGACTGCATATACTGCTGCACACGAGGACCCGGATAACATCACTTGGCTGGAGTTTAAGAACAGCTTCAAAAATGATCATGTGCCCGAAGGTGAAGTTGAAGCAAGGCGGGAAGAGTTTCTGAGCCTAAAGCAGGAGAACATGAGTGTTCGGGAGTACCTGAACAAGTTTACACAATTGTCCCGCTATGCACCTGAGGATGCGGCTGTGGATGAGAGGAAGCAATACTACTTCAAGAAAGGGCTGGATAAGGAGCCTCAATATACAATGTCCTCTTGTGACTATGCTAACTTCCAAAAGCTGGTGGATAAAGCTTTCACAGTGGAGAGGAAGAAGAAAGAACTTGATGAAGATCTCCGAAAGAGAAAGATAGTGCAGGGTCAATCTTCTGGCAACAACACTCACCCTCGCTTTGCCACTCAATTAATGGGACCCATGAGACACCCTCAAGGTCCTTACCCATACCCAACACAGAGATATCCTAACCCTGCCTACAGACCCCCAGCCCCATACAACCAGCCGCAACGCCCACAAATGTAGCAGCCTCGCCCACTGCGTCCAGCTCCTCGCCCTGTTGGCCAATCGCAACAAAATCAGCAAGCTCCCAATAAGCTCAAGGTGCCAACCCGTCACTCAAGTGCTATCTTTGTGGTGAACCTGATCACTACTCCAACCGTTGTCCGAAGAAGCAGCAGAACCAACCTCACGGATAAGTTAATCATGTGGCCTTGCAGCAAGCTCAGGATGCACCCGATGTCGTGATTGGTACATTTCCCGTCAACTCCTCCTTCGCCATAGTATTATTTGACTCGGGTGCTACACATTCTTTCATATCTAAGGAGTTCGTAAGGAGGCATGGCATGGTAGTTACACCTATGACCCGTGTGCTATTAGTCAATTCCTCTGGAGGAGAGATGGTAACCAGGCATGTATGCCCTAATATAAGTCTAGACATAATGGGGTAGACTTCTCAGCAAACCTCATCGTGCTAGAGTCACAAGGCCTAGATATTATCCTGGGAATGGATTGGTTGACCAAGTATCAAGGGGTAATCCACTGTGCCACTAGGACAATTTGCTTGACCCACACCAACGGTACAAAGGTTGAGTTCTCTCCAGATCAAGCTCCAACACAGAGGGTCAGGCTCAATCAAACTGAGATTTCCGAAGAAATCTGAGTTGTCGGTGAATTCCCAGACGTGTTCCCTGAGGAGTTGCCGGGTATGCCTCTTGACCGTGAAATTGAATTCATCATTGAGCTAGTGCCTGGAACGGCCCCGATATATAAGAGGCCATATAGAATGGACGCTAAACAGTTAGCCGAGCTAAAGGATCACATTATAGAGTTGTTGGAGAAAGGATACATCCGCCCTAGTTCATCACCTTGGGGTGCTCCTGTCATATTCGTGCCTAAGAAGGATGGCACTCAAAGGTTGTGTGTGGATTATCGTACATTGAATGCAGTGACCATCAAGAATAAGTACCCACTGCCGAGGATTGAAGATTTGTTTGATCAGTTGCAAGGAGCATGTGTGTTCTCTAAGATTGATCTTCGTTTGGGTTACCACCAGTTGAAGATTCGACCATCGGACATTCCCAAGACTGCATTTGTCTCTCGATACGATCTTTATGAGTATATTGTTATGTCTTTTGGATTGACCAATGCTTCTGCTTACTTCATGTACCTCATGAACAAAGTATTTATGGAGTATCTGAACAAGTTTGTGGTGGTATTCATCGATGATATCTTGATATTCTCCAAGAGTGAAGAAGAGCACGAGGAACACCTGAGGTTGGCACTACAGAAGCTTAGAGAGCACCAATTATACGCTAAATTCAGTAAGTGTGAGTTTTGGCTGAAGCAGGTATCATTCTTGGGACATGTCATATCAGAAGGAGGAATATCAGTGGATCCGGGTAAAGTGGCAGATGTTCTCAAATGGGAGATGCCGGAAAATGTGGGACACATCAGAAGCTTCCTCGGGATGGCTGGTTACTATCGACAATTTATTGAGGGATTTTCAAAGATCTCTCAGCCGCTAACCAAGCTACTCGAGAAGGGAGCTACATTCAACTGGACACCAGAATGTGAAGCAAGCTTCGCTGAGTTGAAGAAGAGATTGACCGTTGCTCCAGTGTTGGTCATGCCAGACATGCAAAAGGAGTTCTCGGTGTATTGTGATGCCTCTGGACAAGGATTGGGATGTGTGTTGATGCAAGAGGGACATGTGGTAGCTTATGCTTCAAGACAGCTCAAGAAGCATGAGAAGAATTATCCAACCCATGATCTGGAATTAGCAACTGTAGCTCATGCACTGAAGATATGGAGACACTACCTGATCGGGAAAAGGACATAAATCTACACCGACCACAAAAGCTTGAAGTACATCTTCACTTAGTCGGACCTTAATCTTTGCCAACGAAGTTGGTTAGAGCTCATTAATGACTTCGATGTTGGGATCAACTATCACCCTGGAAAGGCAAACGTGGTCACAGATGCTTTAAGTAGGAAGGCACAATGCAACAGTACGACGATCCAGGCTTATCAACCATAGCTATGTGAGGAGTTTGCGATATTAAACCTGTGCATAGTGTCTAATGCAGATGCAGTTGTTATGGAAGTGGACTCCACATTGGAACAAGACATTAGAGAAGGCCAAAAAGAGGACAAGAAGATCCAGAAACTTAAGAAGCTAATGAAGGTTGGCAAAGCCCAAGATTTCAGGGAAGATGAACACGGAACCCTATGGTTAGGGAAGAGAATATGCGTGTCGAATATCAAAGGGATCCGAGAATTGATATTGAGAGAAGCCCACGACTCGTACTACTCTATTCATCCTGGGAGTACCAAGATGTACCAATACCTTAAGTATCGATACTGGTGGCTTGGTATGAAGCGTGATGTGGCTGAATACGTGGCTCTGTGTGACATGTGTCAGTTAGTCAAGGCAGAACATCGGAGACCTGCTGGACTACTTCAACCACTCAAGATACCCGAGTGGAAATGGGAAAAGATAAGTATGGACTTTGTTGTGGGATTGCCAAGGACCCAGTCAGGATACGACTCCATATGGGTTGTCGTGGACCGGTTGACTAAAGTCGCTCACTTCATTCTGGTCAAGAAAAGCTACAATGGTTCGCGGTTGGCGTAATTATACATGGCAAGAATTGTGTGTTTGCACGATGTTCCGAAGAAGATAGTGTCTGATCGAGGTACCCAGTTCACTTCAAGATTCTGGCAGAAGCTACATGAGTCAATGGACACTCGTCTGAATTTCAACTCAGCGTATCACCCGCGGACGGATGGTCAGACAGAACGCACCAATCAAATCTTGGGGGATATGCTGCGAGCGTGTGCCTTGAAGAATAGTAAGAGTTGGGACAAAAATCTGCCCTATGCGGAATTTTCTTACAACAACAGCTGCCAAGCTAGTCTCAAGATGTCCCCATTTGAGGCACTGTATGGGCGACAGTGTAGGACACCTTTATTTTGGAATCAGACCGGAGGTCATGTGTTTAGACCGGAGATATTAAGAGAAGCAGAATCACAAGTACAAGAGATCCGGAATAATCTGAAAACGGCGTAGTCAAGGCAGAAGAGTTATGCAGATGCCCCACACCGTGAGCTAACCTTCGGGATCGGAGACTTTGTGTACCTCAAGGTACCACTAGTAAGAGGTCTAAGACGATTCAAGGTGAAGGGGAAGATTTCACCCCATTACATTGTTCCATTCAAGATACTGGAGAGAAGAGGAGAAGTAGCTTATCGTCTCGAGCTACCATCTCAATTGTCAGATGTACATGATGTGTTCCATGTGTCGCAACTAAAGAAGTGCTTGAGAGTACCAGAAGAACAACTACCATGGAGGCTATAGATGTGCAAGAGGATCTCTCTTATGCAGAACGACCAATCAAGATCCTAGAGACATCGGAGCGTGTCATGAGAAACAAGACGATTCGCATGTGCAAAGTGCAGTGGAAACATCACTCTAAGGCAGAAGCAACATGGGAGAGAGAAGAAGACCTCAAGGCCGAGTTCCCCGATCTTTTCTCTTAGGGCGTCCGAATCTCGAGGGCGAGAATCCTTTTAAGGGGGGTAGAATTGTAACACCCAAAATTTTCAAATTTTGAAATAAAATAAATTATGCTAGGAATGCACCATGGAATTGCATTTGTTTAAAAATTTGATTTCGAAGATCGTTAGAAGTTCGTTTGGAATTGAAAAGGAAAACCAAATCTGTAAAAAAGAAAAGAGAATAGAAAAAGAAAAAAGGAAAAAGGAAAACCGCCGCGTGGGCTTTCACCCTGCCTTGGCCCATTTCTTTCCCCTTCCCCCTCTTCTTTTTCTCCCCGCCGACCCAACCTTTGCTACGGCCCAACTCAACCGGTGCCCTCCCCCTTCTCCTTTCCTTTCTCCCTCTCTCTCTCTCTCTCTCTCTCTCTCTCTCTCTCTCTCTCTGCGCGAGGGGCCCGCCTGTCAATTCCTCCCCCTTCCTCCCGTCGCGTGCGCCCGACACCTCCCGTTGATTTCGCCCAATTCAAAATGCCGGTAGGGAAATCATCCAATTAATGGCCCCGGTCGCCTTCCTTCGGGGGAAATCCCATTCCTTACTTCGCCTCCCCCGCTCCCCCTATAAAACCCGGCCGGCGCCCCCCAATCTTCCCTACCCCAAAGCTGAAAACCCTAGCCGTCGGTGCCAAGGTAATGGCGATGCCGTTCCCGACATTCTATCCACTAATTCTTTGTGTTTCTTTGCCTAACAAGTTCGCCGTGTCGCTAGGAACCCTTCGGACACCTTCGTTCGGGGATTTGGTCGTCGCTTCATCAACTCCATCGAGCGCCGCCTGAGTCCGCCGCCTCTCACCGAAGCTGACACACCTCCACCCCGATCCGAGCTCCGCGACCACCCTAGGTGAGTGTGTGTCCTCCTCCTCCTTCGTTTGGTGTAGAAAACGCTCAAGTTAGGCGTTGATTTGGCCGGTTGGCCATCGCTGGCGAGGCCCCGCCGCCGTGCGCCGCTGCGTCTGGCGCGCGCCGCCGTGCCCTGGCTGTGCATCGCCCATGGGGCGACGTGGCCCATCCTCGGCCGTCGATCTGAGGCCGACGACCGAGATTAAAACGTAGCATACCCCTTCGGTGTTTTAAATCCTGAGCGTCCATTTTAAATTTTACGGCCGATATTAAATCCCGCCATACCCTTTCGCTATTTTACACATAACCCCCTGCGCATTTAATTGTAATCGCACATAAGCCCTGAATTTTATGAATTGGCCCCTGTACTTTAAATTAATTCTGTCAGCACTATTAATTTGAATAAACCATGCATTTCAGCCCCTGTTTTCACCATTAATTATGTTTTTAGCCTCTATAAATTGTGATTAACCCCCTGGATAGGCTACAAATTATTTATATGCCCTAGCTTCCTGTCTGTTTTGCATAAAACCCCCTATATTCTTTGATATTTACATAAAATCATATGTTACACTCTCTTTTTACACCAATTATTTTGGGATATTATTTGTTAGCCTTTTCTAATCTGATTAGGGCAAATTAAATTACTTAAATTGTTATTTCATGCTGAGTCTTTTGATAAGCACATATAGACACTAAAACCCAAACTTCAACGCACATCACTAATTAAAATCCTAACTAAGGACATAGTGTTAGCGACGTAATTGCGTAGGTTTTCTTTTGTGATTGCTTATTTGTGATGTGCCTATGTTTTTTGCTCCTTATTGTGTGTTGCTATTTTTTCATTCCACATGCGATGATGTATTTAGAGTCGGTTCCCGAGCTGGCCTACGACCCTCAGGACTACCCCTTCTATGACCCACACTTCCAAGGAGGCAAGTTCCTTGACCATTTTGCACCTGTTTTATTAAGTTTTAGTTAGTTGCATGCTTAATAATTTGAATCCTATTTAATTTACCCTTCCATATAATTCCCTGTCACCGGGTTGGTTTGGGTGTAGGTTATTATTACTTTTGCGCTTAGCCATACTTAGTATTGGGAGGGAAATGCTCTACTTACATGTTATATTATTAATTGTTATGATCATTTATTGTGAATTGTGACATGAATTGTAGTGGATAGGAATCTGGCGGGTTGGTTTGTATGGTATGGTGCAGTTTGCACGAGACCTGGATTTTGGGGTATGGACCTTACCGGATTCTAAGGACCGGTTTCTGGAGAAAGTCACCTAGCTATTTAGTACCATTGCATGACTGAGTATGGGGCAGCTTGATCAATTAATTAGGTTCCTCCCGACTTAGTGCTAGTGTTTGGATAGTGCGGAGAATGGGTTCAGTGTAACTGCCCTTGGATCCGCAAGGCTCAAGAGGGGCCTTCTGTTGGCGGAGGAGTACTCCAGTAGATGCCTCAGCGGTGAAACCTCAATGGGTTAGTACTAGTCGGGAGTGCCATTGTAAAAATCTCGTAGTGATCTCCTGGCCACACACCTACGGAAGTGTGAAATTTGGTTGATCACCACTGGCAACAGGGAGGTTTACTTAGTCCACCTGGCAACTGGGGATGAAATCACAGCTTGTGGGTAAAGGGTACATTCTCTGCAGAGATTTATGTCATGACAACCATGCTCACGGACAAGAGCAGCTTGGTGTCCAATTCATAATTAGTCAATGAATGGGAACGGTTGTTTGGTTGGTCGGGACTTGGATTACAAATGGGTTATGGTTGGATTCATACACATAGAAGTAGGTGCTAATGAAAGCTAAGGATGGGATGTGATGCTATAGTGCTTAACCTAAATTTGGCCTTCCTTTCTAAAAACCTACATGTCATCTCTTCCCCACATGCTGAGTACCGTTGGTACTCAAACTTGCTTGTTGCTTATCTTTCCTCAGTCTACAATGGAGAAGAAGCGGAGAATGAAGACTTCTACGCCGACCCAAAAGAGATGTTCTAGGCTGGCGCAACCCCTGGGCAATGCATGTGCTTAGAGCCACACTAGTTTACTTTTCTGCTGTTTTGCTTTGTAATCTTATTTTAGACCTATGGGTCATTATTGTAAGACATTTATGTATTCGAACGTGGCTTGTAATAAATGATGTTACACTTTCGTCTACACATGTATGATGTGAACCGATCCTGGCATACATGTGGAAACCATCCGGTTGTCTTGTTGGGACCGGGTGTGACAGGGACAGTGCCCCTTGCATCTGTTCCTGTCGTGAAGGGCGCTTGGAATGATTGTCCAGATCGTGAAGAAGTGTCGCAGTCAGCTCACTTGGTGTGTATTGAGTCTGAGGGCCCAGGGACTGGTGACCAGGAGAAGGAAGCTATACATCAGAGGGATGTTTTTTCCACTAAGCAAGAGACTCCTGCTGTGATCCCAATGCCGAATGCTAAGGTGAGAAAATCTGTAGAACAGTGGGTTGCTGATCAGGTGGAGCAAGTAGTTGAAAACAATGCAATTGTTAAGATGACTGAATTTGCTGAATGCATCACCAAGCCACTAGTGCCCTTTTTGTTGAGGAACCCGACTACAAATAAAAAAACCCGGCCAATAGACTTATCTGTTAACACAGAGGAGGTGGATGAAGATGCAACAGGAAAGTACAACCCAAAACTTAAGAGAAAGACAAAGAAACAGAAGTCAATGGTCAAGATGGCACAAGAACTCGCCAAGAAATGGGGCATCATTCCACCTAATCAGGAGCTTGATGAGATGACTATGCAACAATATGTGAACATATACAAGAAACTATTGTGTTCTGAGGTCATGCCTAATGAAGATTAGGGAATGGACTAAGTATGCAGAGGCTAATTAAGGTAGAACAAACACCAATCAATCTACCTAATCAACTAGGTTTAGGCATGGTGAACATACCTTCGCTTTTAGGGATGTTATTTTGGTGTCCCGATCAACACCTGGGAGAGGATAGGAGTCTGGGTCGGTTACAATTGTAACCGACCCCTAAACCCCTGTGGCCACCTAATACTATTCCAACATTCTCCCCCTTGACCACGGGTCACATAAGCTGATTTCTAAACACATAGACTTTTGACATTATTTCCTTATGCTTGACATAAAGGGAACGGCACATCGAAACAGCTAGTTACATACTGCTTGACTCGACGATCGCATTAAATCTCACACTTAGAAACATATCCTAAACTGAGTTTGGCCCCTGAGTATCCAGGTATCACAGGCTCTCCCTTAAACCCATACCGGTTACGTGTCTTCTAAACACGCTAGGTGGAAGACCTTTGGTAAGCGGATCCGCGAGCATCTGCTCGGTACTGATATGCTCTAGACTGATGACATGATCCTGGATTCGTTCTTTCACAACATAGTACTTAATATCGATGTGTTTGGCAGCACCACTCGACTTATTGTTGTGAGAGTACAATACTGCTGGTTTGTTATCGCAATATAGCTTAAGTGGTTTCCCAATGCTATCGACCACTCTAAGTCCGGGTACAAATTTCTTAAGCCACATAACATGTCTCGAGGCCTCATAACATGCAACAAACTCTGCATACATCGTGGATGATGTCATGATGGTTTGTTTGGAGATTTTCCAAGAAATAACTCCATTCGCAAGGGTGAAAATATATCCTGATGTGGATTTCCTAGTATCCATGCACCTTGCGAAGTCTGGGTCTGAGTATCCCACTATTTCTAGTGAGTCTGATTTCTGATAAGTCAACATGAGGCTCTTAATACCTTGCACATATATCAGTGCTTTCTTAACTGCCTTCCAGTGGTCGGGTCCTGGATTGGTCTGATATCTGCCAAACATCCCGGTAACATAAGCTAAGTCAGGGCGTGTACAAACTTGAGCATATTGAAGGGTTCCGACAGCTGAAGCATAGGGAACTGCTTTCATCTGATCGACTTCATATTGATTCTTAAGACACTGAAAGTTCCCAAACTTATCACTCTTGACAATGGGAGCAGGTGTGGCCTTGCTCTTATGCATACTGTACCTTGTACCTTTTAAGTACATTCTCTATGTATGTCTTTTGTGAAAGACCTAATACCCCCTTAACTCTATGTCGATGAATCTCTATGCCCAAGACATAGGAGGCTTCACCTAGATCTTTCATATCAAAGTTTGAGGACAATAATTTCTTAGTTTCTAATAGTAGATCAACGTTACTACTAGCGAGTAGTATGTCATCTACATAAAGCACAAGAAAAATGAATTTCCCGTTCTTAAACTTAGTGTATATGCAATTGTCCTCCTCATTTCGTTAAACCCAAATTTCCTAATTGTCTCATCGAACTTGAGATACCATTGTCGTGAGGCCTGTTTGAGTCCATAAATGGATTTCCTAAGTCGGCATCCCATGTTCTCCATACCCTTAGCAATGAAACCTTTCGGTTGCATCATATAGGCATCCTCATTTAGATCCCCATTGAGAAACGCCGTTTATACATCCATCTGATGTAATTCTAAGTCATAATGCGCTACCAATGCCATGATAATTCTGAACGAATCCTTAGTCGAGACGGGCGAGAATGTCTCGTTGTAATCAACACCCTCTCTTTGAGTGAAACCTTTTGCAACAAGTCTGGCTTTGTACTTTTCAATGTTCCCTCTGGAGTCACGTTTGATTTTGTAGACCCATTTACAGCCTACTGTTTTGTCTCCTTTAGGAACTTCAACTAATTCCCAGACTTTGTTGGCATCCATAGACCTCATCTCATCCTCCATGGCTTTACGCCACTCGAATGACTGAGGACTGCTCATAGCTTGTTCAAATGAGGAGGGATCATCCTGCATTTGAAACTCATCACTCATATAGACCTCATAGTTAGCCGGTATTGCAGACCATCTGGCTCTCTGAGATCTCCTAGGTTGCGCATCATTTTGGGGCGGCTGTTGTTCCTTATTAGCGACATCTGACTGAGGTTGCTCAGAAGGCTGAGCTGAAACCTGTTGTACAGGTGCATCATTATTTTCTATTGCTGATGGAGAACTAACAACAGGTGTTGCACCACCATCATCAGGCACTTGTGGTGCATCGACAACAGGTCGAGTGAAAAATGATTCCCGAATCATAGGAGTGGGCACGTAGACCCGCTTCTCCTCAAGATCAATTTCACGTCTTACCATGCTCCCCCTGGTCATTGAATCCTCTAAGAAAACGGCATGTCTTGTTTCTACAAACTTAGTGTGCCTGTCAGGACAGTAGAAATGAAAGCCCTTACTCTTATCTGGATAGCCAATAAAATGGCAACTTACTGTTTTAGGATCCAACTTTTCTAAGTTTGGGTTAAATATCTTAGCCTCAGCAGGACAACCCTAGATGTGCAAGTATCTAAGTGAGGGCTTATGTCCAGTCCACATCTCATATGGTGTTTTCGACACCGCCTTAGTAGGGACCCGATTAAGCAAATGGATGACGGTTTTTAACGCCTCCATCCACAAGGTAACTGGCAAGTCTGAATAACTAAGCATGGATCTAACCATGTCCATTAGCGTACGGTTGCGTCGTTCCGCTACTCCATTTTGCTAAGGCTCGCCCGGTGTAGAATACTGGGCGACTATACCATGTTCCTATAGGAACCGTGCAAACGGTCCTGGAACTTGGCCATATGGGGTGTGCCGACCGTAGTACTCACCACCACGATCGGACCTAACGACCTTGATCTTAGTGTTGTGCTGATTTTCAACTTCAGCCTTAAAGATCTTAAACTTATCCAATGCTTCGGATCGATCCTTGATTGGATAAATGTAGCCATAACGAGTATAGTCATCCGTGAAGGTTATGAACGAGTCAAAACCGTCAATAGAGACAATGGTAAAAGGGCCACAGATGTCTGTTTGTACTAATTCTAATATTCTCGTACTACGTTTGGCGCCTTTTTTAATAGTCTTAGTGAATTTGCCTTTTATGCAGTCTATGCATTCTTCTGAATCCGAAAAGTCCAAACGGGGAAGAATCGATTGAGAAACAAGTCGTTCAATTCTCCCCCTCGAAATATGGCCTAATCGATAGTGCCATAATTTCGTTGACGTTTCGGGATCGACTCTTTTGCGCCTGTGAAAGTCTGAGTCGTTTTGTGAGGAATTCTGAATGTTGCTTATCTGGTTCACATTATCATGCGTAGATAGCAAATAAAGTTGGTCTTGTCTGATGGCAAGACCCACAATCTTATTATTAAACTAAATGATACATTTGTCATTGCCAAAGCGGCATACAACTCCATAATCATCTAAGCATGAAACTGATATTAAATTCCTCCTAACTGAGGGTACATAGAGGATGTCATGAAGCACAAGTAAAAAGCCATCACTAAGCACTAAGGGGATTTCTCCAGTGGCTTCAACATGAGCTTTGTGCCCGTCAGCAACTCTAATGCTCCTTTCTCCTCTTCTTAGGTTCCTCCTTATATTCAACCCCTGCATCGAATAAGTAACGTGCACAGTGGCACCTGAGTCAATCCACCAAGTAGATGATGAATAGTCTAAGTACATAAGTTCATACCTCTCTTATTGCGCCACTTTAGAAAGCCAATGCAATCTTTTTGAAAGTGTCCCTTCTCTTTACAAAAGAAACACTTATCCTTATCCACTTTCTCACTCTTGCTAGAGTGTTCATGTGGGACCTTAGCTTTGGCCTTGTCCTTCCGAGGAATGCTGAGGTTTGGTTTCAAGAATAGAAGTTCTTCTTGCCTTTTCCACTCATGTAGTTGATAGTGTCAACTCCGCGAGCAGACTTAATTCTTTCCTCTTCTTGGACACACATAGCCATTAGTTTCTCTAAGTTCCATTGCTCTATCATAGAGTTGTAGTTGATGACAAATGGCTCAATCTTTTGGAAGTGAGGCAAAGATGACATGCACAAGGTATTCATCTTTTACCCCTAAGTCCATTGTTTTAAGCTTAGTGGACATGCTTGTCATCCTAAGTATGTGATCTGTCACACTACCTCCAGTGAATTTCTCAGTAAAGAACCTCTTGATAAGAGTGCCCGCAGTGGCCTTAGACGAGCCAGTGAACTGACTCTTAACTTTTTGGAGGTATTCTGTGGCAAACTCACAATCAGGAATGGATCTCCTAATTGCTTCTGAGATTGTGCCCTTAATTATCATCAAACACTTCATGTTTGATGCGTTCCACTTAGAACGAACCTCGGTGTAGGATGCAATAGCCTTGTTATAGATATCCATCCTCTTAGTGTAGGCCTCCTGACTCTCTTGAGGTTGTTTCTCAGGAGGAATGACAGGAGCTGAGGGTAGAGGTGTCATCAGTGCTAAGTCCAAATCTGAAACTACCAGAGTAATTTCTAATCTTTCCCTCCATGCACCATAATTGTTGCCATTAAGGTGCTCTATGTAGGACATAAGACTGAGTGTGTGATTCACGCCTGAGGAACCTTCAAAAAATGTGAAAAGAACAATAAACAAAAGTTAATGCATAAACTTATTAAAAGGCAAACAAAGATGCAATGTTTTGTCTTTTCACGTTGGCTACTTCAACAAAACATGCATCCAAAATAACTTAGAACATGACATATTTTATTTTTCACGTTGGCTACTCAACAAGATTCCATGACTTAATGACTGAGAGCATAGTAAATTATGTTGTTCACGTTGGCTACTTAAGCATAATTTACCATGAAACTGAGAGCATAATAAAACTTTGATGTTCACGTTGGCTACTTAGCAGAATTTCATTATGCAAGATATAACTGAGAACATAGTAATTTTAATTTTCACGTTGGCTACTTCATAAAATTGCCACGAAAAACTGAACAGCGGAAGCATAATAATGGGTGTTTTCCATAATTTACAGAAATGATCTACAGCAATTATTAAATTAAATGACTGAGAAAATTTACTAAGTGAGCAATAATAATATCAATAATTATACTAAAAACTTTACACCGTTACATTGCAATACATCACACTAAAACTAATTATTTTTCTCAGTCATATTAATTTAATCAGTGGGTCCCACAAAATTTATTGCCCATATATTATTTTCTGAAAAAACAGAAAATACAAAAATTCTTAACCCACTGCTAATTTAGCCTTAAAGGCTCTAAACTGGCCCAGCCCACTGAAATTTATAGGCCTGAGGCATATAACTGATTTTCTAAAATTCCCAAAAAGGGAAAAATTGAAACTGGCCTTTCGGCCTGGCTCCATTTCTAAATTGGCCCAAGGCCCAGTACTGAAAGTGACTAAAACCCCGAAAAGGAAAAGGAAAAATTCGGCCTAAAAGGCCCGATTTCCCACTAATTCGACCCACTGGCCTACTAAGAAAATTGGAAAAAATCCTACTAAAATCTAAAGGGCGGCCCACCGGCCCGTGAAGTCGCCCGCATGGGCTGAGCGGCCCAGCTGCGCGTGCTGCGCCTGGACTGGGATCCCCGCGCGTGCCACCGCCTAATGCTGGCCGTCGGATCTGAGTTCGACGGTGGATATTAAACGCGCCACGTCGACAGAAAAATCCCACTGTAGATCTGGCTACGGACAGCTGGGAGCGATCAGACTAAGATTCTTAAGGCAGTTTCGGTGAAAACCCTAGCCATTCGACGCTTCTCGATTCCCTTCGTCCACCGACAGAGCGAGTGAGAGGGGAGCAGCGGCAGGCGACTGAGTGGTGGTACTGCCGATTCAACAGTGGCACGCCAGCTTCTCCGCGGCCACCTTGCCAGCGTGGGAGACTAGCTCGCCGTTGGGAGGCGGGCCCGCAGGCTTGAGTGACTGAGGAGGGGTGCGCTCGTGCTTAGAGTTAGGGTTAGCGCCGGCAAGACCGACGATCGCATCCCGCGCCGAGACTGAGATCCGGTGGCCCCTTATGGTCTCCTCGCCGGCGCGCGACGCTCACTGCTGGGTGGGCGCGCCGTCGTCAAGTGGACCGTCAATGTGCTCCAACCGGCTGAAGAGGAGTCGCTCCTCGGGTGTTGCGCCGAGGAGGCAACCCGAAGAACAAGGCAGCGATGATCCCCAACGAGCGTAGAGCGTCGACATGGAGATTCAAAGCACGGACCTAAGGTGAGTTCATCTAATGCCCTCCCTATTCTGAGTTGGATCCGAGATTTGACTCGGATTTGTTCTGAGCTTGATTCAGCTAGTTTAAAATCGAGTATGTATCCTAATTTTCGTCTGAGTTTGATTCAATCCGAGGTTTAATTCGAATTGAATCCTAGTCGTACACTGACTTGGGATTAGGAAGCCCTAATCCCCAAGTTTGGTTCGATTATTCTGTGAAACCGAACCCTAATTTGCTTAGTCTGAATCCTCTCCTTCTAATTGCTGTAGAATCAAGGCTTAGGGTAAGAGATCAAGTGATCTCACTGATTTGATCTTAGACAGATCAAGCTTAGGTGGAAACTAAGTGGCCGAAGCCCTAATCCCCATTAGGGGTGGCTCTGACGCCATTGTTGTGTTCTGAGGTCATGCCTAATGAAGATTAGAGCACGTACTAAGTATGCAGAGGCTAATTAAGCTAGAACAAACACCAATCAATCTACCTAATCAACTAGGGTTAGGCATGGTGAACATACCTTCGCTTGCAGGGATGTTAGAGGCCATTGGAGTCTGTCGGGAGGGCACAGCCGCTCCACCGACGTTGGTGCAGCACTGGCGACAGGGTTGGGGAAGGGTCTTCCCGAGACTTCCTCCTCAAGCGATTGGAGCTTCCGAGTTTTAGATGGCTAGGCCTAATTAGAATTGATTGCCTCTTAGTGGTGCCTGTGCCTCGCTTATAAAGGGAGGAGGTGCCCCAGGAGGCCCGCCCAAACTGAAATCAGTTAGGATTTTGGTGTCCCGATCAACACCTGAGAGAGGATAGGAGTCTGGGTCGGTTACAATTGTAACCGACCCCTAAAACCCCCGTGGCCACCTAATACTATTCCAACAGAAACCACTATCGATCTCAGCACTGGAGGTGATTAAGATATTGTCGACAGTGGCGGAGAAGAAAAAGAAGCGTCGTGCAAAGTCTTCTACTTGTAGCATCGCCAGAGCCAAAAAAACCAATGAAGGCTCCAAAGTTGCTGACTAGAAGAAGATATGAAGACTCCACCAAGCTCACTAGAGTACTGCTATGTGGAGTGTTTAGTCACCATGGACCATTGCTGTATTTTGAAAAGAAACTGGCCTTCCTCCCCTGCTTGTGCCTTCTGTCCAGGACCATAGGCCTTTGTATGTTCTGCTCTATGGTGGTGAACCCTGGCCTCTGTTGGTGGTCCGAAAATGTTGTTACCTATTTTTTTGGTTGTCCCTCTATGTACGCCATGAATGATACTAGCTCACAATATTCTGTGCTCTCGTGGAATGTCAGGGGACTAAACAATGTAGCAAAACAAGAAGTGGTTAAACAGACAGTTCAGATGTACAAACCAATGTTGATATGTTAGCAGGAAACAAAGCTTGCAAAGGTCTCTATCAGCTCTATCAGAAACATCTTGGGATCAGAGTATGTGGATAATTATGGCTTTCTACCGGCTGATGGTACTAAGGGAGGTATGATTCTGGCTTGTAAAAATGACCACATGAGTATATCACAGTTTGCAACCACGGTCTATACCATCTCAGCTACCGTGACTGATAACAGAACTTCAGCTCTCTCCACAGTCACCGGAACGTATGGCCCCCAGCTCGATTTTGATAAGAGAATTTTCCTTTCAGAACTCAGACAACTTAAACAATCAGCAAAACCAGCATGGCTTGTGATTGGAGACTTTAATCTAATTTATAGGGACGAAGATAAGAATAATGGTCGGCTCAACAGACGCATGATGACACGTTTCAGGAAAACATTGAACCACATGGAGGTGAAGGAGATCCCATTAATGGGTAGAAATTTCACCTGGACGAATGAGCAAGAACAAAACCAACGATGACAAGAATTGATCGTGCTTTCACCACAACAGAATGGGAAAACATATATGTTGATCCTATACTACAACCCCTGTCCTCATCTGCATCGGACCATTGTCCCATCTTGTTGCATCCCCTCTCTGATGGATATAGAAGCAAATTCTTCAGGTTTGAATCACATTGGGTCCATATGTCAGGGTTCCATGAATGTGTCCAGCATGCTTGGGACAAGCCGGTACAGACTAATCACAATGCAATGCTCACCCTTCACATCAAACTAAGGCGAACAGCAAAAGATCTAAGAAAATGGTCGGCATCTCTGGTGCCTCAACGCAAGTTGGCCTTGGCAATTTGCAACGAAGTAATATATCAGTTTGATAAAGCTCTTGAGGAGCGTGCACTGTCCACTGAAGAGGGGGCTACCAGAAAATTTCTTAAACATCGTATACTTGGTCTGGCCGCCATTGAAAAATCTAGTGCAAGGAAAAAATCAAGGATGACGTGGTTGCAAAAGGGGGACGCAAATACGAAATATGTTCACATTATGGCCAGCTCACGAAGGAAAAGAAATTTCATCCAGTGCCTTGAAACAGATGGAGGAGCAGCCATCTCCCAGTCAGACAAACACAGGGTGATCTTCAATCGCTTCATGAGTCATCTAGGAACCCACCACTCGAGACAACAAGCACTGGATCTGAATCGACTTAACTGGCAACCAAGAAATTTGGACCATTTGGAAGTGTCGTTCTCTCAAGAAGAGATAACAAAGGTCATTAAAGAAATACCAAAAGAAAAGGCACCCGGCCCTGATGGCTTCACAGGGTTTTTCCTATCAAGCTGCTGGGAGATAATTAAAACAGATTATTGCAGAGCAATCGACCAATTTTACCATGCCAATCAGCAAGGACTACACCTGCTCAACCAGGCTTTTGTGGTCCTCATCCAAAAAAAAACATTCCCAAGAAGGATTACAGAGTACAGGCCTATCAGCCTCATTCACATCTTTGCTAAAGTTATGTCGAAGATCCTCGCAAACAGATTAGCACCTGGGTTGGATAAACTAATTTCAATGAATCAAAACGCGTTCATTAAAAGTAGGTGTATACATGATAACTTCATATTTGTTCAACAGATGATCAAAGAGCTCCACAAGAGGAAAATACCATCCCTGTTTATAAAACTTGACATTTCAAAAGTGTTTGATAAAGTGAACTGGGCCTATTTACTTGACACTAGGGTATATCTTGGTTTTGGAATCCGATGGAGAAACTGGATATCATCACTTTGGGGCACATCGACCTCTTCTTTCCTACTTAATGGTGAGGCTGGCAACAGGATTGTACATGCAAGAGGTGTATGCCAGGGTGACCCCCTCTCTCCCATGATTTTTCTGTTGGCAATGGAACCCCTGAACAAGCTTTTCCAGTTTGCTCAACAGAGAGGTTTACTTGGACAATTGCAGGCTGGTAGAGAGCATCTCAGGGTCTCATTATTTGCTGATGATGCTGCACTATTTGTCAATCCCACAAGCCAAGACATGCTGGCCACAAAATTCGTGCTACACATTTTTGGTCAGGCAACAGGGCTCATCACAAACTTGGATGAAACTGAGATCTTCCCTATCCAGTGCCAACATTTAGATGTACAGCAGATTGTCGGGCATCAAAACAGAGTATCTATCTTCCCATGTACCTATCTTGGCCTCCCTTTACACTTCAAGAAGCTTCCAAGATCTGCCGTGCAACCAGTTGTCCAAAAGATAGTGAATCAAATACCTGGCTGGAAGAGGAATTTGCTTTCTTATTCTGGAAGAGAGATCCTTGTTAAGTCGGTACTCTCGGCAATGCCTACCTACTTCAAAACTTCCTGCATGGGCTATCAAGCAAATAGATGAATTCCGAAGGAGTTTCCTATGGCTGGGGAAAGATCCAGACAATGTAAAAGGGAGACACTGCCTAGTGAAGTGGAAAATCTTCATGAGGCCAAAAATATGGGCAGGGCTCTGTATCAAGGATCTAGAAAAATTTGGTAGAGCGCTTAGGCTGCGCTGGTTATGGCACAGTTGGGATGAGAGAGATCGACCTTGGAAATCCTTGCTTCGACACCAAGACAAAATTGATCGCCAACTGTTCTTCTCTTCCACATACATCACGGTAGGAAATGGAAAGGACACAGCATTTTGGGAGGCAAAATGGCTGTACGGTGAGGCACCCAAAGCTCTAGCACCTAGTTTATACAAGCAGGCCCGACTCAATGTAACACCCATATTTCATGTAACAAAATTTGATCAAACTATAGTGCTTTGTGTGTTGCATTTTTGTGTGAATTTTTAAAGTTCAAACGTGTAGCAAATGATTTAAATTTGAATTTAAATTCAAATCAAAAGAAAAGAAAGGAAAAAGAAAAACAAAAACAAAAGAAACCCCCTGTTGGGCCAAAACCCACCCCGGCCCACCTTTCCCCTTCCCTCTCCCGCGGCCCAACCTTCCCCACTCCCTCTCTTCTCTCTCTGCCGGGCGGGGCCCGCCTGTCATCCCTCCCAGGGAGTAACCGTCGCCCCCCCTCTTTCCCGCGCCGCGCTCACGCCGCACCCCCCTCCAACCGTCGCCCCGCGCACGCAATCACCGCGGGGAAACCTCCCTCGCGCGCACCAGCAACCGCCGCACTCATCCCCTCCATAAAATTCCCCTCTCCCCCTCTCTTTTCTCTTCCCCGCACTCAAACCTAGCCGCACGTCGCCAAGGTTTGTCGCCTCTGTTCCCGGCTAACCGGCGACCGCCTTGCTCTCCCCCTCGCCCTAACCTCTTCACCGTGTCGCCAGGAGCACGCCAGTCGCGTTGGTGCGAAGAGATAGCCGGGGAATCATCAAGGTCGACGAGCACCGACGCTAACCGCCGCCATTCCTCGTTGCCGACCCCTCTCCGGTTGATTTCGCACCCCGATACTCCCCAGGTGCGTTCCCCTGCTCCTCCTCTCTCGTTTCATGCAAGTAGCGCGTAGAATTGACGTAGAATTCGCCGGTTTGGCCAACTCCGGCGAGGTCACCGCAGCGGGCGCCGAGCGCCGCCGCGCGCGCGCGAGATCAGCGCCGCCAGAGCTACGTGGCCACATCTCGGCCCTCGGTTCAAACCGAACGGCCGAGATTAGAAGCGCGTACCGCTTCAGTTATTTTAAATCCGAGCCATCCGATGCGAATCCAACGGCCCACGTTTAAACATCCTTTTCTCGCCGTCGCTTTTACACCGCAGCCCCTGGAAACTCACCAGCTACCCCCTGGACTTTGCTGGAATTCAAGTCTAGCCCCTGAATTTCGCAAACTAGCCCCTGGACTCTCTGAAATTGTATTTAATCAGTTAAATAGTCAATTTAACCCCTGGAAATTTATAGAATTGTGAATTTAACCCTTGTATAGTGTAGGAAACTTATTATTCAGTCCCTGGACTTTTATTTAATTGCTAAATATTGTTTTTAGGTGTATTTAATGTGTAGAAATTAGATAAAAATGGTGAATAAATATAAAAACAGTAGGAAAATTTGTATAAAATGTTTTTGTGCTGTACTTAATTTGTAGAGTTCAAATAAAATATATTTTGACCCTGGAAAATTTATTAAAAATGTTTAAGATACATTTTCTCCATAGAAAATTCTATAAAAATGATTTTAGGCCATGAATAAATCCTAAAAATGTAAGATAAATATAAAATGCATATTTTGGCTATGTAGAATAATAAATACCTCGTAGGGACGCATTAGTATAGAGTTTTATGCCTATGTGTATGTTTGATGCCATGTGTTGTGTGCTATTTACTTATTTTAGCCTTTATTTCTCTTTGCCATGCTTGGGCAATATATTTAGAGTCGTGCTACGACCCCAACTTCAATCTCCAAGACCAAGACTTCACCAACAACCAAGCCTTCGACGAAGGCAAGTGCCCTTGACCATCTTGTACCAATTTTAGGATTTTAGTTAGATGCATGCTAATTGAATTGATGTCCTATTTCATGTTTCATGCCTTGTTCCATATAATTCCTTGTCACCTGATGTGGGGTTGGGAATTAGATAGGTAATTAATTATGCTTAGCCATGCTTAGACATTGGGAATGGGATTTCATATAATTGTGATATGTTAAACTTTATGATTACTTTAATTGTGTTGGATACACAATAGTAGTGGATAGGAATCTGGTGGTTGGATAGATTTGGTATGGCGCAGTTTGCACGAGACCCGGGATTGGGTTTGGTACCACCGGATTCTAAGGACCGGTTTATGGAGGAAGCCACTAAGCTCTGTAGTACCACCACGAGACTGAGATGGGGCAGCTTGGTCAATTAATTAGGTTTCTCCCGATGAAATGCTAGTAGTTGGATGGTGCGGGGAATGATACAGGGGTACTGCTCTGGGAACCGCAAGGCTCAAGAGGGGGCTCTGAGGCGGAGGGTTACTCCGGGAATCCTCAGTGGTGGAAACCTTAGAGGGCTAGCACTAGTCGGGAGTACCTTTGTAAAGACCATGTTGTGATCTCCTGGCCTCACACCAAAGGAAGTGTGTAATGTGGTTAGCTACCACGGGCATTCAGGGAGGTTCACTTAGTCCACCTGGCAACAGGGGATGAAATCACTGCTTGTGAGGAAAGGGTACACTCTCTGCAGAGATTTGGTAAAACTGTCTTGACAGCCGTGCTCACGGACAAGAGCGGCTTGGGGCCAGTTCATAATTAGCTTATGGTTGGGAAATGGTGGTTACTTATGATTTAAGTTACATTCATCATCTTTAATTATGTGTTATATTATTTCTTGAATTATGTTATTAATAATTGGAAGCTAAGGTTAGGTTCTAAGCATAATGCTTAAGCCATAATTGGCCTTCCCTTGCTTTAGCCAATCATGTCATTCTCTTCCCACACTTGCTGAGTACTCTATGTACTCAAGTGTTTACCTTTCCATTAGAATATGAAGAAGAATAAGCGGCACCGGAAGACTTCATCGTCAACCCGGAAGACTTGGGCTAGGCTGGCGATCCTTCGCGCGACTGCCTGTGGAGATGGAGCCATTCTTATCTATCTAGCCTTCCGCTGTAGTTAAATATTTGTGAACTGTTTAGATGTTGTAAATAGGTGTGGTGTATTTGTAGACCTTCGGGTCGTATTGTAAGACTATTTATGTATTTGAACATGGCTATGTAATGGTATTTCACTTTCGTCAACGCATGTACGATTCAACTGATCCTGGCGTACATGTGATTAGCGTCTGTTCATCTTTACGATGACCGGGCGTGACAAAGTGGTATCAGAGCCGTGTTGCCCGTAGGACGCAAGCCTAGTTAGAAATGGTCAAAAATAAGGACTATACTATTTTCTTATAAAATAGTATTTCCAAAACTTTGTGTTTCCCATCTCAACCCTTGTGCTTCTTATCTTGTTGTGCTTATTGTTTTAATTCTAACTTAATTTATTGATTATTGATCTTACTCTCTTCTTTTCAAATGTTTGTAGATGGCGCGCACCAAGCAGACAGCGCGTAAGTCGACTGGGGGTCGTGTTCCTCACCACGCCCTAGCCAGTCGCTCCGCACCTCACACACCCAGGAGGGAGACCGTGCTGATCTCTTCTGGACGTGTCGTTCCGAGAATGCGTGCCCGTCTTCGCTCTCTTCTTCGGGCAGCGGGGTACCGTGAGTACCGTGTCCGCTTCGTCTACCACAGCACCAGGGTCTCTATACCCTCTCCTGGTAGACTGGAGTGGTTTTCCCAGTTGTCCGTCTACTACGACTCGGAGCTGCTGCACTCACACTTCTCTCCGTCTTGGAGGAGCTCCCAGCGTGCGGCTGAGGAGGATGCTACGTGGGAGGCGACTACCTACTGGAGTCACGCCCACAGGTTCCGCCTCAGGTGCACGGAGCACGCCTTCACCCCTCAGCGCCCTAGTGGCACAGCCGACTTCACTGGACGTGACGTCGAGGGGCCTCTGCACCACGCTCAGTGCGAGAGGCTTGTGGACAACGTTGTGAAGTTGTCTTCACGACTCCAGCGTTGTCAGCAGGAGCTTCAGGACAGTAGGGACCTTGTTGATAGCTACGAGCGACTTCGACAACGCTACGCGAGGATCACTGCAGCTGATCCTAACTCTCCTTAGTACGCTTCGGACGTTGAGCCGTGGGACCCAAACTCCCCAGATCGTCGTGAGAACTCGCCCATGAGATCGGGGGAGGACACGGAGGAGGAGGACCCCGAGGAGGAGACCGAGGAGGACTCCGACGAGTAGGGGTAGACTTGTTACCCTGCTGAACGACTCAAGACACCTATCCTTAGTATGTAGGAGCGTGTAGCTGCGCCCTCTCTAGTCTTGAGTTGTATTATCTATGGTATTGTATTAGTTTGCTTTATGTTGTGTGTGTGTGTGCAACGTGAGTTTTGGAATGCTTCGGCATCCTGTCCACATCCACGTCATTTGTATATAGGCTTGTTAGTGTGTTGTACGAGTTGTGGAATGCATTAGCATCCTGTCCACATCCGCACTAGTTGGTTAATGAATTTTCTTGCTTTATATATATGTTTCCCTTGATGCATGTAGTTGGGACCGTTTGCCATAGCGTACCCTTCTATATCTTACCTATTGTCCTAAAGTTTCAATTATTCCCTATACAGATGGCTGGAAGAGGTAGAAGTAGAGGTCGTGGAAGGGGTGCTGTACCCCAAGAGGAAGGACTTGGAGTTGTGCCAGGATGGAACGGTAGGGGTGCTCGAGGAGCCCCAGCAGCGCAACAAATGTAGCAGATGATGGCCATTCAAACCCAACTGCTCAACAACCTCACCCAGATTGTCACCAACCTGCAGCAAGCCCCACCCCCACCACCACCAAATTACAACCTTCCGCCACCACCACCTTTTCCACCCAGGTCCTTTCTAAGGGACTTCATAAACACTCATCCACCCACTTTTGCCACAGTCACTGAACCAATGGATGCCGATGATTGGCTTCGAACGGTGGAAAGCAAGTTGAGGCTCATACACTGTGAAGGAAGAGAGAAGGTGCTATTAGCTTCCCATCAACTCCAAGGACCGGCAGCTGACTGGTGGACTGCCTTCACTGAAGCTCACCAGGATCCGGAGAACATTACTTGGGAAGAATCCAAGACCAATTTCCGCAATCACTTTGTGACTGAGGGAGAAATACAAGCAAGACGTGAAGAATTCCTTATGCTAAAGCAAGGCCGTATGACTGTGAGGGCCTACTTGAATGCATTCACCCAATTATCCCGCTATGCCTCAACCTATGTGGATACTGACTCCAAGAAACAATTTCGTTTCAAGAATGGACTGGATAAGGAGTTGAAGTTTGCCATGTCTTCCAGCGACTACAGCGACTTTCAGAAGTTGGTTGACAAAGCTTTTGAGGTGGAGAGGACTAAGAAGGAACTAGATGATGATGAAAGGAAGAGGAAGTTGGCTCTGAGCCATGCCTCTAGTAGCAATGTACACCCTCGTCTTAACCCTTAGCCTGCAAACCAGATGACTCGTCCTATGAACTACTCGGGACAGAGATTTCCAAACTCCAACTACATGCCACCCACTCCCTACAATCAGCAAATGCGCCAGCAACAATAGCCTCCACGCCAGCCAATGCAACCCCCTCGCCGGCAGATGCAACCCCCTCGCCCTTCAGCTCCAGCTAACCGTCCCAACGGTCAACCCCCAAGAAATCAATCGGGAGGTAACAAGGGCAAGAACCATGCTGCGGGAGTTCAATGCTACAAATGTGGAGAATGGGGACACTACTCCAACAATTGCCCAAAGAAGCAGCAGAACCCACCTGGACATGTCAATCATGTGACTTTGGAGCAAGCACAGGAAGCACCTGATGTGGTGATCGGTACGTTTTCTGCAAATTCCCACCCTGTCACAATATTGTTTGATTCGGGTGCTACACATTCATTTATATCCAAAGATTTCATAAAGAAGCATGACATGGTAGTTGCATTCTTGAGTCGGCCACTGTTGATAAACTCTCCTGGAGGAGAGATGGTGGCAAGGCATCTATGCTGTAAAGTGAGTATAAACATAAGGGGGGTAGTCTTTTGGGCCAACCTAATAGTGTTGGACTCACAAGGATTAGACATCATTCTGGGAATGGACTGGCTGACAAAGAATCAAGGAGTAATTCATTGTGCAACTAGGACAGTTTGCTTAACACACCCAGATGGCACTACAGTGGAGTTCAAGCCAGATCAGACACAAGAGTCAGTTGTACAACTTAACCATCTTGAGAGTACAGAAGGCATCAGGGTTGTGAGTGAGTTTCTGGATGTATTCCCAGATGACTTACCAGGTATGCCCCCTAATCGAGAGATTGAGTTTGTCATTGAATTAGTACCTGGAACGGCCCCAATATATAATAGGCCGTATAGAATGGATGCTAAACAACTAGCTGAGCTAAAGGATCATATTGAGGAGTTACTAGGGAAAGGGTATATTCGTCCTAGCTCATCGCCTTGGGGAGCACCAGTCATATTTGTACCCAAGAAGGATGGTACTCAAAGGTTGTGTGTTGATTACCGTGCCTTAAATGCGGTAACAATCAAGAATAAGTACCCACTGCCAAGAATTGAAGATTTATTTGATCAGTTGAGAGGAGCATGTGTGTTCTCTAAGATTGATCTTCGCTCAGGTTATCACCAACTGGAGATTAGACCCTCAGATATTCCCAAGACTGCATTTGTCTCTCGATATGGACTATATGAGTATACGGTTATGTCGTTTGGACTGACCAATGCTCCAGCATATTTTATGTATCTAATGAACAAGGTATTCATGGAGTACTTGGACAAGTTTGTGGTGGTGTTCATCGACGACATACTTATCTACTCCAAGACTGAAGAAGAGCATGAGGAGCACATCAGGATGGCTCTACAGAAGCTTCGCCAACACCAATTATATGCCAAACTTAGTAAATGTGAGTTTTGGCTAAAGGAAGTATCATTTTTGGGTCATGTCATATCTGAAGGATGTATAGCAGTGGATCCAGGCAAAGTGGCCGATGTCCTTAAAGTGGGAAACGCCTGAGAGTGTACATGATATACGAAGATTCTTAGGAATGGCTGGTTATTACCGTCGATTCATCGAGGGATTTTCAAAGATCTCTCGACCACTAACCAAGTTGCTTGAGAAAGGAGTTGCTTTCAAGTGGACCCCCGAATGTGAAGTGAGCTTTGCCGAGTTGAAGAAGAGGTTAACCAGTGCACCGATATTGGTGATGCTTGATATGCAGAAGGAGTTCATGGTTTATTGTGATGCATCTGGTCATGGTTTAGGATGTGTCTTAATGCAAGGAGGACATGTTGTAGCCTATGCTTCAAGACAGCTTCGGAAACATGAGAGAAATTATCCAACACATGATTTAGAATTGGCAGCTGTTGTCCATGCATTGAAGATATGGAGACACTACTTGATGGGAAAAAGAACCGAGATATACACAGATCACAAGAGCTTGAAGTACATATTCACACAACCAGATCTTAATCTTAGACAACGTCGTTGGTTGGAGTTAATAAATGACTTTGATGTGGGAATCAACTACCATCCAGGAAAGGCTAATGTGGTCGCTGATGCTCTCAGCAGGAAAGGACAGTGTAATAATTTGTCAGTACAAGCTCTTCAACCCGAGCTATGTGAAGAATTTGCAAGGTTAAACTTATGTCTAGTGTCAAGCACTGAAGCAGTTGCTATGGAAGTGGACTCAACCCTTGAACGTGATATACGAGAAGGACAAATGAATGATGAGAAGATCAAGGAGATCAAGCAATTAATGAAGAAAGGAAAAGCTCCTAACTTTAGGGAGGATGAGCAAGGAACCCTATGGCTTGGAAGGAGAATTTGTGTTCCAGATATCAAGGAGATTAGAGAGTTGATACTAAGGGAAGCTCATAACTCATCATACTCCATTCATCCCAGAAGCACAAAGATGTATCAAGACCTTAAAGATCGATATTGGTGGCATGGAGTGAAACGGGATGTAGCAGAATATGTGGCCATATGTGATACATGTCAATTGATTAAGGCGGAACACCAAAGACCAGCAGGGTTGTTGCAACCAATCAAAGTGCCATAACGGAAATGGGAAGAAATTAGTATGGATTTCATTGTGGGACTACCAAGGACACAATCTGGATATGATTCTATATGGGTTATAGTGGATCATTTGACTAAAGTTGCTCACTTTATTCCCGTGAAAGAAACATACAATGGTCCCAAGTTGGCGGAACTATATATCTCCAGGATTGTAAGCTTACATGGAGTTCCTAAGAAGATTATTTCAGATCGAGGCACTCAATTCACCTCAAGATTCTGGCAGAAGTTGCATGAATCAATGGATACACGTCTAAACTTTAGTTCGGCATATCATCCTCAGACTGATGGTCAGACAGAATGTACTAACCAGATACTAGAAGACATGTTGAGAGCGTGTGCTCTAAAGAATAGCCAAAGTTGGGATAAGAATCTGCCATATGCCGAATTCTCTTACAACAATAGTTATCAAGCCAGTTTGAAGATGTCTCCTTTTGAAGCATTGTATGGACGGAAGTGCAGGACACCGTTGTTTTGGAATCAAACTGGGGAAAGCCAAGTCTTTGGTCCTGATGTATTGAAAGAGGCTAAAAGACAAGTGCAAGAAATTCGGAAGAACCTAAAGGCAGCCCAAACAAGACAGAAGAGTTATGCGGATACTCGAAGACGTGATCTAACCTTTGAGATCGGTGATTATGTGTACTTGAAGGTGTCACCCATGAGAGGATTAAGAAGATTTAAAGTAAGAGGCAAGTTGTCACCCCGCTACATTGGTTCGTTCAAGATACTCGAACGATGAGGTGAAGTGGCTTATCAGCTTGAGCTTCCATCGCACTTGTCAGATGTTCATAACGTATTCCATGTTTCGCAACTTAAGAAATGTCTGAGAGTGCCTAAGGAACAATTGCCTATGGAAGCAGTCTATGTACAAGAAGATTTGTCTTATGTGGAACAGCCTATCAAGATACTTGAGACATTAGAAAAGGTCACCAGAAACAAAGTCATTCGTATGTGTAAAGTGCAATGGAAACATCACTCAGAGGCAGAAGCAACATGGGAAAGAGAAGAAGATCTCAAAGCGGATTTCCCTCATCTATTCTCTTAGGACGTCCGAATCTCGAGGGCGAGATTCCTTTTAAGGGGGGTAGAGTTGTAACACCCATATTTCATGTAACAAAATTTGATCAAACTATAGTGCTTTGTGTGTTGCATTTTTGTGTGAATTTTTGAAGTTCAACGTGTAGCAAATGATTTAAATTTGAATTTAAATTCAAATCAAAATAAAAGAAAGGAAAAAGAAAAAGAAAAACAAAAGAAACCCCCTGTTGGGCCAAAACCCACCCCGGCCCACCTTTCCCCTCCCCTCTCCCGTGGCCCAACCTTCCCCACTCCCTCTCTTCTCTCTCTGTCGGGCGGGGCCCGCCTGTCATCCCTCCCAACGAGTAACTGTCGGTACCCTAGGAACCGTACACCCCTTGAGATTACAAAGATCTCAAGGGAAAGTCATCTATTTGATTTGAAGACCTTCGGAGGCCCACATGTCAGACATAACCGGACCCGCTTCTCCAACATGGTTAATCCTAGGGTCGCCACGTGTACTGTCAAACCGGAGCTACCGCCTACAAGGGGGAAGCTCTGGGCTATGTACCAAAATGGCACCCCCGGACCTAACCCCAGACCGAGGGAAGCTCCGGAACTGACACGTGTCAGGTAGCTCTGGAGCTTCCTGTTTCCTACAGTATGCTCCGGAGCTGCCACGTGTCCAACCGTCAGATCTTCAGCCTTTAACCTCCGAAAGACTCCACAACGGCTCCGGATCTTCAAAGGGGAATCAAAGGCTTCAAGACCCGATTAAGTGTCATTAATACTATATTAATAACACACGATCGAATGACCTTAATTACCAGTAACGGTGCTGTCAAAGCCCATTACCTGGTCATTAAGGGCAATTAAACGTGTTGAATGAGTATCAATATTAGTAACTGCCGGGGCCACATGTCAGGCCAGGCTAACTTGTAACGGCCTTCCCTTGTACTATAAAAGGATAGGCCGACAACACGTTCACAGAAGCTAGACACACGTTCTACACACGTTCCATATACACTCGACACAAGATCATACAGCTAATACAACACCAACACACCCGTGGAGTAGGGTATTACGCTCAGGCGGCCCGAACCATGTAAATCTCCGTGTCTCCTGTGTTATTTCCAATTCACCTTCTTGAATCTCCGCGCGCCCACACCGAACATCAAACTCCTCTAACACTTTAGTAGTATCGGGAGATCTGCCGGATCCAAACCACCGACAGTTGGCGCGCCAGGTAGGGGTGCCTGAGATTTCGAGAATGGTGAACTCAGCTGCTGGATCATCCAATGGTCAACCTGCTGTTCAAGTTGTTCGGGGCAATCCCTCCAATATGCAGCCACCAGCAGGGGCCTCAGCACCAGCAGGAGTCACACTACCACCACCGCCGCCTCCACCAGCAAATCAAGCTGGACAATGCGATGGTGCACCGGTGTCAGTCACTGCGTCGGGAAATCATGACAACCCGGAACACGCGCTCCATGCAACACGTGCTCTTATTCAACGCCCACCACCTCCGGATGCATCTCGAGATGCACTGGAGCAGTGGAGGGCTGATGTGGAACATTTGGTTGCCATAGCAGCCGACCGCATCAGCAATCAGGGTCCTCCTCCTTCAGGACGGGCCCCGTCGCAGCGGCGGACCTTGTCTGGTAGACTTGGTCCGCATGTTTCCAACAACAGAAGACGTGCTGCATCACAACAATTGACGTCGTTGCCCTCTGGGGCACGACGCACTCACACGATATCCAGGCTTTCAACTCATGATCTCTGGGCGGAGCTTGATCGCAGATACCGCCAACAGGACAGCCGAGTCCATATTGAGCGTGCTCGTGAAAGACGAGAAGCTCAAGACGTTCCTGCTCCTGAAGGAGTGGGAGGAGGCTGTTCAGCCCTGGCCATGCATATGCGTATGGTCAGGTGGCCACAGAAGTTCCGACCTCACCTGCTGGAGAAGTTCGACGGGACTGTCAATCCTGTCGAATTCCTTCAGATCTACTCCACTGCTATCCTGGTAGCTGGAGGAAATGAGGCCGTAATGGCCAATTATTTCCTAGTGGATTTAACTGGGACCGCCAGGTCCTGGTTTATGAGCCTTCCACCCAACTCCATCAACAGTTGGGAGGAGCTGTTCCGACAGTTCACCGCCAACTTCGGGAGTTCATACACCCGACCAGGCACTGAACTGGACCTTTTTGCAGTCGTGCAAAAAGGGGGAGAATCCCTGCGATCATTCATACAGAGGTTCTCTCAGGTACGAAACACAATCCCTTCTATCTCTAGCGCCTCTGTCATTGTGGTATTCAGACAGGGTGTACGGGATAAGAAGATGCTGGAGAAACTAGCGATCAAGGAGATCACCAGTGTCACGGAACTCTTCAGTTTGGCCGATAAATGTGCCAGAGCTGCGAAGGGTCGTGAGATGCACTCCAAACCAACTCCGGAGGATCACAAGAAATCCTCCAAAGGAGAAGCCGCTACCTCCAGGAGTGGCAAGAAGAAGAAGAAGACCAACGTCAAGGAAAATCCGTCGGCCGGTACATCCAATGTTGCAGCTGCTGCAACTCCGGGTGGCCGGGGGCCACGCCCCGAGAAGCGACCTCGGCCGTATTCTGAAGACGGTGGTAAACCCAAGGTGTGGTGTCCAATTCACAAAACGGGCAGCCACAGTTTGGAAGACTACCGGGAGGTCCAAAACCTTGCCGAGCGCTACAACAAGCGCCGGGAAGAAGTTCTTTTCCGACAGAGGGAAGGAAAACAAAAAGTCGACGAAGCTCCGGCTGAAGAGGAGTTAGGTTTTCAGGATCCCAAAAAGGTCCTGAAGGCTGTCTACACCTTCGTCGACGATGATTCCGACGTCTCTAACAACGAGCATCGGAATACCATGAACACCATCTTTGGTGGATCATGGGACATCACCTCCCGCCGCGTCATCAAGACTATGCGTCGGGACATGGCTGCTGTAGCTCCTACAGCCAGACCGGAGCCTCATCGGAAGTGGATGGACACAGCCGTCACTTTTGATGCTTCGGACTGCCCTCGAAGCATGGTTGGAGCAGCTCAACTACCTTTGATGGTATCTCCTACCATCAATAACATCCAGCTCCACCATGTCATGGTAGACGGAGGTTCGGGGCTTAACCTCATAAGCTTCAAAGCTTTTACCAAGCTTCAGCTCCGACCTTCGGATCTCCACCCCTCCTGACCTTTCTCCGGAGTAGGTCCGGGAGCCATTACCCCACTCGGAGCTATTACTCTCCCCGTTACCTTCGGGACACGGGAGAAGTATCGCACTGAGAAGTTGGTCTTTGACGTTGCTCAGATCAACTTACCCTTCAATGCCATCTTGGGTAGGCCTGCCTTGTACAAATTCATGGCAGATGCTCATTATGGTTACCTGGTGTTAAAGATGCCAACACCAGTAGGCGTTCTCCGGATCCGCGGAGATTGTACTGCCGGAGTAACTGCTCTGGAAGAACTCCATGCACTTACCACGGTGCAAGAGGAGGACTCCAGGCAGGAGCAAGCTCCAAAACCCCCGAGAATTCGTCAACGAGGCTCGACATCTGCACCTCGTGTGCAGCCAAGTGGCGACACCGACATTCCTGTTAAAGTTGTCCAAATCGATTCTGATGCCGCTCAGACCACCCGTATATCGGGAGGATTGAACGACAAATAGGAACTCACGCTCATTACTTTCCTCCGGGCTAATGTCGACGTGTTTGCTTAGCAACCGTCACAAATGCCTGGGATTCCCAGGGAAGTGATTGAGCACAATCTGAAGATCTACCCCGACGCCTGGCCTGTGCATCAGAAGCCTCGGAAGCAAACTGTAGAGCGATAGAACTTCATTCGACAAGGAGTGAAGAAGTTGCTCGAAGCTGGATTCATCCGAGAAGTCTTCCATCCAAAATGGCTGGCAAACCCAGTCGTTGCGCCCAAGGCCGGGGGGAAACTTCGGATGTGTATCGACTACACAACACTAAATAAGGCATGTCCAAAAGATCCATTCCCACTACCTAGAATAGATCAGATAGTGGATTCCACCTCCGGGTGTGAATTACTGTGTTTCCTAGACGCATATTCTGGGTATCATCAAATCAGAATGTCTAGGGAAGATGAAGAGCATACCTCTTTCATCACGGTAGATGGATTGTACTGTTATACAACCATGCCATTTGGTCTCAAGAATGCAGCTTCAGCCTTTGTACGAGCTATGTACAAAACCTTTGAAGACCTCATTAGAGACATACTGGAAGTGTATGTTGATGATATCGTGGTCAAGGTCAAGAACAAGGAGTCACTTCTCGACACCTTGCAGGCTGTCTTCGATAAGTTGCGGGTCACCCGCACAAAGTTAAACCCAGACAAGTGCGTCTTCGGGGTTAGCTCCATAAAACTTCTTGGTTTCCTGGTAATTCACCGGGGCATAGAAGCTAATCCGGCGAAGATCAAGGCCATTGAAGACATGCGGCCACCAGCCCGCATCAAAGATGTCCAAAAGCTAATTGGATGTCTAGCAGCCCTCAGTCGGTTTATTTCAAGACTGGTGGAATGGGCACTCCCCTTCTTCAAGTTATTGAGGAAGTCCGGACCATTCCAATGGTCTGAAGAAGCAGAAAAGGCATTCCAGGAGCTAAAACAGTTCCTCACCACCCTACCAACTCTGGTAGCTCCGAACCCTGGTGAGCCTTTGTTGCTTTACATTTCAGCCACTGACTAAGTCGTTAGTATGGTCCTGGTTGCGGAGAGACCAGAACTACCCCATACTCAGGGATCCAGACCCCTTCAGGAGGGTCCGGAGGTTCCTAAAAGCGAGTCTGGGTCCCAGCTCCCAGATTCGAATCCACAAGAAGCCACTTCAGAAGACCCAGACTCCTCCGGGAGGACCCGGGTCGCTTCTGAAGAAGCTCCGGGTTCCTCCAGCCAGGACCCGAAGGTCCCTGAAGAAAATCCGGATCCCTTCGGGAGGATCCGGGTCAGTGGAGAGGAAGCTCCGGGCCCCTCCGGAAGGGTCCGGACCATTTGGTGCCCAGTGTACTTTATCAGTGAAGTACTACATGATGCCAAGACTCGATACCTAGAGGTGCATAAGCTGCTCGATGCAGTTCTTATAGCCTCCAGGAAGCTTCGCCATTATTTCCAAGCTCACAAGATCTCAGTGGTGAACTCTAACCCACTTCGAGCAATCTTGCATAATCCCAACTCAACTGGAAATATTGCAAAGTGGGCAGCAGAATTGGCCGAATTCGATCTCGAATTCATTTCAAGGCAAGCAATCAAGAGTCAAGCATTGGCAGACTTCATGGCGGAATGGACTCCCTCTCCATCAAACCTTGGGGGCCCCAGTGAGCAGAAGCCGGAACACGAAGCTCCGGCCTTCACCGAGCCTCATTGGACCCTCTACTTCGACGGCTCTATGCAAAAGCAGGGGGCCGGAGCTGGAATCCTTCTCCTTGCACCAACTGGGGAGAAGGTAAAATACATGGTACACCTTGACTTCAAGGCGACCAACAACATGGTGGAGTACGAAGCACTCATTTACGGACTAAAGGTGGCACTGTCATACGGTGTCAAGCAACTGCTGGTCAAGGGAGATTCATAGCTCATCAATAAGCAAGTGAAGAGAATGCTCCTGCAACAATCTCCAGCTAGCTGCTTACCTCCTTGAAGTCCAGAGGCTTCAGAAGGACTTCGAAGTCCTAGATCTTCACCATGTCTAGCGTGCCCACAACGCTGAAGCCGACGAACTCTCGACGAAAGCGTCAACCGGAGCTCCGGCTCCTGACGGAACTTTTGTCCGGAGGTTGTCAAAACCCACAGCTCAGCCTGCCGAACTGAGCGAAGGGGGCGAGATCAGCATCCCGAAGCTGACGGTCCCGATGGCCCTGTTACCATGGCAGCCATCAAGGGTCGTAGGTGCCGCCGGAAGCTCCGAGCAACCCAGCACGCAAGACTCAAATGTTCAAGTTAGTTCCGATGCATGGATCTCAGAGATCCGGAACTACTTGAAAGACAACCTCCTTCCTGACGATGATGTATCCGCTGACCGGGTAGTCAGATTGGCTAAAAGATACACGTTGGTAGAAGGGGATCTCTACCGGCGCGGTGCCAACGGCATCCTAATGCGGTGCATCACAAGGGAAGAAGGCTGCGAGCTCCTCGCAGAAATCCATGGAGGCGAGTGTGGGAACCACGCGTCTTCCCGCACGCTGGTTGGTAAAGCCTTTCGGCATGGTTTTTACTGGCCTACAGCACTCCAGGATGCAACTGAGCTGGTGAAGAAATGCGAAGCATGTCAATTTCATGCAAAGCAAATTCACACACCGGCTCAGCCCCTACAAATGATACCTCCTACATGGCCCTTCGCTGTGTGGGGGATGGACATCTTGGGACCTTTCCCAAGAGCCGTCGGAGGTTACAAGTTCCTGTACGTCGCCATTGACAAGTTCACCAAGTGGCCGGAAGCAACTCCAGTTGTGACAATCAACAAGCAATCTGCTATCAACTTTTTGCAGTCCATTGTATGCAGATTTGGAGTCCCAAACAAAATCATCACTAATAATGGGACCCAATTCACAAGCTCTGCATTTCAAGGATATTGCAAAGACCTCGGCATTCAAGTTTGCTACGCCTCCGTAGCTCACCCAGCTAGCAATGGCCAAGCCGAGAGAGCAAATGCTGAAATCCTTAAAGGACTCAAAATGCGCACCTATGAGCGCTTGAAAAAACATGGAGCCAACTGGATTGAAGAGCTTCCGCCTACTTTATGGGCCAACAGGACATCTCCAAATCGGTCAACTGGAGAGACACCCTTCTTCCTGGTGTATGGAGCTGAAGCAATCCTTCCTCCAGAAATCACCTTGGGGTCACTCCGGGTTCGGACCTTCGACGAAGCCACGCAAGACCAGCTCCGGCGTGAAGACCTAGACCTCCTTGAGGAGGGAAGGTGCCAAGCAACTGTTTGGAATGCCCGATACCACCAAGCCCTTCTGCGCTATCATCATCGGCATGTACACAACCGACAGCTCGAGGAAGGCGACCTGGTGCTACGGAGAATACAATCTAGAGAAGGGTTAAAAAAACTCTCCCCCGGCTGGGAGGGACCCTTCCGAGTGATTAAAGTATCCAGTCCCGGGAGCGTTCGCTTGGCTACCGAGGATGGGACACCTCTCCCAAATCCTTGGAACATTGAGCACCTCAGTAAGTTCTACACTTAATATCACGGAGGTGAGTCTGTAGTAACTTGGGGTGTATGTTATAGAGTCATTGTACAGAGTCGGGTAGTTCCTCCGGGAGAACAGCCGGACCTTTCCCGGAAGGTCCGCAAAGTTCATGCAACACTTGTCACAGTCTCAGGACTAAAAGTGTGGCTAGCTACCCTGGGTCAAACGAGAAATGAAACACGCTTAGCCTGGTTCCGTACCCTAAGAGTGTACTTGTTTCCCCTGTACCCCGGACCTATAATGAAAGACATCTTCATGTGAAACAGACTCCACGTGCATTTATTTTGTACAGGCTCAACATTTTTTATTTTTCTCTTTCTTGTCTATAACAAAGACGTGCAATTCTTAAGAAATTTTAGTTCGACCGGTTCATATATGATTCGAGTTGTATTGTTGATTCTTTTGGATTCAAATATTGTTCATGGCCCACTCGCCTGAATGCTGCCAAGCCAATCTAGGGCCGGAGTGTGCTATCGGCTTAGCCTGGTCAAGCAACCTAAGTACGCCACTCTACCTACACCCCGGTAGGCCGAAGTAAGGCGGGTCCAAGTGCAATTGGATCTGAAAGAAAAGGCAACGCATTCGGTTGTATTTAAAATCGCGTTTGACTTAAAATTTTCTTGAGAATCGTAAGCCACGACGAAGTTATAGGCGAGAAACGGATTTTACTATTTTTCTTGGCTTCAGTGTGCAGGAAAAATAAAACCTACGTTGATGGAGAAAAGCCGGAGCTAACAAAGCTCTGACTCCCCTAGGTGGCTTGTAATCGATGTTACGCATTGAAAACGAGCATCACCGGAGCAATCAAGTTCCGGTAGAGCTAGGGGGGCCAGCCGTCGACGCTAAATAAAAGATGGTGAGAAGACCCCACAAACGGAGTCTGCTGCCAACAAACTAAGTGCTGGCAAAGGTCACTGCCAAAGCTACTAAGCTTCGACACCCCAGAGGACTAACTATCGATGCTCTACGCATTGATAAGGACTATTGCCGGAGCTACTAAGCTCCAACGATAGACAATGCTGGAGCTTCTAAGCTCCAACAACCTCAGGGGGCCTTCACTATCGAAGACTTCAGACCTACACTCTACAAGTTCGGAGCAAATGAGTCTTCAACAAAACACAATATCCTCTCGGTTCATGTTCACAATCAAATTGTGTACATCTACCAGGGGGCCAAGTGAAGACAAAAGTGTTGAAGACAAAAAGTGAAATTCACAAAAATTTGGGGATTTCATTCATCTGGAGACAAGGGATTACAAAATTGAGGAAGAAGAAGAGAAAATACAAGTGAGAACTACAGAGATGATCCTAGACCCTATGGAAGAATTGGGCGACCTTCTGGGCAACCTCCGACACGTTGGCTTAGGCAGCTTCGCCTTCTCCTTCAACGGGACCTTCAAGCACCAGGTCCAGAGGAAATTGGGAGTTCCAGCTGGTGTAGCATGTCAACACATATTCTGTGACGTTCTTCGCCAAGGATTGCCCCTCAACCTCCAATTGGTCCGCGATGACATCGCCCACCTTGGAGAGTTTGCTGCCTGCCGAGCTCAACGCCTGCAACGCCAGGTCCGGCTCCGGCTCCGGATCATCCGGGCGCACGGGGCTGAAGCCCATCGGTGTCAGCGCGTCGTTGGCCTTGCCCAGGAACTCCCAAATCTGTAGGGAGTCCGCAGTCCTCAAGCCCTTTATTTCTTCCAAGGATCTCCTGGCCGCCACCAGTTCAGAATTCTCGCGAGCGAGGTGCTCAACTTATTTGGCGTTTTGCTGAATCTTTTCAGCAACCCGCTTTTTGAGTTTTCCGAGCTCCTCCTCCCGGAGGTGGACCTTGTTCCGGCGGTCAACCATGTCCTTCTCCCTGCCCCTCACTTTCTTTTCCCTAGCAGCAAGGGCACACTCTTGTTCGTAGAGTTCCTGCCCTCGCACCCAGGCTTTCTCCTCCTCCTCGGTGCAGCGCTCTTCCAATTTCTTGGCACGCTCCTCGAGGCCCTTGTCCGCCAGAGCCACCTTCTCGGTGAGCTCCTCCTCCCTCCTCAAGATGTCATCCCGCAGCTCAAGGAGTTTCTGCTCTTCATCTTCGAGCCGTTTCTTCCTCTCCTCAAGTGCCTCCCGGCGCTTGATGAGTGTAGTGTTAATGGCCTCAAGCCTTTCTTGGCGTTCATCGGCCGCACTGTTAGCTGCTTTGATCCGCTCGTAAATTTCCCGGGATTGAGCATCAAGAGCATGAGTCATACTCTCCCTGTCATCCAGTAACTTGCCCCAGTATTCCAGGCGGACCTTCTCCCGCTCGATCCACTCTTTTTCATCTGCTAGCCTCGACTGCGCCAGCTTGGTCTCGAAGTAGAGCCGGTTACGCCACCGCCTAAGGGTTTGGCGCTCCTCTTCAAGAGCCTTGCTGTCGTGGAAGAAGGCCAGTTGAACTTGACGCAGACTGGAACATGCGTTGTCAATAGACAGTGACAACGGGATAGGTTTCGAACCTGCTGGGGTCTCCTCCACTGGTTCCAGCGGGTTTTCAGATACAAAAATTGGATCCCACTCAACAAGAGTGGTCCCCTCGGTCTCCATGGCACTAGGGCCGTCCTCCGGGATGGCCTCAGTCGCCATCGAGGAAGGCCCCACCGCCAGGTCTTCATTCACTCCCTCAGGCAGGGGGCCATCGACTTCGCCAGGGCACTCCGGCTCAGCCGCGGGTACATCCGATGTCGTCACTGCCGGAGCAGGGGCCGCTGCTGGCTCCGGTCTGGGCACCTCCTCCGATGGGGGCTCGGGCTCCGATGCCTCTTCAACAACCGGCTCGGGAGCCGGGAGATCTTCAACATCGACTGTCCCTGCGGCCGGAGCTCCAACAATGACCGGCTTTGCGGCCGGTGCTTCAGAGGTAGCCGGCCCAACTGCTGGAACTTCCTCAGCTTCCGGCGCGCACGCCGGGACTTCAATCACCTCCGGCTCAACCGCCGGAGCTTCGACAATCTCCGGCTCTGGGGCTTGAATTACCGCTTCCTCCGGCTCAACGGCTGGATCTTCCATCATCTCAGCACCAGGACCCGGAGCTTCAACCTCCGGGACAGGTGCCGCTGGCGCATCTTCTCTCCTGTGGTCCGGCGCTATCACGGGAGTCTCTGGGGATGAGTCGAGGTCCATGAACACGACAGCTGGAGCTGGAGCTGTCGCGGTTTCGGCCACCACTTGGGGCAGCACCAGGACAGGAGCAGAAGCTTCCGCCCTCACAGCTTCAGCTGCTGTGGCTGAGGGTGGAGCATCACTCCTCTTCTTGGGAACGCTGCAGATGATGGATGAAGAAACTTAAAAAACAGTTACTACAACAAAACAACTGTCCAAAGTAAAGATTAAAAATTACCTTGGGAGACTTCCGCACCAGCTTGCGCGAAACCTCTTTCCCGGGCGTTCTGGGCTGGTCATAGCCGCCGCCGGCGTGGAAGCTCCTGAAGGCCCCCCGGAACTCATTGCAGCCACGGGCGTTTCCTTGGTCGAGGCCCCCCTCGATCGGGAAGAACCTCTGGACCTAGAGGCCTCAACCGGCCCTGGTGCTGGAGTCGCATGCCCGGAGCTAGCACCTCGGGAGGACCCCGCTGCGGGTACAGTCACCGCGGTTGTAGAAGACCTCCCCCTCCTGGTTGCAGACCATAAAAGTCTAGCAGCATCAAGAAAAAAGGAGGAAAAAGGTGGGATCAACCCCACCATGGCGTACGAGGAGAAGTACACCATTTCGCCGGCGTGCTCCTTCTCAAACGGGAGCTCTCCCCCGGCACGGACCGAGCGGTTGAAGAAGTCCGAGGACCACCCCATGAGGGTCCGGACCTTCTTCAGGTCGTCGTCGGTCTTCAAACGGCTCTCGTGGAGACCCAACTCCATCGCAGCACAACAGGGCAAGAGAGGAAAAGTGAAGAACAAGTTGGGAGTTTGAGCGCAAGAACGGATGAGAGGCGTAAAGAACTCCAGACGGTGCGTGCTTTCCTTCTTAAGTAAGCCCTCGCAACGCTTGGATGGAAACCGCAAGGAAGTCGAAGATACCACTCAAAAATTCCACCCAGCCGATGACAAAAGGGCCCGGGACCACCCCGATGATCAAGTCGAGGTTCTTACCCAGGCGAACGGTTGTCATCATGAGGCGGGAAGCCCGAAGGCGGCAGCCTGACAAGGCACGCGGAACCGATACGGTTTTCGTATCAGAAACCGGCGACCTTCAATTACGTGAGATCCGCACGCCAAAGATCTCATCTGCCGCACGCGGGATACGCCACACGGCGGGGATTTAACTCCAAACCCTCGCCAACGGCACTTCCGAAGACCTTTGAAGACTCAGTTCAAAAGTCACGAGGATGGACCCACCTCCGGCGGAATGACTTCACCCAAGGGGTCTTCCCCAGAGGTGGGCCCAGGGGGCCACTGTCGGTACCCTGGGAACTGTACACCCCTTGAGATTACAAAGATCTCAAGGGAAAGTCATCTATTTGATTTGAAGACCTTCGGAGGCCCACATGTCAGACATAACCGGACCCGCTTCTCCAACATGGTTAATCCTAGGGTCGCCACGTGTACTGTCAAACCGGAGCTACCGCCTACAAGGGGGAAGCTCCGGGCTATGTACCAAAATGGCACCCCCGGACCTAACCCCAGACCGAGGGAAGCTCCGGAACTGACACGTGTCAGGTAGCTCCGGAGCTTCCTGTTTCCTACAGTATGCTCCGGAGCTGCCACGTGTCCAACCGTCGGATCTCCAGCCTTTAACCTCCGGAAGACTCCACAACGGCTCCGGATCTTCAAAGGGGAATCAAGGGCTTCAAGACCCAATTAAGTGTCATTAATACTATATTAATGACACGCGATCGAATGACCTTAATTACCAGTAACGGTGCTGTCAAAGCCCATTACCTGGTCATTAAGGGCAATTAAACGTGTTGAATGAGTATCAATATTAGTAACCGCCGGGGCCACATGTCGGGCCAGGCTAACTTGTAACGGCCTGCCCTTGTACTATAAAAGGACAGGCCGACGACACGTTCAGAGAAGCTAGACACACGTTCTACACACGTTCCATATACGCTCGACACAAGCTCATACAGCTAATACAACACCAACACACCCGTGGAGTAGGGTATTACGCTTAGGCGGCCCAAACCACGTAAATCTCCGTGTCTCCTATGTTATTTCCAATTCACCTTCTTGAATCTCCGCGCGCTCAAACCGAACATCAAACTCCTCTAACACTTTAGTAGTGTCTGGAGATCTACCGGATCCAAACCACCGACAGTAACCGTCGCCCCCCCTCTTTCCCGCACCGCGCTCACGCCGCACCCCCCTCCAACTGTCGCCCTGCGCACGCAATCACCCCGGGGAAACTTCCCTCGCGCGCGCTAGCAACCACCGCACTCATCCCCTCCATAAAATTCCCCTCTCCCCCACTCTTTTCTCTTCCCCACACTCAAACCTAGTCGCACGTCGCCAAGGTTTGTCGCCTCTGATCCCGGCTAATCGGCGGCCGCCTTGCTCTCCCCCTCGCCATAACCTCTTCACTGTGTCGCCAGGAGCACGCCAGGCGCGTTGGTGCAAAGAGATAGCCGGGGAATCATCAAGGTCGACGAGAACCGACGCTAACCACCACCATTCCTCGTCGCCGACCCCTCTCTGGCCGATTTCGCACCCCGATACTCCCCTAGGTGCGTTCCCCTACTCCTCCTCTCTTGTTTCATGCAAGTAGCGCGTAGAATTGACATAGAATTCGCCGGTTTGGCCAACTCCGGCGAGGTCGCTGCCGCGGGCGCCGAGCGCAGCCGCGCGCGGGCGAGATCAGCGCCGCCGGAGTGACGTGGCCGCATCTCGGCCCTCAGTTCAAACCGAACGGCCGAGATTAGAAGCGCGTACCGCTTCGGTTATTTTAAATCCGAGCCATCCGATGCGAATCCAACGGCCCACGTTTAAACATCCTTTTCCCGCAATCGCTTTTACACCGCAGCCCCTGGAAACTCACCAGCTACCCCCTGGACTTTGCTGGAATTCAAGTCTAGCCCCTGAATTTCGCAAACTAGCCCCTAGACTCTCTAAAATTGTATTTAATCAGTTAAATAGTCAATTTAACCCCTGGAAATTTATAGAATTGTGAATTTAACCCCTGTATAGTGTAGGAAACTTATTATTCAGTCCCTGGACTTTTATTTAATTGCTGAATATTGTTTTCAGGTGTATTTAATGTGTAGAAATTAGATAAAAATGTTGAATAAATATAAAAACAGTAGGAAAATTTGTATAAAATGTTTTTGTGTTGTACTTAATTTGTAGAGTTCAAATAAAATATATTTTGACCTTGTAAAATTTATTAAAAATGTTTAAGATACATTTTGGCCATAGAAAATTCTATAAAAATGATTTTAGGCCATGAATAAATCCTAAAAATGTAAGATAAATATAAAATGCATATTTTGGCTATGTTGAATAATAAATACCTCGTAGGGACACATTAGTATAGAGTTTTATGCCTATGTGTATGTTTGATGCCATGTGTTGTGTGCTATTTACTTATTTTAGCCTTTATTTCTCTTTGCCATGCTTGGGCAATATATTTAGAGTCATGCTACGACCCCAACTTCAATCTCCAAGACCAAGACTTCACCAACAACCAAGTCTTCGACGAAGGCAAGTGCCCTTGACCATCTTGTACCAATTTTAGGATTTTAGTTAGATGCATGCTAACTAAATTGATGTCCTATTTCATGTTTCATGCCTGTTCCATATAATTCCTTGTCACCTGATGTGGGGTTGGGAATTAGATAGGTAATTAATTATGCTTAGCCATGCTTAGACATTGGGAATGGGATTTCATATAATTGTGATATGTTAAACTTTATGATTACTTTAATTGTGTTGGATACACAATAGTAGTGGATAGGAATCTGGTGGTTGGATAGATTTGGTATGGCGCAGTTTGCACGAGACCCGGGATTGGGTTTGGTACCACCGGATTCTAAGGACCGGTTTATGGAGGAAGCCACTAAGCTCTGTAGTACCACCACGAGACTGAGATGGGGCAGCTTGGTCAATTAATTAGGTTTCTCCCGATGAAATGCTAGTAGTTGGATGGTGCGGGGAATGATGCAGGGGTACTGCTCTGGGAACCGCAAGGCTCAAGAGGGGGCTCTGAGGCGGAGGGTTACTCCGGGAATCCTCAGTGGTGGAAACCTTAGAGGGCTAGCACTAGTCGGGAGTACCTTTGTAAAGACCATGTTGTGATCTCCTGGCCTCACACCAAAGGAAGTGTGTAATGCGGTTAGCTACCACAGGCATTCAGGGAGGTTCACTTAGTCCACCTGGCAACAGGGGATGAAATCACTGCTTGTGGGGAAAGGGTACACTCTCTGCAGAGATTTGGTAAAACTGTCATGACAGCCGTGCTCACGGACAAGAGCGGCTTGGGGCCAGTTCATAATTAGCTTATGGTTGGGAAATGGTGGTTACTTATGATTTAAGTTACACTCATCATCTTTAATTATGTGTTGTATTATTTCTTGAATTATGTTATTAATAATTGGAAGCTAAAGTTAGGTTCTAAGCATAATGCTTAAGCCATAATTGGCCTTCCCTTGCTTTAGCCAATCATGTCATTCTCTTCCCACACTTGTTGAGTACTCTATGTACTCAAGCGCTTACCTTTCCATTAGAATATGAAGAAGAAGAAGCGACACCGGAAGACTTCATCGTCAACCCGGAAGACTTGGGCTAGGCTGGCGATCCTTCGCGTGACTGCCTGTGGGGATGGAGCCATTCTTATCTATCTAGCCTTCCGCTGTAGTTAAATATTTGTGAACTGTTTAGATGTTGTAAATAGGTTGTGGTGTATTTGTAGACCTTCGGGTCGTATTGTAAGACTATTTATGTATTCGAACATGGCTATGTAATGGTATTTCACTTTCGTCAACGCATGTACGATTCAACTGATCCTGGTGTACATGTGATTAGCGTCTGTTCATCCTTACGATGACCGGGCGTGACACTCAGGTATAGAAGCATAGCGAAAGAGCTGACCAATTTCAACTGGATAAGGAACCTTCATGTAGTGGATACCGAAGATTTGCTTGATGAATTTGTGTTGTTGTACACTACTCTTAGTGAAGTCTCACTTAACAATGAGAAAGATAGCATCTCTTGGAGATGGACAACCAATGGAAAGTATACTGTAGCATCGGCGTACAACGTGCAGTATCAGGGTTCTATTACCCCCATTTGGTCCTCGCCTGTATGGCTGGCAAAAACCCAAGCTAAGTGTCACTTTTTTGCTTGGCTGGTTATGAATGGTAGAGCACTTACTGTTGATGTCTTGGCTAGGAAAAATTGGCCGCATGAACCCACATGCTCACTGTGCTATTGCATCCCGGAGACAGCTAACCATCTTTTTATCACAATGTAATTTTACAGAAGTTGCGTGGCATAAGTTAGCTCATACTCTGCAGATTTCTTCACACCTACATCAAGTCAACATGGAAGGATGTAACACCCAAAAATTTCAAAAATTGTAATCAACTCTTCCAAATCATGTTAGTATACTTTTGAATTTGCATTTTGGTGTGAAAGTTTGAATTCAAACGTGTAGACTTCGAAATAATTTGAAATTCAAATCAAAACCAAAAGAAATAGAAAAGAAAAAGAAAAATAAAAGAATAACCCCCGTGTGGGCCAAATCTGGTTGCGGCCCATCTCCTTCCCACCAGCCCAGCCGCCCTCCCTTTCCTCTCTCCCGCTACCACCTTGGGCCCACCTGTCGGCACCTTCTCCCTCCCCCCCCCCCCTCTCTCTTCTCTTTCCGTGCACAACCGACACCACACCACGATCTACCCCGCGCCCACAACTCCCCTTGCCTCGGATCCACTCCCCCCCCCGGTCGAATTTCGCACGCACGCCTCAACCGCACCCCCCTCCGCGCTATAAAGGAGCCAGCGCCTCCATTTTTCCCCTTTCCCCAAGCTTCTCTAGCCCTAGCGCCTTGCTGTCGGTGAGTTGTCGCCGTCCCCCGCGTTCCCGACGATTGTACCCTCTACTCTCCATCCTTGTTGGCCTAACGTGTTCACTGCATCACTAGGAGCACGCCGGACAGCCTAGCTCGGGTGATCGTCTTCGCACCATCGACTTCGCCGGTCACCGACGAGCTCAGCCGCCTCCAACCGTCGCCGACGCCCTCTACTCCACCCCGAGCCCGATCAACCCCTCTGGTGAGCTCGCGAGGCCTCCCCATGCGTTTTCCCTCAGTTTAATTCGATGATTAGGCTTTGTTTCATGCGAATTAGTTAGCTCTGGCGAGACCGCCGCCGTCGGCCGTCGGGCGCCACCGCGCGCTGCGTGGGCGTCGGTTAGAGCTGACGTGGCTCAACCAGGCCGTCCATTCCCGGCCAACGGTTAAGATTAGAAGGCCATACCGCTTCGGTTATTTAAACATGGGCCGCCCAAATGGAATCCAATGGCCCACATTTAAACATCACTTTCCCGCCGCCAGTTTACGCCCAGGCCCTCGAAAAATTACCAGCTACCCCCTGGACTTTGCTGTAATGCATATCTAGCCCCTAGATTTAACTGTCTAGCCCCTGGATCTTCTGAAAATGGATTTAATCAATGAATTAATCAATCTAGCTCCTGGAATTTATAGAATTATGGTTTTGACCCTTGCCCAGTATGGGAAACTTACCAGATAGCCCCTGGTATTTTATTTAATTGTTGAATAGTGTTTATATGAGTAATTAATGTGTAGGAAATAGATAAAAATGGCAAATAAATATAAAAACAGTAGGAAAAATTGTATAGAATATTTTTATGCTGTAATTAATTGTAGAGTGCAAATAAAATATATTGACCGTGGGAAATTTATTAAAAATGTTTAAAATACATTTTGGCCACTAGAAATGTTACAGAAAATATATTTAATTGAGGATAAATCATATCAAATTATTTTAAGCCTAGAGATAAATATCAAACAACATTGGAAATTATTTAATGCATTATTTTAATCTGAAATAATATAATAATCATAGATAATTATATTTGCATGTAGGAAAAATCCCCAAAAATGTGTATTAAGCATAAAAATAGTTGTAAATGTGTTCTAAAATGGTAAATCACATTTCCAACACATAAAATTCACCTTTAATGGATATCATTAAATGAACACACGCACATACACATTAAATCTCTCGTAGGTACGTGATTGCTTAGACTTTTGTGATTGTGTGCACATTTTATGTTTGGCATTGTATGTAGTACTTATTGCATGTTATTCTCTTCGAGTAGACCCGGTTCCCGAGCCGGAGACCAACTTCCAAGAACTCCAGTTCGACAACCACTTCGAGAGAGGCAAGTGTCATTGACCATCTTGCACCTTTTTAAGGGTTTAGTTAGTTGCATGTTAATTAATATGAATCCTATGTTATGCCCTGTTGTGTTACCTTTACCTTGTCGCTTGGGTTACGGGGGGAATGGTTATGGGATTACTTTACACTTAGTCATGCATACTAGTTGGATGGGAGAACATTGACCACACTTATTATTCATGACTTACTATTATGATGATGAATATGATGTTGGAAATGGACCGTAGTAAGTAGGAATCTGGCGGGTTGGTTTGAATGGCATGGTGCAGTACGCACGAGACCCGGGATTTGGTGATTGAACCTTGCCGGATTCTAAGGACCGGTTTATGGGGTAGCCACTAAGCCATACAGTATTGCCACGAGACTGAGAATGGGGCAACTTGGTCAATTAATTAGGCCTCTCCCGATTTAGTGCTGATATTGGAAAGTGCGGGGAATTGGTTCAGCGTATTTGCCTTGTGATCCGCATGGCTCAAGAGGGGGCTTCTCCTGGCGGAGGTAAAATGGACTCTAGGTGCCGAAGCGGTGAAACCTCAGAGGACCGGTTACTAGTCAGGAGGACCTTTGTAAAGACCTTGTAGTGATCTCCTGGCCACACACCTACGGAAGTGTGTAAGGTGACCGACGGGTCACGGGCATTAGGGAGGTTTGCTTAGTCCACCTGGCAACAGGGGATGAAATCACAGCTTGTGGGTAAAGGATACATTCTCTGAAGAGATTGGGAAACTGTCATGACAGTCGTGCTCACGGATAAGAGCGGTTTGGTGTCGATTTCATAATTAGTACATGGTTGGGATTATGGTGGGATTTATGGATTGGAAATACATTTGTGCTATTACTTATTTACTCATTATTTTTACTATAATCTTGATTGGGTGGAATCACCTAGTTATAGGTTGCTTAATGAAAGCTAAGGTATAGGTAATGCTTAGTGCTAACAGCCATTATGAGCCTTCCTTGTTGTAGCCTTCATTTCATCTCTCTTCCCACACTTGTTGAGTACTCCATGTACTCAAAGTGATTCCCCCTCTTCTCCCCCCTCCAGACTATGAAGAAGAAGAAGCAGTAAACGAAGAGTTCTATGCCGATCCGGATGAGATGTTCTAGGCAGGCGTACCCTTGTGCAACAGCCTGTGGATTGGAGAAAGCGTCACGCTGCTGCTATCTTCATGCTTATCTATGTATTTGCTTTTCTGTTTGTTTATTTGAGACCTACGGGTCGTTGTTGTAAGACCTATTTGTATTTCGAACATGGCTTGTAATATGATACTATTTACTTTTCGTCTACACATGTATGAATGAACTGATCCTGGCATACATGTGGAATGCATCTGGTTAGCTTGTTGGGACCAGGTGTGACAAAAGTAGTATCAGAGCCAGGTTGTCCGTAGGACGCAAGCCTAGATAGAAATGGACGTATTAAGGACTATACCATTTTCTCTAAAAACTATTTTACAAAACTTCTTCGTGCTTCTTCCTTTATTGTACTACTTTTGTTATACTGTTTTGATTTGTTGGAGTTCTTACACTCTTATATTTCAAATTTTGTAGATGGCCCGCTACAAGCAGACGGCGCGTAAGTCCACCGGAGGTCGCGTGCCCCGGCATGCGATGGCTAGACGCTCTTTCCCGTTTGCCCCTCACCGCGAGGCAGTGATCTGCTCCACCGGGCAGGTTGCTGGCGACCTGCGCCGATGACTTCGTTCGCTACTTCACGCTGCCGGATACCGACACCCTCGTCTTGACCGGCGCTACACCACCACCAGGGTCAGCGGCCCCCTTTTGACCGAGTGGGCCTGCCAGCTGGCCATCTACTACAACAGTGAGATGTTGAGGGTTCACTACTCGCCAGCTTGGAGGAGCTCCCAGCGTTCAGCCGAGGAGGACGCGACTTGGGAGGCTACGACTTTCTAGAGTCACGTGCACCGCCTTCGTCTCGAGCACTCCTTGCACGCCTACACGCCCCAGCGCCCGAGCGGGATCGCTGACTTTGTGGGACGTGCTGTGGAGAGTCCACTTAGCCTCTACCAGTCTGAGCGTTTGGTGGACGACGCGGTCGAGCTGTGTGTGCGGTACAACTGCTGCCAGCAGGAGTTACAGGACTTCCGGGACCTTAACGACCGGAAGGACCAGATCATCCGGCGTTATTGGAGGATCACCCACTGTGACCCTGACCTGCCTTGCTACGCCTCCGACGGTGAGCCCTGGTGCCCCGACTCCCCTGACCGCCGTGACCCTCAGCACTACCCGAGGGCGACCACGCCGGGGTCACCACCACCTTCTCCACCAGCCCCACCAGCTCCACCTTCTCCACCGGCACCACCAGCACCACCCTCTCCACCAGCTCCAGCAGCTCCACCTTCTCCACCGGCACCACCCTCTCCACCAACTCCAGCAGCTCCACCTTCTCCACCGGCACCACCCTCTCCACCAGCTCCAGCAGCACCACCTTCTCCACCGGCCCCATCAGCCCCACCAGCTTCGCCAGTTGTACCAGCTCCACTTTCCCCGCCTGCTTCGCCAGCTCCTGGTCACTCGCCCACGTCACACCACCAGCCTCCCCGCTAGCCGCACCACCTGTTCCTGTGGCACCCCCAGCCTCTTCCCCAGCTCCTGCGTCACCTCCTGTTGCTCCACCGCCTGCTCCAGCAGTACCCGTTGTCGAGATCTTTAGCAGTGAGTCAGTGGACAGCACTCCTGGCAGTGACGAGGACCCGGAGGAGTACATGGACGAGGATCCCGAGGAGTGAGAGTACTCCTCAGCTGCACCGACGACTTAAGACACCTACCCTTAGTTCGTAGGAGCGTGTAGCTACGCCCTCTCCAGTCTTCAGTCGTGTATCTATGTTTATGTTTGAGTTAGTTGCTTCATAGTGTGTTTGTGTGGGACACGAGTTGTGGAATGCCTTAGGCATCTTGTCCACATCCACGTCAGTCGTTCATGGATTTGCTTTCTGTATGGATATTCTCCTTGATGCATGTAGTTGGGATCGTTTACTATAGTATACTCTTCTATATCGTGTCTATTACCCTAAAAGCTTCAGTTATTTCCCGTACAGATGGCCAGTAGAGGCAGAGGCCGTGGAAGGGGTATTCCACCCAACGATGAGGCACTTGAGGGTTTTCCAGGATAGAACGGTAGAGGTGCTCGAGGAGCACCAGCAGCGCAGCAGATGCAGCAGATGATGGCTATACAGATCCAACTGCTCAACAACCTAACCCAAATAGTAGCCAACATGCAGCAAGCTCCACCACCACCACCACCCCCTGGACCCAGATCCCATCTGAGAGACTTCCTTAACACCCATCCACCCACATTTTCCACCCCTACTGAGCCAATTGATGCTGACGACTAGCTGAGGTCAGTCGAGAGCAAGCTGAGGATCGTGCAATGTGAAGGAGGATAGAAAGTATTGCTAGCCTCTCACAAACTTCAAGGGCCTGCAGCTGATTGGTGGGTTGCCCACACTAAGGCCCATCAGAACCAAGAAACTATCACTTGGGATGAGTTCAAGACTAACTTTCGCAACCACTTTGCGCCCGAGGGAGAGATCCAGGCAAGACGTGAGAAGTTCCTCATGCTGAAACAGGGCCGCATGAGTGTGCGAGAGTACTTGGACAAGTTCACCCAGTTGTCTCGTTATGCACCCACTAATGTGGACACGGACTCCAAGAAACAGTTCTGTTTCAAGAAGGGCCTTGACAAAGAGTTGAAGTTTGCCATGTCCTCCTGTGATTACAATAACTTCCAGAAGTTGGTTGACAAGGCTTTCGAAGTGGAAAGAACCAAGAAAGAGTTGGACAAGGATGACAGGAAGAGGAAGCTAGCTCAAGGGCATGCTTCTGGCAGTAATGTGCGCCCTCGCTTCGCCCCTCAGCCTATGGCACCTATGACCCGCCCCATGAACTCCTACACAGGCCAGAGGTTCCAAAACCCCACTTACAGGCCACCCACACCCTACAACCAGCAGATGCGCCAGCCACCACAGCCTCCATGCCAAACAATGCAGCCACCTCGCCCCGCAGCTCCAGCACCTCGCCCTACAGGCCAGCAGCAGCAGAACCAGCACGGGGGTAATAAGACCCAAGGTAACAATGCAGGGGTTACATGCTACATCTGTGGAGAGGTAGGGCACTACTCCACTCGTTGCCCAAAGAAGCCATCGCAGCAACAAGCTACACGTGGAAGGGTCAATCATGTGGCAATTGAGGAAGCTAATGAGGCGCCAGACGTTGTTGTTGGTACGTTCCCTGCCGATTCTCATATAGCTACGGTGTTGTTTGATTCTAGTGCCACCCATTCATTCATATCTAGAGAATTTATAAGAAGGCATGACATGGTAGTGCATTTAATGACTCATCAACTTATAGTCAACTCCCCTGGAGGAGAAATGATGACAAGGCAAGTATGCCCTAATGTAAGGTTAGACATAAGGGGGGTAGCCTTCTCAGCGAACCTCATAGTCCTTGAATCTCAAGGGTTGGACATTATCTTGGGAATGGACTGGTTGGCAAAATACAATGGGGTGATCCATTGTGCTACCAGGATGGTTTGTTTGACACATCCAGATGGCACCAAGGTTGAGTTCAGTCCTGATCCAATGCTAGTGACAAGGGTTCAGGTTAATCAAGTTGAAGGAGTAGAAGAGATCAAAGTGGTTAGGGAGTTTCCAGATGTATTCCCTGAAGAGCTACCTGGTATGCCACCTGATCGGGAGATTGAGTTCATTATCGAGCTTATACCTAGGACGGCTCCGATATATAAGAGGCCGTACCGAATGGATGCCAAACAGCTAGCGGAACTGAAGGATCACATCGAGGAGTTATTGGAGAAAGGTTACATCCGACCTAGCTCGTCACCATGGGGAGCACCGGTTATCTTTGTACATAAGAAGGATGGCACACAAAGATTGTGTGTGGATTATCGTGCATTGAATGCGGTGACCATCAAGAATAAATACCCACTGCTGAGGATTGAAGATTTGTTCGATCAGTTGTGAGGAGCATGTGTGTTCTCCAAGATTGATCTTCATTCGGGTTACCACCAGTTAAAGCTTCGAACCTCGGACATTCCCAAGACTGCGTTCGTCTCTCGATACGGTCTTTATGAGTACACGGTCATGTCATTTGGGTTGACCAACGCTCCTGCCTATTTCATGTACCTCATGAACAAGGTATTTATGGAATACTTGGACAAGTTTGTGGTGGTATTCATTGATGACATTTTGATATTTTCCAAGAATGAAGAAGAGCATGAAGAACATCTGAGGTTGGCATTGCAGAAGCTTCGACAACACCAATTGTACGCTAAGTTTAGCAAGTGTGAGTTTTGGTTGAAACAAGTATCATTCTTGGGACACGTCATATCAGAAGGAGGAGTAGTAGTAGATCCAGGTAAAGTGGCAGGTATTCTCAAGTGAGAAACGCCAGAAAATGTGGGAGAAATCCGAAGTTTCTTGGGAATGGCTGGTTACTATCAACGATTCATTGAGGGATTCTCAAAGATCGCACATCCGCTAACCAAGCTACTCGAAAAGGAAGCTAAATTCAAGTGGACACCGGAATGTGAAGCAAGTTTTGCCGAACTAAAGAAGAGGTTGACTACTGCTCCAGTGTTGGTTATGCCTGATATGCAAAAGGAGTTCTCGGTCTATTGTGATGCTTCCGGACAAGGACTGGGATGTGTTTTGATGCAAGAAGGACATGTGGTGGCATATGCTTCAAGACAGCTCAAAAAGCATGAAAAGAATTACCCTACCCATGACTTGGAGTTAGCAGCTGTTGTTCATGCATTGAAGCTATGGAGACATTACTTGATGGGGAAGAGAACATAAATCTACACCGACCACAAGAGCTTGAAGTATATCTTCACTCAACCCGACCTTAATCTCTGACAACGAAGATGGCTCGAGCTAATTAATGATTTTGACATTGGGATCAACTATCACCCTGGAAAGGCGAATGTGGTCGCGGATGCTTTAAGTAGGAATCCACAATGCAACAGTATGACTATACAATCTCATCAACCACAGTTATGTGAGGAGATTGCAAGACTGAACCTATGCATAGTGTCTAACACAGATGCGGTAGCTATGGAAGTGGATTCCACGTTGGAACGGGACATTAGAGAAGGCCAAAAGGAAGATAAGAAGATCCAGAAGCTCAAGAAGTTGATGAAGATTGGTAAAGCCCCAGATTTCAGGGAAGACGAACACGAAACTTTATGGTTGGGAAAGAGGATATACGTGCCGAATATCAAGGAGATCCGGGAACTAATATTGAGAGAAGCGCATGATTCATCCTATTCTATTCATCCTGGGAGTACCAAGATGTACCAAGACCTTAAGGATCGATATTGGTGGATTGGCATGAAACGTGATGTGGCCGAATATGTGGCTCTGTGTGACACGTGCCAGTTGGTCAAGGCGGAACATCAAAGACCTGCCGGACTACTTCAGCCACTCAAGATACTCGAATGGAAATGGGAAGAGATAAGCATGGACTTTGTTGTGGGGTTACCAAGGACCCAGTCAGGATACGACTCCATATGGGTCATCATGGATCGTTTAACTAAAGTTGCTCATTTCATACCGGTCAAGGAAAACTACAATGGCTCAAAGTTGGCAGAACTATACATGGCAAAGATTGTATGCTTGCATGGTGTCCCGAAGAAGATAGTGTCTGATCGAGGTACCCAGTTCACTTCAAGATTCTGGCAGAAGTTACATGAATCAATGGACACTCGACTCAATTTCAGCTCAGCGTATCACCCGCAGACGGATGGTCAGACAGAACGGACAAACCAAATCTTGGAGGATATGTTGCGTGCCTGTGCCTTGAAGAATAGCAAGAGTTGGGACAAGAACTTACCTTATGCGGAATTCTCTTACAACAACAGCTATCAAGCTAGTCTCAAGATGTCCCCGTTCGAGGTATTATATGGGCGAAAGTGTAGAACACCCTTGTTTTGGAATCAGACAGGAGAAGGTCAAGTGTTTGGACCGGAGATACAAAGGGAAGCCGAAAGACAAGTGCAAGAGATCCGGAACAATCTGAAGACAGCACAGTCAAGGCAGAAGAGCTATGCAGATGCTCAACGTCGGGATCTAACTTTTGAGGTTGGAGATTTCATGTATCTCAAGGTATCACCAGTAAGAGGCCTAAGACGGTTCAAAGTGAAGGGAAAGCTAGCACCTCGATACATTGGTCCGTACAAGATACTAGAAAGAAGAGGAGAGGTAGCTTATCGTCTCGAGCTACCGTCTCAACTTTCGGATGTGCACGACGTGTTTCATGTGTCGCAACTGAAGAAGTGCTTAAGAGTGTCGGAGGAACAGTTACCCATGGAAGCTATAGATTTGCAAGAGGATCTTTCATACTCAGAACAACCATTGCGGATTCTTGATACATCAGAACATGTTACAAGGAACAAGGTCACCCGGATGTGCAAAGTGCAATGGAAACATCACTCGGGGGCAGAAGCAACTTGGGGGAAAGAAGAAGACCTAAAAGCCGAATTTCCCTATCTCTTCTCTTAGGACGTCCGAATCTTGAGGGTGAGATTCCTTTTAAGGGGATAGAGTTGTAACACCCAAAATTTTCAAAATTTGTAATCAACTCTTCCAAATCATGTTAGTATACTTTTGAATTTGCATTTTGGTGTGAAAGTTTGAATTCAAACGTGTAGACTTTGAAATAATTTGAAATTCAAATCAAAACCAAAAGAAATATAAAAGGAAAAGAAGAATAAAAGAAAAACCCCCGCGTGGGCCAAATCTGGTTGCGGCCCATCTCCTTCTCGCCGGCCCAGCCGCCCTCCCTTTCCTCTCTCCCACTGCCACCCTGGGCCCGCCTGTCGGCACCTTCTCCCCCCCTCTCTTCTCTTTCCGCGCACAACTGACGCCACACCACGATCTACCCCGCGCCCACAACTCCCCTTGCCTCGGATACACTCCCCCCCATTGAATTTCGCACGCACGCCTCAACCGCACCCCCCTCCGCGCTATAAAGGAGCCGGCGCCCCTATTTTTCCCCTTTCCCCGAGCTTCTCTAGCCCTAGCGCCTTGCCGTCGGTGAGTTGCCGCCGTCCCCCGTGTTCCCGACGATTCTACCCTCTACTCTCCATCCTTGTTGGCCTAACGTGTTCATTGCATCACTAGGAGCACGCCAGACAGCCTAGCTCGGGTGATCGTCTTTGCACTGTCGACTTCGCCGGTCACCGACGAGCTCAGCCACCTCCGACCGTCACCGACGCCCCCTGCTCCACCACGAGCCCGATCAACCCCTCCGGTGAGCTCGCGAGGCCTCCCCATGCGTTTTCCCTCAGTTTAATTCGATGATTAGGCTTTGTTACATGCGAATTAGTTAGTTCCGGCGAGACCGCCGCCGTCGGCTGTCGGGCGCCGCCGCGCGCCGCGTAGGCGTCGGTTAGAGCCGATGTGGCTCAACTAGGACCGTCCATTCCCGGCCAATGGTTAAGATTAGAAGGCCATACCGCTTCGGTTAATTAAATCTGGGCCGCCCAAATGGAATCCAACGGCCCACATTTAAACATCCCTTTCCCACTGCCAGTTTACGCCCAGGCCCTCGAAAAATTACCAGCTACCCCCTGGACTTTGTTGTAATGCATATCTAGCCCCTAGATTTAACAGTCTAGCCCCTGGATCTTCTGAAAATGGATTTAATCAATGAATTAATCAATCTAGCCCCTAGAAATTTATAGAATTATGGTTTTGACCCTTGCCCAGTATGGGAAACTTACCAGATAGCCCCTGGTATTTTATTTAATTGTTGAATAGTGTTTATATGAGTAATTAATGTGTAGGAAATAGATAAAAATGGCAAATAAATATAAAAACAGTAGGAAAAATTGTATAGAATATTTTTATGCTGTAATTAATTGTAGAGTGCAAATAAAATATATTGACCATGGGAAATTTATTAAAAATGTTTGAAATACATTTTGGCCACTAGAAATGTTATAGAAAATATATTTAATTAAGGATAAATCATATAAAATTATTTTAAGCCTAGAGATAAATATCACACAACATTGGAAATTATTTAATGCATTATTTTAATCTGAAATAATATAATAATCATAGATAATTATATTTGCATGTAGGAAAAATCCCCAAAAATGTGTATTAAGCATAAAAATAGTTGTAAATGTGTTCTAAAATGGTAAATCACATTTACAACACATAAAATTCACCTTTAATGGATATCATTAAATGAACACACGCACATACACATTAAATCTCTCGTAGGTACGTGATTGCTTAGACTTTTGTGATTGTGTGCACATTTTATGTTTAGCATTGTATGTAGTACTTATTGCATGTTATTCTTTTCAAGTAGACACGGGAGGAATGGTTATGGGATTACTTTACGCTTAGCCATGCATACTAGTTGGGTGGGAGAACATTGACCACACTTATTATTCATGACTTACTATTATGATGATGAATATGATGTTGGAAATGGACCGTAGTAAGTAGGAATCTGGCGGGTTTGTTTGAATGGCATGGTGCAGTACGCACGAGACGCAGGATTTGGGGATTGAACCTTGCCGGATTCTAAGGACCGGTTTATGGGGTAGCCACTAAGCCATACAGTATCGCCACGAGACTGAGAATGGGGCAGCTTGGTCAATTAATTAGGCCTCTCCCGATTTAGTGCTGGTAGTTGGAAAGTGCGGGGAATTGGTTCAGCGTATCTGCCTTGTGATCCGCATGGCTCAAGAGGGGGCTTCTCTTGGCGGAGGTAAAATGGACTCTAGGTGCCGGAGCGGTGAAACCTCAGAGGACCGGTTACTAGTCGGGAGAACCTTTGTAAAGACCTCGTAGTGATCTTCTGGCCACACACCTACGGAAGTGTGTAAGGTGACCGACGGTTCACGGGCATCAGGGAGGTTTGCTTAGTCCACCTGGCAACAGGGGATGAAATCACGGCTTGTGGGTAAAGGATACATTCTCTGTAGAGATTGGGAAACTGTCATGACAGCCGTGCTCACGGACAAGAGTGGCTTGGTGTCGATTTCATAATTAGTACATGGTTGGGATTATGGTGGGATTTATGGATTGGAAATACATTTTTGCTATTACTTATTTACTCATTATTTTTACTATAATCTTGATTGGGTGGAATCACCTAGTTATAGATTGCTTAATGAAAGCTAAGGTATAGGTAATGCTTAGTGCCAACAGCCATTATGAGCCTTCCTTGTTGTAGCCTTCATTTCATCTCTCTTCCCACACTTGTTGAGTACTCCATGTACTCAAAGTGATTCTCCCTCTTCTCCCCCCCTCCAGACTATGAAGAAGAAGAAGCAGCAAACGAAGAGTTCTACGCCGATCCAGAGGAGATGTTCTAGGCGGGCGTACCCTCGCGCAACAGCCTGTGGATTGGAGAAAGTGTCACGCTACTGCTATCTTCATGCTTATCTATGTATTTGCTTTTCTGTTTGTTTATTTGAGACCTACGGGTCATTGTTGTAAGACCTATTTGTATTTCGAACATGGCTTGTAATATGATACTATTTACTTTTCGTCTACACATGTATGAATGAACTGATCCTGGCATACATGTGGAATGCATCTGGTTAGCTTGTTGGGACCAGGTGTGACAAAGGAGAAACCCAGTGGCTTACATATATATCTTCCTTAGGATCTAGGCAACAAAAGAGAAAGCACACAGGAATCCTACTGTCATTCTGGTGGCAAATTTGGAAAGAGAGAAATCGTCAGATTTTCCAACATCAAGAATTTTTCTTTTTTGCAAGTTGCAAGTTTGGCAGTTGCAGACATTCGTCTTCTTAGCTCAGCTACTTCCTTGGAGCTTGTTTTGTGTGCTCTCTGTTGTTGGCCATCTCTGATGTCCATTGTTTTCTTTATAATTTTGTTGTATCTTTGTTAGTCCTTTAGACTATGATGTAAGATTTAGGTTGTAATTTGCTCTGCTTCCTACTACTCCTGCCTCTTTTTCAAAAAAAAACATAATACTGCTTGCAAAAAGTATCTAAAACAAGTGCAGATAGGTCTCGAACTGAAAGATTTTTCACCATAACAGCATCCTTAATAGAAGAGGAACATGCAAGATGTTAAAGGGGACCAGACAAAAATTAAAGTAACAATAGTAAGTTAGGAGGGCAAAACAGTATACCTTCGTAGCACCAAAGCAACCACGTGCCATTTTGACCTATAAAATGAGCTCTGCTTAGACTAGAACACAACTGTTTTCTGAAAAATAATGAGAAAAAAGTAAAACTTATATTTGTTGAAGTGTAGACTAAGACACTTCCTCTCGGTACTACTAAGAAGTAGTCTGTGGAAGTTCTTATGTAGCTGGGGCGCTAATCAAGAACAAGAACAAAGGTAAACACAGAGGAGTTTTACGTGGTTCGAGCCGCCTGAGCATAATACTCTACTCCACGGGGTGTGTGTTGCTTGTATGAGAATGCGCAAGTCTGAGCTTACTCTGAATGGCTTGTGCTCAGCTTAGTTTGACTTTTACCGTGCAGTGCAACCGTTTTATATGCCAAGGACTGGCTGTTACAGTATGCGCTCTGGCCCGTCAGGTGACCCCGGCTGTAATAACCACCCTATACATGATCTACGAGTGTTAAGGGTGGTTAATAGTATGCTAACGTGCCTTAATGGCAGCGTTACCAGTCTTGATAGTTATCTGATCTTGTGTCATTAATATAATATTAATGACACGTTAACCAGGTTTTGTAACGGCCGATTGATAGCCCTTGATTGTCCACGCCGTTGGAGATCCCGTTGTCTTCTCGTTGCAGACATAGGTCCAGATGTGTGACATGCGGCAACACCGGAGCTTCCCTCTGCGGGGAGGCAAGTTCGTAGCTACTGGACATGTGGCAACATCGGAGCTTCCCCTGTCGGGGAGGCAGGTCCGGTGCCCCAGGACACGTGGCAGCACTGGAGCCACCCTAAGGAGGGAAGCAGGTCTGGTACTGCAGTACACGTGGCAGCACCGGAGCCACCCTATGGAGGGAGGCAGGTCCGACACTGCGAGACACGTGGCAGCACTGGAGCCACCGTAAGGAGGGAGGCAGGTCTGGTACTGCGGGACACGTGTTGCCTCCGGAAGTCCACAATATTGGAAGGTGGAACTCAACGTGTCTTCTTCTGGTACAAAAGGACACCTGGTATGCAGGGTATCGACATTGGCCCTTGGGCCTACCTTTGGTGAGATTATGAGGTTTTAGTGTCGGAGGTGGGGCCATTATCTCTCCCGCATTGCTGCTTCAGGCTTCCCTATGGGACACGCGGTCCTTCTTGATTTGGTAGGTGAGATATATGACGTGTTGATCTCACGAAATTGAAGGACATCGGTTCCCAATACGATTTTCGTATCGGTTCCAAGCGTAATCTTTGTAGCCCTGTTAGGCCGCCGCCCTCGAGCTCCCAACTTCTCATCATGACAACGGTTCACCTGGTGCGAATTTTTTAACAAAGTGTACTTGGGCCCACTTGTCATTGACGAGGTAATTTTGCAGAGCGTGATCAAGGTCCGAATGCAGTTGCTTTCCAAGCGTTGCAGAGTCTTAATAAAGGGAGAGGCGCTGCAAGGTGAGAGAACTCGTACGCACCGATCCATTCTTGCTCATAGAGTTCTCCGCTTAAACCCTTGCATCGGGCTCCCACTTTTGCTCCACTTAGCAGCGATGGAACTCGGACTTCTCCCCAGCAAGACTAAGAACGATGATGAGTTGTTGAGAGTTCGAAAGCTGATGGGCTGGACAAGCAATTCCTTCAACAACTCGATCTGTTGCGGAAAGCTCCCATTCAAGAAGGAGGGATCTGATGAGATTGTCTTCTTTTCGGCATATGCAATGGTGGTCTTGTCCCGCCATTCTCCGGCTTCTTCCTCATGCTGCTGGAGTCATATGGACTCTAGCTCCATCACCTCGGCCCCCACTCAATCTTGCAGGTGGCGATCTTTGTCCACTTCTGCGAGATGTGGGTGGGTGTGCTGCCCTGCATTCCACTGTTCTAGAGTTTCTTCACGCTTCGAGCAATTAGCAAAGCTACCCAGCTGATCGGCTTTTACTACTTTGTGAGGCGCAAGAATCCCCCTTTTCGTACATCAAGTCATTTACTTTCGGGAAGTGGGAGGCTTGGAAGAAAAAGTGGGTAGTAGTCCGAGTGGACCAGCACGACCGATTGGAACTGCCGGAGGGATTTCCCACAACCGATTCAGACTCTTGGGAAGAGCTTCCAGAGCTGAGGGGAGAATACAATCCGATTCAGACGAGGATCCACAACTTGGTTGAAGCAGGAGTAACTTCTATGATGGTCCTTGCCAACTTCTTGACCAACCGATGGGCTCTGCACAAGCAACGGGAGTTCCCAACTTGGAATTTCATTGGAGAAATGGACCACAATCGGATTGAAGTTGGCCGAGGAACCAATCTGGATGAGAAATCTCTGAAGCTCCAGCTGCAGAAGCTTTTCAACAGAACTTTTCATAGAGATGACACTACACCTCCAGTAAAATTCCTTCCTCTGAACATGGTCCCAGAGTTTAGGAGAGAACTACAAAAGGGAATGTCACTACTTGATGACACAGACATTGCAATAAGGCAGAGGAGCACTCGACCTGCTGGAATTGTGCTCCCCAGAGCTTCGGACCCATGTCCTCATGAAGGGTCCGCCTTTGCACCTGTCAGCGGGAAGGGCAAGGCTCCTACTAAATCGAGTCAGAAGAAATCTGATCCTAGTCGGGGTGAAGGCAAGGAGCCCGTCGACACCTCCAGTCAGAAGAGGAAGTTGATGCAGGCTGATAGCAGCTCCGTCAGATCAACTTCGACGCAAGCAGTGCCTCGGCCAAGACTCAAGTTGGTGCTGGTTGTGCCTCTAGCAACGACAACTCTGGCTCCAACGGCTAGATCATCTTCGTAGCCAGTGCCTGCAGTGGGCGCTAGGTCCGACAAGCTTGCTCCAATCCCGGTGCCAGCGGCGGGCTTTGGTCCCAAAGTACCTTCTCAGATGATGAAGGTCCCAGCTGAAGCAGCACTGATTGTTGCCACGACTCCCGAGATAAAATCTGGAGCCTCTGCCTCACCGACGATGGTGGGTTCTGGCTCCGGCCGTCCGAGGAAGAGGCTTCGTGCCGACTGGAGCGACAACGTGCCCAGGTAATGATTGAATCTTAGACTTTTATTTAGTTTTTTTTTGCTTTTTCATGAACTCTCCGTTCCTCTGTTCCCAGAGTATCGGGAGGAGGAGCTGCTGCTCTGGCACCTATCACAGCCACAGAGACTGCACGGGCTTAAGTCCCCGCTGCTGATCCTAATCCTCCTATGGTTGTAGCGAACGATACGGTAGCTCTGGTGCTAGCTGTTGTCGAGACGACTTCAGCGCCAACAACCGAAGAACTCGTGGTTGTGCCGAACCATGAGGAAGAAGTGTCGGAGCAAGTTTCAACTGCTCCAGAGCCAGTTGTGGATGTTCCGGCATCAACGCTGGAAAGTTTTGAAGCTCCGACGGAAGTTCTGGCACCAGCTTTAGGGGTGACGGCACCTGATGTCGCCATGCCAGAGGTAGCCATGCTTGAGCCGGGACATGAAGATCTGGCTACGGGACCTTCCACATCTGCACCGCAGGTTGATGAGCTTCCGGAACTCAGCGTCGCAGATGTCGAGCTGTTGGAGTCCATGCTTGTGCCATGGGCTCCGATGACTATTCCTGAAGACTCGAGGGAGCCAGAGAAGGAACCTCCAGCAGGTCCTGAGCCAATCCCCCTGGCCATGTCAATCGACAATGCTTGCTCGAGCCTCCTCCAAGTCTAGCTCGCCTTCGACTACGAGCTGAAGACTCTGGAAGAATAGTGTGACACCCTGAGGCGCTGGCGCAAGTTGTTGTACTTCAAAACGAAGATTATACAGTCGCGGCTTGCGGACTAGAGGGAGTGGTTGGAGGCAGAGAAAGCTCGGCAGTCGCGTTTGAACAAGGCACTGGACGAATGAGATGCTACTATAAAAGCCCTCGATGACAAGACCCAAGAGATCTATGAGCATGCCAAGAAGGTGAATGAAGTGGCATATAGTCGCTCGTAGAGTCTCGAAGCTTTGAGGAAATAGCTCCTCAAGCGTCGGGATGAGCTTGACAATATGGAGGATGAACTCCAAAAGAGAGAGGATGAAATATCCCAGAAGCTAGCACGCGGCGAGCAGGACTTGGCCGACCGCGTGGAAAAAATTAAGCCTTGGTGCAAAAAAGAATAGCACCAAGTATGGCTGGCAGGGGAAGGAGTCAGCAAAAGAGAGAATGTTGTCTCTGCCAGGGAGAACAAGGTGAAGGTGAAGGAGAAGGACCTTGCGGAAAGGCAAGACCGCATACACCTCCGAGAGAAGCAACTCGCTGACCAAGAGAGATTGTTGGCTGAACGGATCCAACAGCACGACAAAGAGGTCAAGCGGTTCTCAAAGGAGGGTTCTGTGGAGCTTTCGTCTGCAAGGAGGTCACTGAAGGAGCTCCGGAGCACAAGAGCAATTGAATCCCAGCAGGTATGGGACTTCCTCGGGCGAGCAAATGAAGCTTGGGTGCCTCTAGGATTGAGTTCGGTCCGACCGACTAACCCGGAGCCAGAGATGGACAAAGCCTTGGTGGCGCTCAACTCCATCGGTGCTAAGCTGGATGCACCGGGAGATGTTGTTGTCGACCATCTTGAGACTGAAGGAAAGTCTCTGGCTAGGAATATCACAGAATATGTGTTGGCGTGCTTCCGAAGATGAGACCCCTCGATGTCTTTAGCTCCAGTGGTCGAAGGACCCATAGCTGAGGAAGAAGAAGCTGCCAAGGCTAGCGTCCAAGAAGCCACCTAGAAGGTTGCTTCATACTTCATGAGGAACTCCAGTAGCTAGCATTTTTCCCTTTGTACCTTCATCTTGTAAATCTCAAAATTTTGAACGAATGAAATTCTTTCGAATTCCATTTTTGTCTTCAATACATTGCCTTTATCTTGTTGGCCCCCTGGTAGATGCGCTCAATTGATTGAGGACATCTACCATAAGGAATTTGACAATGTCTTGAAAACTTGGTTGCTCCGAAGTCGTTGCAAGTATAATAGCTTCGAGGTCCGAGGCTTTAATCCGAAATCTCCAATGACCCTTTGTCGCATCGACGACGGGCCCCCTGGGAGTTGTTGGAGCTTGATTGCTTTGACAGCAACCACTATCAACGCATAAAACGTCGACAGCGGCCCCCTGGGTGTTGTCAGAGCTTGGTTGATTCGACGGCGTCCACTGTCAACGCGTAAAACGTGTGACATCCTGGTTCAAGGAATAATAGGATTGATAGAATAACTCATACCACCAAAGTATACCTTCTTTTCTGGAAGCTCACCTACAAAGAACTCTGAGGTTAAGCGTGCTTGGCCTGGAGCAATTTACAGATGGGTGACCGACTGGGAAATTTTCATCAGTGTGCACGAGTGAGGAAAAAATGTGCAGAAAAGACTAGTGTTGGTTTGTGGGGCCAGTTTGTCATCCTAGAGAGCTGCAGAAGTAACGACCGCCAGGCCAATAGTGGTTGGGGTATTACAAATGGTATCAGAGCCGACCCTTGCGGTTTCACGGGTGCGTACGGGTCAGGGACATGGGTACGTACGCATGACGTGTGGGTCCTCTAGGAGGGACATGGTATGGTACGTATGCTAGTATTGAACGTATGGACGTGGCCAAGAGGGGATGTTCCTGGCTTGGGAGTTGACCGACGAGAACGTCGGTCTTCTAAGGGGAGTGGATTGTGACATCCTGGTTCAAGGAATAATAGGATTGATAGAATAACTCATACCACCAAGGTATACCTTCTTTTCTGGAAGCTCACCTGCAAAGAACTCTGAGATTAAGCGTGCTTGGCCTGGAGCAATTTATAGATGGGTGACCAACTCGGAAGTTTTCCTGGGTGCACACGAGTGAGGAAAAAATGTGTAGAAAAGACTAGTTTTGGTTGGGGGCTAGTTTGTGATTCTAGAAAGCTGCAGAAGTAACGACCGCCAGACCCGTAGTGGCTGGGGTGTTACAAAACGTCGATGGCCGATTGATAGCCCTTGAATGTTCGCACTGTTGGAGATCCCGCTGTCTTCCCGTTGCAGACATAGGTCTGAGCATGTGACACGCGGCAGCACCAGAGCTTCACTCTGCGGGGAGGCAGGTTTGTAGCTACTGGATATGTGGCAGCACCAGAGCTTCCCCTGTCGGGGCGGCAGGTTCAGCGCCCCGGGACACATGGCAGCATTGGAGCCACCCTAAGACGGGAAGTAGGTCCGGTACCGCAGGACATGTGACAGCACTGGAGCCACCCTATGGAGGGAGGCAGGTCCGACACTGTGGGACACGTGGCAGCACCGGAGCCACCCTAAGGAGGGAGGCAGGTCCGACACTGCGGAACATGTGTTGCCTCCGGAAGTCCACAATACTGGAAGGTGGGACTCGACGTGTCTTCTTCTGATACGAAGAGATACCTGGTATGCAGGATATCGATAATATCAGTTACCTTCTTGTTTGTTGGGTATTTTTTACCCACCAGCTCTGAAACCCCAATTAACCATAACATCTGTTGTTGTTTTGTTTGGGGGCACAATAATAACCATAGGGTCATAAAAATGAAGAAGCGTCTTTGTATTTTGATCTGATCAACTTGTCTTAATATACTGAGATAGGTGCAGTGAGGCTGATCTCAAATCAAAGGCTGCAACGCCAACTTGTAATGGTACATCATCTTCTAGAGTTCATAAACCAGAGTATGTTTTCAGCAAAAGGATGACCAAATCACAGAAATGATTTTTGAAACTCCAATGTTGTTCTCAATCTATTCAGATCGAATTCTTTTGTTTTTCACCATGACACTTCTAATATTTGAGCCAATGTGTGAATGCATGTGGACATTGTGATAACACCACATGTGAAGAAATTAACAAAGAATTACTACGGCAAAACTTAGTCGCAACCCCCTCCTGATGATTAGATACCGTCCCTGTTGTTCACTCCTCCCCTCGTAGAACTTTGCGCGCCGCATCAATTGGGCCAAAAATGTTACCCCTGATGGTTAGTGAGCTTGTAATTTAACTTCAACAGACAACATGGTGCATAGTCGTACTTACCGTGCTTACGTTGCAGACAAATGGGACTGAATTCGGTAAACTAGCCAGAGGAAAAATTTTACTCTCGATTATCTAGAACAGCGAGAGGAAAATCGTGCACACAGAAAACCGAAAAATAAAACCGATATTAAAACCCTCCAAAACCCTCGGCGAGCATCCCTGCAGGCTGCAGCCGCGGAAGGAGACGGTCAATCATAAATTTTGAAGAATCGACTAAATAAAATCCCGCTCCAAACAATTCTAGCAAATGATCTCAGGCAGCTGTAGAAATAGCATTTATGGCAGTCAGTAGCGCGTGCTCACGAGACCGGTGAACCCCCATCCCGACCGCGAAGAACGAACCTGGCGGGGGATGGAGATGGAGAGCGAGGCGAAAATCGCGAGAGCAACCAACCCAACTCGAGCAGATTGATCGGGCATCTAGGAAAATGCGGGAGGTGTGGGAGGGTTTATGTCAGGTAACTCTCAATCACGAAGGGTAGAACTCGCAATCCACGATCTAGTCTCAGCTTGAGGAACAAGTTGATGAGAGGGAAGGTGTCAGTACCCTGGGAACCATACACCCCTTGAGATTACAAGGATCTCAAGGGAAAGTCATCTACTTGATTTGAAGACCTTCGGAGGCCCACATGTCAGACATAACCGGACCCGCTTCTCAGACATGGTTAATACCATGGTCGCCACGTGTACTGTCAAACCAGAGCTACCGCCCACAAGGGGGAAGCTCCGGGCTATGTACCGAAATGGCACCCCGAACCTAACCCCAGACCGAGGGAAGCTCCGGAACTGACACGTGTCAGGTAGCTCCGGAGCTACCTGTTTCCCACAGTATGCTCCAGAGCTGCCACGTGTCCAACTGTCGGATCTTCAGCCTCTAACCTCCGGAAGACTCCACAACGGCTCCGGATCTTCAAAGGGGAATCAAGGGCTTCAAGACCCGATCAAGTGTCATTAATACTATATTAATGACACACGACCAGACGACATTAATTACCAGTAACGGTGCTGTCAAAGCCCATTACCCAGTCATTAAGGGCAATTAAACGTGTTGAATGAGTATCAATATTAGTAACCGCCGGGGCCACAAGTCGGGCCAGGCTAACTTGTAACGGCCTGCCCTTGTACTATAAAAGGACAGGCTGACGACACACTCTACAAGTTCCATAGACGCTCGATACAAGATCATACAGCTAATACAACACCAACACACCCGTGGAATAGGGTATTACGCTCAGGCGACCCGAACCACGTAAATCTTCGTGTCTCCTGTGTCATTTACAATTCACCTTCTTGAATCTCCGCGTGCCCACACTGAACCTCAAACTCCTCTAACACTTTAGTAGTGTAGGGAGATCTGCGGATCCAAACCACCGACAGTCGAGATCCATGACCACGACAGCTCGCGCTAGAGCTGTCGCAGCTTCAGCCACCACTTGGGGCGGCACCGGGACAGGAGCAGAAGCTTCCGCCCTCACAGCTTCAGCTGCTGTGGCTGAGGGTGGAGCCTCACTCCTCTTCTTGGGAACGCTGCAGATGACGGACAAAGAAACTTAAAAAATAGTTACTACAACTAAACAACTGTCCAAGGTAAAGATTAAAAATTACCTTGGGAGGCTTCCGCACCAGCTTGCGCGGAACCTCTTTTTCGGGTGTTCTGGGCTGGTCATAGCCGGCGTAGAAGCTCCGGGAGGCCCCCCGGAACTCGTTGCAGCCACGGGCGTTTCCCTAGTCGAGGCCCCCCTCGATCGGGAAGAACCTCCGGACCTAGAGGCCTCCACCGACCCCGGTGTTGGAGTCGCATGCCCGGAGCTAGCACCCCGGGAGGAACCCGCTGCGGGTACAGTCGCCACAGTTGTAGAAGACCTCCCCCTCCGGGGAGAAGGAGCCGATGCAGAGGTGGCAGGCCTGATGGACCTTCCGTCAGCGTGCTGCAGCTTCCTCTTTCGGCTCAAGGGTTCATCTGTTGGCTCCTTGCCCTTGCCGACGACCTCGACCCTTGGCTTCGGGGCAGGGTCGGAGCCACCTTCGGAAACCCCAGGGATCGCCACCCTGGATATCGATCTTCTCTCGACGACACCGAGGTCGTCAAGCATGGGCATCTTCCGCCGGAGCTCCCTACTGAACTCTACTTCCACGTTCAGAGGAAGAAAAGCTGATGGCGGAGTCAAGTCGTCACCCTCGACGTCGATGTCGTGCTGGAACTTCTTGAGGTGGAACTCCAAGGTTGTCCCCACAATGTTGGACTTCAGCCCGGTCTCGACCCGGTCGTCGTCCATCACGCTGTTGAGGGCCCAAGTGAGTTTTTCTCTCCTCTTTAGCGGTGCCCACCTGTTGACCAGCAAGTTATAAAACACCGCCTGAGGAGTTAATCCTCCCTCCACGCACTGGCAGATCCTGGTCAGAACAGGGTTGAAGGCGTCCGCCAACACCGGAGCTTCACTCCAGATCGTCGTGTCAATGTTGGGGAGGCCTTCGGGCAGCTCCAGCCTCTCGTGCTCCTCCACCCGGATGACTATCCAGTCCTTCTTCCAGTCATCCCACTTCCCAGAGGGAAACGACCGGAGGTACTTGAATGAGCACTTCTTGAACTTCACGAAGTAGTAGAAGCCAAGGTACTCATTGCTCCTGCCGGTGGTATGGACGGTGAAGAAGGTCCGGAAGAGTTCAATGCAGGGGGGATGCCCACCCACATCTCACAGAAGTGGACAAAGATAGACACAAGGAGAATGGAGTGAGGGCCAAGATGGTATAGCTGCATACCATAAAAGTCTAGCAGCATCAAGAAAAAGGAGGAAAAAGGTGGGATCAACCCCACCATGGCGTACGAAGAAAAGTACACCATTTCGACGGCGTGCTCCTTCTCAAACGGGAGCTCTCCCCCGGCGCGGACCATGTGGTTGAAGAAGTCCGAGGACCATCCCATGAGGGCCCGGACCTTCTTCAGGTCACCGTCGGTCTTCACACGACTCTCACAGAGACCCAACTCCATCGCAGCACAGCAAGGCAATAGAGGAAAAGTGAAGAACAAGTTGGGAGTTTGAGCGCAAGATCAGATGAGAAGCGTAAAGAACTCCAGACGGTGCGCGCTTTCCTTCTTAGGTAAGCCCTCGCAACGCTTGGATGGCACCATCTCGGCCGTCCAACCCGGGCCGACGGCCGAGATTAGAAGGGGCGTACCCCTTCGTTTATTTTAAATCCGGGCCGCTCACTTTAAATCCGACGGCCCAGATTGAAGGTGGATATGGCCGTTGGCCGTTTTGCGCGTAGCCCCCTGCGTTTATTTTAAGTAATTGCAGATAGGTCCTGAAATTTATGAGCTAGCCCCTGGACTTTAATTAAATTGTGTCAGCACTGTTAAATTGATTAAACAAATCATTTTAGCCCCTGTTTTCACCATAAAATATATTTTTAGCCTCTGTAAATTATGATAAACCCCCTGGTAACATTGTAAAATATTTTCAAGCCTCTGATCATGTCTGTTTTGCACAAAAACCCCTGCATCCATGTTTATTTACATAAAATCATGGAATTTACACTCTCTTTTGCATAAATTAATTAGGGAAATTACTTGGCCTTTATTTATTAAATTGTTTACATTAAAGTAATTTATTTAATACTGTTGTGGACCACTTCATTACTTTATTATTCAAATTTAGCTAAGGAAAATTGTAGCAAACCCATGCAATGCTCTAAAATAAAGATAAAAACCATAAATTGTCAATCAACCCCACCTCAACCCTAAAAACCAAATTTCCACCCACACCTCTAATTAAAACTTCAACTAAGGACATTGTGTTAGCAACGTAATTGCGTAGGTTTTCTTTTGTGTTATTTATGTGTGGTGTGCATTATTTCTCTTGTGCTTATTGTGTGCTGCTACTTTCCGTTCCGCATGCGATGATGTGTTTAGAGTCGGTTCCCGAGCCGACTTACAACCTTCAGGACTACCACTTCACCGACCCATCCTCCGAAGAAGGCAAGTTCCTTGACCATTTTGCACCTGTTTTATTAAGTTTTAGTTAGCTGCATGTTTAATAAATTGAATCTTATTTACTGTACCCTTCCATATAATTCCTTGTCCCCAGGTTGGCTTGGGTAGATGTTATTAATTCTTTACGCTTAGCCATGCTTAGTCTTTGGGAGGGAAACATCTCTACATTACATGTTCTATCATTAATTATTGTGATTTATTTGTTGAGATATGATGAATTGAATTTTAGTGGATAGGAATCCGGCGGGTTGGTTTTGCTTGGTATGGTGCAGTACGCACGAGACCCGGGTTTTGGGGTATGAACCTTGTCGGATTCTAAGGACCGGTTTATGGAGAAAGCCACTAAGCCTTATAGTATCGCCACAAGACTGAGTATGGGGCAGCTTGGTCAATTAATTAGGCCTCTCCCGGCGTAGTATTAGTGGTTGGATAGTGCGGGGAATTGGTTCAGGGTGTACTGCCTTGGGATCCGCATGGCTCAAGAGGGGGCAACTGGGGTGTTGAGTCGTGGTGTAACGACTCACACTTTTGTACAGGGGTGAAACCTCAGAGGGCTAGTACGCGTCGGGAGAATCCTTTGTAAAGACCTCGAAGTGATCTCCTGGCCTCACACCGAAGGAAGTGTGCAATGTGGTTCGCGACCACGGGCATCAGGGAGGTTTCCTTAGTCCACCTGGCAACAGGGGATGAAATCACGGCTTGTGGGTAAAGGGTACATTCTCTGCAGAGATTTATAAACTGTCATGACAGCCGTGCTCACGGACAAGAGCGGCTTGGTGTCCAATTCATAATTAGCCAATGTCGGGGGATGGTGGTTTGGTTTGGAATTGTTGGTTGGCACTTGGTTTACCAATGGGTTATGGTTGGGTTCATACACCTAGAAGTAGGTGCTAATGAAAGCTAAGGATAGGTTGCAATGCTATAGTGCTTAACCCAAATTTGGCCTACCTTTCTAAATACCCTCATGTCATCTCTTTCCCACTTGCTGAGTACCGTTGGTACTCAAACTTGCTTGTTGCTTATCTTTCCTCAGTCTACAATGGAGAAGAGGTGGAGAATGAAGACTTCTTCGCTGATCCGGAGGAGACGTTCTAGGCTGGCGCAACCCCCGGGCAACGCCTGTGCATGGAGCCACACTAGTTTACTTTTACCGCTGTTTGCTCTGTAAGCTTATTTTAGACCTACGGGTCATTATTGTAAGACATCCATGTACTCGAACATGGCTTGTAATAAATGATATTACACTTTCGTCTACACATGTATGATGAGAATCGATCCTGGCATACATGTGGAAGCCATCCGGTTGTCTTGTTGGGACCGGGTGTGACACAATCTATCTGAGCAGGTTAGGGTTTTCTCACCTAAAAGGGGAATGGGCATCGCCGCGAGTCCGTCGGTATCCCCACTCCACGCCGACCCGCCCTATGTCAGCAGATGGGGAGCGGGGCGGGGAGGGCGATGGGAACGACGACGGCTAGGAGGGTTGGGGGGAGCTGGGCAGCGCGGGGGCGAGCGGAGGGCGACGACGGCGTGACTGTTTGGCTAATGCGGACCCGGGGTTTCGTTTGTTTCGTGCCCATTCTGGGGCAAGCTGCGGCCTGTGGAGCATCGGGTCGTCTGAGCAGAGGATCCAGCGGAGCGTGTGTGGCTAGCACAGCCCGCGCGGGTTCGAATCCTGAGTTAAGCCTGGTCTGGGATTACTAGGTCGGATTAAGTCATGTTCATTTTTCTTCAATCATACATACAGAAACAAAACAGGTTCAACTCCAGACGACAGCTTGGAGTTTCAAACATTATGAAAACTTCCATTTTTAGGATCCGAACTTTGACGATATGCATAGACATCCACTTAGGCATCCGCGACTATGATGCGAACAAATTTGTAGTGCAATATCACAAAAATCTCTTATAAGTTTTTACACTGTGATTGTAAAATGGAGATTGCGTGATTTAAGAGTAATTTTTACACGACTACTCCATAAAATTATTTGCATTTTAGGTGTGCCCAACAAGCATAGAGCTTAAAAACATATATGTTTTTCTCAAATTATTTCTCTCTAGTTAGCCCTTCTCTATGTTCACCACGACCATCTCTATCAATGGGTAGAGATGTACAAATAGGCTACATCAGCTTAACCAGCTAGCTTTCCAAATAGTGTTTGGGTGATAATATCTAATAAGAGAGTGGTTAAATAGGATGAGTCGACATCGAAGAAAGTGGTAAAAAGTAAAAAAAAACTCATCAAAAACTTCCATGATAGGCGAAGAAACACAAATTTGTGTGTGGGTGGGTGGGGGAAGGTTGGAGATAACCTGGTTGGTTGGCCTCACTGATTTCTAAAGGTATGTCGTCCAAATCTAAGCATTATATTTCCTTCTGTAAACATTATGACCATTAGAACTTAAAAATCTCAAATGTATGAATATTTTGGATTAAGTGAAAACTATAAATATTACTATTGTGTGTTTTGCAACACTCTTCGTATATCAAATCACATGATCTCGATAATTGACTGTCTCAATAATTCCAAACTTTTTCCATATAGAAAGATTGTAACCTTGAAGCTTCTTATAAACGTCCAGATCATGCAATTTGACCAATGGGCAAAGGATGAGCTAGTACCAAGTTTGTTTCCTGTCAAAAACAAACTACAAAGAAGGATTGAGTCGTTTCTCATAGGACACTAGTTGTGTAAGATTTAATACTCTATCTCTTGAGGGCTAGTGTGACAGTTGAGAAGAATGAGAGCCAAGTTGATGAAGTTGGAAAAAGATTCGAGAGAAAAAGGGACAAATTCCAGTTTCAAAGAGTCACCATATGATACGTTAAGTAGAGATAAATTTCCATAAAGAGAAAATTGATTTTGTACATATATAAGGATCAGCGGAGTCACCAGCCGTAATGCGGTGATCTCCTGGTACATATATAAGGATCATTTTCATTTTTCTTCAATCATACATACAGAAACAAAAAAGGTTCAACTCTAGACAACAGCTTGGAGTTTCAAACATCATGAAAATTTCTGTTTCTAGGATCTGAACTTTGACGATATGCATAGACATCCACTTAGGCATCCGCGATTATGATGCGAACAAATTTGTAGTGCAATCTTACAAAAATCTCTTATAAATTTTTACACTGTGATTGTAAAATGGAGATCGCGTGATTTAAGAGTAATTTTTACACTACTACTTCTTAAAATTATTTGCATTTTAGGTGTGCCCAACAAGCATAGAGCTTAAAAACATATATGTTTTTCTCAAATTGCTTATCTCTAGTTAGCCCTTCTCTATGTTCACCACGACCATCTCTATCAAAGGGTAGAGATGTACAAATAGGCTACATCAGCTTAACCAGCTAGCTTTTCAAACAGTGCTTGGGTGGTAATGTCTAATAATAGAGTGGTTAAATAGGATGAGTCGACATCGAAGAAAGTGGTAAAAAGTAAAAAAACTCATCAAAAACTTCCATGATAGGCGAAGAAACTCAAATTTGTGTGTGTGTGGGTGGGGGAAGGTTGGAGATAACCTGGTTGGTTGGCCTCACTGATTTCTAGAGGTATGTCATCCAAATCTAAGCATTATATTTCCTTCTGTAAACATTATGACCATTAGAACTTAAAAATCTCAAATGTATGAATATTTTGGATTAAGTGAAAACTATAAATATTACTATCGTGTGTTTTGCAACACTCTTCGTATATCAAATCACATGATCTCGATAATTGACTGTCTCAATAATTCCAAACGTTTTCCATATAGAAAGATTGTAACCTTGAAGCTTCTTATAAACGTCCAGATCATGCAATTTGACCAATGGGCCAAGGATGAGCTAGTACCAAGTTTGTTGCCCGTCAAAAACAAACTACAAAGAAGGATCAAGTCGTTTCTCATAGGACACTAGTTGTGTAAGATTTAATACTCTATATCTTGAGGGCTAGTGTGACAGTTGAGAAGAATGAGAGCCAAGTTGATGAAGTTGGAAAAAGATTCGAGAGAAAAAAGGGACAAATTCCAGTTTCAAAGAGTCACCATATGATACGTTAAGTAGAGATAGATTTCCATAAAGAGAAAATTGATTTTGTACATATATAAGGATCAGTGGAGTCACCAGCCGTAATGCGGTGATCTCCTGGTACATATATAAGGATCATTTTCATTTTTCTTCAATCATACATACAGAAACAAAAAAGGTTCAACTCCAGACGACAGCTTGGAGTTTCAAACATCATGAAAATTTCCGTTTCTAGGATCTAAACTTTGACGATATGCATACACATCCACTTAGGCATTCACAATTATGATGCGAACAAATTTGTATTGCAATCTTACAAAAATCTCATATAAGTTTTTATACTGTGATTGTAAAATGGAGATCGCGTGATTTAAGAGTAATTTTTACACGACTACTCCATAAAATTATTTGCATTTTAGGTGTGCCCAACAAGCATAGAGCTTAAAAACATATATGTTTTTCTCAAATTATTTCTCTCTAGTTAGCCCTTCTCTATGTTCACCACGACCATCTCTATCAATGGGTAGAGATGTACAAATAGGCTACATCAGCTTAACCAGCTAGCTTTCCAAACAGTGCTTGGGTGGTAATGTCTAATAAGAGAGTGGTTAAATAGGATGAGTCGACATCGAAGAAAGTGGTAAAAAGTAAAAAAAAAACTCAACAAAAACTTCCATGATAGGCGAAGAAACTCAAATTTGTGTGTGTGTGTGTGGGTGGGGGAAGGTTGGAGATAACCTGGTTGGTTGGCCTCACTGATTTCTAGAGGTATGTCGTCCAAATCTAAGCATTATATTTCCTTCTGTAAACATTATGACCATTAGAACTTAAAAATCACAAATGTATGAATATTTTGGATTAAGTGAAAACTATAAATATTACTATCGTGTGTTTTGCAACACTCTTCGTATATCAAATCACATGATCTCGATAATTGACTGTCTCAATAATTCCAAACTTTTTCCATATAGAAAGATTGTAACCTTGAAGCTTCTTATAAACGTCCAGATCATGGAATTTGACCAATGGGCCAAGGATGAGCTAGTACCAAGTTTGTTGCCCGTCAAAAACAAACTACAAAGAAGGATCGAGTCGTTTCTCATAGGACACTAGTTGTGTAAGGTTTAATACTCTATCTCTTGAGGGCTAGTGTGACAGTTGAGAAGAATGAGAGCCAAGTTGATGAAGTTGGAAAAAGATTCGAGAGAAAAAAGGGACAAATTCCAGTTTCAAAGAGTCACCATATGATACGTTAAGTAGAGATAGATTTCCATAAAGAGAAAATTGATTTTGTACATATATAAGGATCAGCGGAGTCACCAGCCGTAATGCGGTGATCTCCTGGTACATATATAAGGATCATTTTCATTTTTCTTCAATCATACATACAGAAACAAAAAAGGTTCAACTCCAGACGACAGCTTGGAGTTTCAAACATCATGAAAATTTCCGTTTCTAGGATCTGAACTTTGACGATATGCATAGACATCCACTTAGGCATCCTCGATTATGATGCGAACAAATTTGTAGTGCAATCTTACAAAAATCTCTTATAAATTTTTACACTGTGATTGTAAAATGGAGATCGCGTGATTTAAGAGTAATTTTTACACGACTACTCCATAAAATTATTTGCATTTTAGGTGTGCCCAACAAGCATAGAGCTTAAAAACATATATGTTTTTCTCAAATTGTTTATCTCTAATTAGCCCTTCTCTATGTTCACCATGACCATCTCTATCAAAGGGTAGAGATGTACAAATAGGCTACATCAGCTTAACCAGCTAGCTTTCCAAACAGTGCTTGGGTGGTAATGTCTAATAAGAGAGTGGTTAAATAGGATGAGTCAACATCGAAGAAAGTGGTAAAAAGTAAAAAAAAAAACTCATCAAAAACTTCCATGATAGGTGAAGAAACTCAAATTTGTGTTTGTGTGGATGGGGGAAGGTTGGAGATAACCTGGTTGGTTGGCCTGACTGATTTCTAGAGGTATGTCGTCCAAATCTAAGCATTATGTTTCCTTCTGTAAACATTATGACCATTAGAACATAAAAATCTCAAATGTATGAATATTTTGGATTAATTGAAAACTATAAATATTACTATCGTGTGTTTTGCAACACTCTTCGTATATCAAATCACATGATCTCGATAATTGACTGTCTCAATAATTCAAAACTTTTTCCATATAGAAAGATTGTAACCTTGAAGCTTCTTATAAACGTCCAGATCATGCAATTTGACAAATGGGCCAAGGATGAGCTGGTACCAAGTTTGTTGCCCGTCAAAAACAAACTACAAAGAAGGATCGAGTCGTTTCTCATAGGACACTAGTTGTGTAAGATTTAATACTCTATCTCTTGAGGGCTAGTGTGACAGTTGAGAAGAATGAGAGCCAAGTTGATGAAGTTGGAAAAAGATTTGAGAGAAAAAAGGGAAAAATTCCAGTTTCAAAGAGTCACCATATGATACGTTAAGTAGAGATAGATTTCCATAAAGAGAAAATTGATTTTGTACCTATATAAGGATCAGCGGAGTCACCAGCCGTAATGCTGTGATCTCCTGGTGGAGTCAAGATAGAGAAGAGAGATATATGACCAACCTAGTTGAGTCACTATAGGATATGATAAGTGCTTGATGGACTTGTGTAGATAAGATTTACAAGACAATAGATGAAGTTGTTGTAGGATATGGTGACCTAATTGTATATAAGACTTATATTCTTTTAGGAAAAACTCTATTTAACACTCCCCCACCCCAGTATAAGCTATGACTAATTTAACCTCCCCCCCTACACACACACAACTAAAAAACCAATTATTTACCAGCTTAATATATGCAAAATCATCTACTTTATCCCTCATGGTGGTTTTTCAAGCTGGTTTTGCCACATCAAGACGCATATGTGGCATGCTTGCATGTATCGATGTGGGTCCCAACTGTCATTGAGGAGGACAAATAGAACAGCAACTATACTGATAAGTGATAAGGCTCGTTCTCCACCGCACAAAGTCACTCCCATCTCTATCGGTAAGAAGCATCGGGGTGTCCGCTCTCTTCCCAAATTGGCCAGCGGCGAAGACGACCCTCAAGCTCCTCGCCACGCTCAACCCCGCCGCACTTCCCCCCCCCCCCCCCCCCCCCCCCGCCATCCTCACCCCTCACCGTCTGCGCCGCCACCTCCTCTACCTCGGTACCAGCGTGGCAATCTCCACCTATTCTCCCTCCACCGCGATGAGTCGGCCTCCTCCGACTTCCTCCGCCTCCTCCCCACATTGGCGCCACCCTCCCCATCGCCGCCACCCTCCCCATCTCCGACATCCTCCCCATCGGCGCCACACTCCTTGTCTTCGCCATCCTCCCCATCAGCGCCACACTCCTTGTCTTCGCCATCCTCCCCATCGGCGCCACCCTCCCCATCTCGGCCATGCTCTCCATTGGCGCCAACTTCACTGTCTCTGCCTTCATCCCCATCGACGGCAACCTCCCTGTCTCTGCCTTCATCCCCATCAGCGCCGCCGTCCCCGTCTCCGCCTTCATCCCCATCGGTTCCACCCTCCCCGTCTCCGCCTTCATCCCCATAGGCACCACACTCCTCGTCTCCGTCATCCTCCCCATCGGCGCCACCCTCCCCGTCTTCGCCATCCTCCCGCTCCCTTCCGTCACCCTCATCCACTTTGTCGCCCAGGGCATCCTCCTCCTCTCTGTAGCAGTCGGCTCCATAACATTGTTTTCTCTACTCGCTTCCTCTCTTCGAAGGTCATTGAGCTTTCTGACTTTAGCTATACGATTGTTGTACGTGCACGAAGCTGAGGGTCACAGAGAGGAGGAGTCGAGCATGGCATCTGGCTGAAGCAGCACGAGTCGTGCACATGGAGAAGAGAAGGTTGGAAGGAGGACAATAGAAGAGCTTAATAAGGTGCCTACAGTGTCCTCAGCTACAACTTAGGTATGGATTCTCATCTAACGATTGCTCTAACTTAGTCACGAAGTTGGATTGGTGATGCATTGGCTAGCTTGACTTTTGATTGCTGATGCAAGTATCTGGATAATGTAGTAATGGCTAGTTCCATAATTTTGATGTTGGTTCCAGAATGTTGCTGTATTGAAATACAAATATGGTGATACTTTGCTGCAGTGGTATGTTTTTCCTGCACTTGGTTTGAATAAGCTTGTTCTGAATGAGCTGAATGATGTGTATATAGCCAAACAATAGAGCTGTTGCAAATCATTAATGATCTCATGACAAACAATATAGTACTTAACAGTCATTCATTGTCACATTGCAAAGTAGAAACAATATAGTACTTAATGAAACATAGTTTTTTAATTGATTTGAGAACATTGAATGATCAGATTGCTTTTGCATGATCAGATTACTTTCTCTTCCTAGTACCATCCCTTTAAATATATGTGTTGCTTTTCTGTCCTATTGTGTCGTTGTAAGGACACTTACTTATGTTATGACTTTTAGGTTTCTCTTGTGGTTCCCTGGTTTTGTAGGTCTTAGGTCTTCTCGGCATCTTGACATATGCTGGAGGAAGTGGTCTAGACATGTCATATGTAGGCCAACTCTCTTGACCTTCAACTGGTAGTAAACATGACTAATATGTCTTCATGTACTCCTTTATCGAGTAACAGGGATATATATAATCATCTAGACACCTGGAAGCCATGTAAATGGCACTAATAGCATGACAGCATGGTAGGCCAGAGTGTCGCTAATATCTGCAACTACATACTCTTTCATCTAGATTCATTGTATATCTTCTATTGTCTTTCTCATTTATATCAAATCCATCATGGTCATTCCAATGCACGTAACACTTCCCTGATCTCTCTATGTTCAATTTTAGCTTCTTGAAAATGTTAGGATATATTTTACCTTGCCATTTTGCTAATTTTGTCCTGTTCTCCTGAATCTGAACCATCACTTTACATCTTATGTTCTCAAACATTGAAATAACTGGTAGGAATCTAGAATCCACAATTGAATTATTGAAACTCTCACACATATTGTTATCAACAGAATCACAATTTGAACCAAGTTGGAAGAAGGTTCTGCACTAATGTTTAGGTGAAGTAGAAACCATGTCCTTGACTTCTTGAGGAGTTTCTTGAGCTAGATTTGCCTTGTTGTAGTTGAATAGAATTCTACATGAACTCTTTGCGCATTTTCAAAATTTCCTTTGCAACTTCTGTCCAGGATGTTTCTTTCTTCAATTTGCATAGATGTGCCTTGCACACATTCTATGTTCAGCTTTAGGAACAATCAACTACATCCTTAATCAAGCCCTAGTAAAAATGTAGCACATTTCAGCACACTTCAAATCAGCAAAGGGAAAAACTTTTTTTAACAAAAAAATACATACCTTTTGCTGGTCTGAGATGAACACCCATCCTTCACCGGCATCATTGATACTTAGGTCCTTTTATAGTAATCCAAGAAACCAAAACCAGAAGCCATAAGCTTCTTTTTCCACAGATGCCCATGCAATAGGGTACATTTGGTTATTAGCATCTCTACCAATGGCACACAATAACTCTCTATTAGTTGAACCTTTGGAAAAACAACCATCAAGTCCAATGAATCGCCCACATGCAGCAAGGAACCCCTTTTGCAGGCATCAAAACAAGCATACATCCTTTGAAAGACATTATGATGAAAGGTATCTGAATTTAAAGTGACTATAATTGTACTATCTGGGTTTGACCTTAGTAACTCCATCTGGTAGTCAAAAACACTTGAGTATTCACCATTGGTAGATGGCAATGCATCTTGCAAGACTAGAGTCTTGGCTCTCTTGCATTTAGATAATGTCACATCACAAAGCATTCCTTAAAATAGCTTTTTTATCAACTCAACCTTCCATGTTGGATTATCTCTGTTCTGATCCCATTACCTCTCAACTATCATTCTAGATGTCATTAACTTATTGTTCCTTATTGGTGGATAACAATGTTTGTCAACAAAAGTGACAATTTTGAACCATTCAGACCTACTTGTCTTTGACCCATATATCATCTACTTGCAACATTCCCATGAACAAACAAACTAACATTATCCTTCTCATCCTTTGGAAACAAAAGATGCTTAATATTTTTCAAACCATACTTAATGAGTTGCTTTCTTGAATTGCTTACTGCATCTAAATGTCATCCTAAGGGCAAAAACAGGACTTGGTGCACTACTATCAAATTTGTTCTTTGTGCTAAGCCACCTTGTTGTTTCACCTTCACTATTCTCCTTATAATAGTAATCATCACTTAAGTGTTAGTATGGAATTTCATCATCATGTAAATTAAGCAATTCTGGAACATTTCCATATGCTAGAATCAATGACTGGTTACGACTTTGTCCTTCCTTCTTTGACCTCATGTGCAACTTGATCTGCTGAGCATATTTCCTTAGTTTTTCTACTTCTTCATCATCTTCTGAACTATTTACATACTTTGGTTTATAATCTGAATCGTCAGAGGCATCATGACCCATAACAGACATAGACATAGTTATATCAATATCAATCTCCTCTAATTTATCATTTCCTGGACCTTCAGCTTTATCATCAGCTTCAAACAGGTCCATGTCATAGTTCTTCCTCCTTTTGCTGACCACAAATTTCTTCAACAAAAATATCAGCCATTACATCAACATATATGTGTTGACCCATCACATTATAAGATTCGTTATCAAAAATCAATCTCAGTCCATCATTCAACCAATTTCCTGGAGGCAACCAATGCAGTTGTATAGGACGATCCATATTCATATGATCACGAAGATGTCCTTACACCTCAAGTAATGATAGTCTATCCAATTCTATGTGAGATATTCCTATTGTACCTTCAGAGTACTGCAAGTGACCATCCACAGATAAGAATTGACCACCATAATGGAACTTTATCATTAGAAATTCTAAAGGATCCATTGCCTATCCTTCATACAAAGAAAGTGATGCATAATCAATGGTGATCTGGAACAAGGGTGATCTACTTATCATGTATTAAGAGCAACACTCTAACAAATTTTTACATTTTTCATGACATCAAATATGCAGATGTGTCGTACTTGATCAAGGACGAGCCCCACTAGGGAGATCACTGCACTAGGGAGATCGCTGGCCGCCAGGGGAGCTCAGAGGTGCGCGGCCCCAGGATGGGAGGTGAGCACGCCAGGGAGGGAGGGACGATCCCCGCACCAGGAGCAGAGGTGTGGGTCGCTAGGCAATCACAAAGAAGATGGAGCCATCAAGTAAAATCGATTTCCTTCCCTTTTCCTGATGTTCCCAGATCGGTTATTGCAAATCCCTCAATGACAGTTGGGACCCACATCTGAAGACATGCAAGCATGCCACATAGGCGTCTGATGTGGCAAAACCGGCTTGGAAAACCACCATGAGGGGTAAAGTAGATGATTTTCCATATATTAGGGTGGTAAATAACTGGTTTTGTAGTTAGAGGGTATATTAGTCCTACCTTATACTTGGAGGGGGGGTTTAAATAGACTTTTCCATTTTTTTGATGAATGGATAATACTGGAGTCATCATAGTGTCCGATTATTAGTCATCATAGTATGCAAGTTCAATGGCTAGTTGAAAGTTTGAAAACTTACAATTACGGATGTTAGGGTGAACTAGTCACCATCACTACAAGAAACTCGTCCATTTACTACGGCCAAAGTAAATTATGACGATCGTCCATCGTAAATAGACTAACTTACATGACCCGCAGTGGACATCGTAAATAAGCTATTTTATGATGGTTGCGGGCCCATAGACATCATAAATAAAAGGTCGTCGTTATTTACTTTGGCCCAACCCTAAACCGCCGTAAGTTACAAGGCCGTCGTAATGAAGAGCGTAACTTTCTCACACCACACAATGCTGCCGCTTCCTAGCTCCCAACGTTGTCGCCTGATTGTTCGACCATCGCGCCTCCCCGACGGCAGCTGCCACTGTCGGTGGCCTCGCCCAACACTGTTGTCCCCGATGCAGCGCTCGATGCTGCTTCCTCCCCCTCGCGCGTCGAACCCGAAGCTCGGTGCCACCGTTTGTGTCACCACCTCCCACATCAACGTCGGCTGCCCCCATCGCCGTCTCCCACACCCCAACACACTGACGCCCCGGTCGCCGCCTCCCACGACGGTCGGCACCTGCCGAAGGCCCCCTCACACCCCACCACGAGCTAGGTCAATTTCTCTCCCTCGATCTGAGATGAATTTAGATGTGAATTTGATGTGAATTCATGACAATTGATGAATTGTTCAGCTAGGTTCAAATTGGATGTGAATTTGAGATGAATTTGGAAGTGATGAATTGGACATGAATTGATTTGACACAAATTTTGGTTTGAATTGGATATGAATTTGAGATGAATTGGAAATGATGAATTACATATGATGAATTAGATATAAATTGATTAGTTTAAATTCTTATGCTAATTAGGTTTATGTTAATTGGTGAGTTTAGTTTAGTTGTTTATTTTTTATTAATTTTTTTATGTTAATTAGTTTATGTTCATTTGTTCAATTGATGTTAATTAGTTTAGTTGATGTTAATAAGTTAAGTTGTGTTATTTATTTATATTAATTATATGTTTAATTTGATGCTTAGTTGATTAATTGTTTAATTAGTATTGTAACTGATTATGGTTTCGTTATTATTTTGATTGAATGAGTGCTTAATTACCATATGTAAAAGATAGGCTTTGGTCTGGCCCAAGAAGGCCCATTTAGGGCCTGTCTCGGCCATTTTGTGGTAACATATTCATCGAGACGAGCACGGAGGCGAAAAGTGATGATGAGGACGGTAAGCTTTCGCGCGTGGATGATGAGCCCTGACGAGGCGATTTATCTTTGACCCACTGAAGACGGCTAACCCTAACGCCGTCGTAAGTTAACAGTGGGCCTCGACCCTGTTTCCTATCTCTCTCTCGTTCTTTCCTCCTCCTCCTCCTCCTCATCCTCTCTCTCTCTCTCTCTCTCTCTCTCTCTCTCTCTCTCTCTCTCTCGTAAAAGACTCAAAAATGAAGTATTAACGTTACCTATACAACATGCATCACCCATTTCGAATCGACCCATGACACATGAGTTACGCCTGTGAGGCGTGTAGGTTTGGAATTGTCTCTTTTTTGTATAGTCTGGGAGTGACCGAGGCGGCATGCTTATGATGAGATGCGGGGTTTGGATCCGGACGAGATTTCGACGACGTAACCCTAATGTTCTCCGCTGCACCATTTTCGAGTGTGCAGTTGGAAAACAACGGGGTTATGTTGCTGAAATTATGTTTGGATCCAAAACCCATGTCTCATCATAAGCATGTTCCTCTCAGTCACTCTTGAGTGGGTTTAGAATCTATCTTTTCCAATGGATGTAGGGATGTGATATTAAACAATATATAAAGTAATGATAATCTCTCTGCCTCTGAACTGCAGAGGTAAACATGGATGAAGACCACAATTATATGTATACTGGTTAGAATAAGAAAGGTGATCGTCACTTAGATGAGTGGCTCGCCAAGACAAATGATTTTATCGATCGAGCACTTTCGTTGTCAACGATCAATAAGGTGTGGTGCCCATGTATGAAATGTCGCAATACAAAGATTTTGGACAAAATGACAGTTTCTATAGACTTGTTTCGAAATGGTTGCATACCACATTATGAGGTGTGCAGATTCCACAGCAAGACTACTTCTCAAGTCGTAGAAGAAGTGGATGAAGATGATGATAGCATGGGGGTTGATAGAAAGGATGAGATGCTAGAAAGCTATACAACGGAGGATCCTCCTACAATGGAGGCAAACACTTTCTTCAAGCTTCTCAATTCTTCAGAACAACCGTTGCATAAACACACAGAAGTGACCCTCCTTACTTTTATGACCAGACTTATGGCAATTAAATCTAAGTAGTTCTTCTCTAATAATTGCTACAAGAATATCATTAAATGATCAGCGATATCATTCCACAATCTCATAAAGTGCCTAAAGATATGTATTAGTCAAAGAAATTGCTATCTGGTCTTGGTATGAAATATGAGAAAATTGATGTGTGTCCAGACAACTGCACGCTTTTTTGAAAATAGCATAACAAAGAGAACAGGTACTTAAAATGTAAAAAAAAGAGGTATGTCTAAGTTGTTATTGACGATGGTAGTAATATGATGACAGAAGTTGCACATAAGCAGCTTCGTTACTTGCTTGTAACACCTTGATTGAAGCAATTGTTTGTTTCAAAAAGAATTTCCACACATGAGATGGCACAAATAAGGTGTACATGAGAACAAAGAAGTCTTGACGCACCCGTTCGACGGTGATGCATGAAAGGCGTTGGACCATTTTGATCCAGATTTTGCTAGTGATGCAAGAAATGATTGCATCAAGTTAGCGATAGATGGATTCTCATCATTTAGTACAAATGCCACTCCACACTTCTGTTGGCCATGCCACGCCATTCTCAGCCTGAGCAGTGCAGTCAGGTCGCAGCCAAACGATTGGTAAGTTTCAAAATCTTTCAAATTAATTGTAACTACCTCGATTGTTGAACTTACACGGTTTCCTTGTTTTTATGGCTAGGTACGGGCAGGGGCCGTGAGGATACATGGCGAAGATTTTGATTGGGGACATGAGTCAATTGATACTCAAGCCGCATATGCAATCAGAGGAGGCAAAGACCATGCAAGGTCAGTTGCTTTTTCGTTTTATTATTTTCAATTCAAGATAATTCAATATAATATCACTGATTTGTTTGTAGGCTCGCCATATTAGATGGAGTTGTCGACTCGAGGGCGGTGCGACCTTCGAGAGGCAGCTCCACACAGGCTTCGTTGATGGGCACGTCGAGTCGTTGTGTCTCACACAAAGAGATATAGAGGTGCAGGCCCTCCGATAAAGCTTTGAAGAGAAGCTTGCACTTCAAGAGGAGGCTCACGGGGCCGCAATGGAGTATCAGGCCGCCTGCATAGCGCAGATGCGGGAGACAGTGGAGGTAAGAAATATAATTAATGTAATTTAAATTCATCACATTTTAATAATATATAACCTCTAATGTTCACAATGACAGGCTCTAGCTCGACAACATGGGAGGCAGATTCAACTACCGCCACTGTCACCGGTGCAGCCACTACCGCTAGTGCACCCATGCTAGACGCGCCCAGCGGTTCAGGTAACCAAAACCATATAGTCTTACTTCATCTATCATAGCCAAATCTAACTCAACTTAGCTATATAAGCTAAATATGATCAATTCTAGCTTATTTTAATCAATTCTCAATAAAAATGAAGTTTCAAATTAATAAACATGTCTAACTACTTACGTCTATTGCAGGGGTCAGCGACAGAGGCTATAACTCTATTGCCGTCGCTACCGGCGTCTGGAGTGACTTGCTGAGATGACGTATGTGGCTCCCGGAGGTAGTAGAGGGGCTTTTTATAGCCCTTCTTTTTTGTTTATTGACGTTGTGATGTGATGCGAGCACATTGTGATGTGTAAGAAGCTTGTGTTGTTGTTATGTGATACTATTATATGTTGTTATATATTGTTGTTTATACATGTTGTTTTTGTGTTTCTGGCCATCGTGTCGGGTAGACTTTTCTGTTTAAAAAATAAAAACCTTATTTACGACAATTTTTATACAGAACCGTCGTAAATAAGACATGTGCTATTCTACGACAGCGTCCATGACCATCGTAAATAAGCCATACTTATTTATGACTACCTCAGAAACGGTCGTGAATAAGGGTCTTATTTACGATGACCTTAGTAGCCGTTGTAAATAAGGAGGGCCAGCCCACCCAGGTGGCCCGGGCCCTTATTTATGGTGGCTTTGGGCCCCGTCGTAAATAAGGGTATTTATGACGGGGGTTGTCATAAATAAGCTTATTTACAACGGCCAAAAATTGTCGCAAATAAGGAAAACCATCATAAATATCTTATTTACGATGATTTTTTTTTTCTTATGTGCAACAGCCACAATCGTCGTAAATTGGGCGGATTCCTGTAGTGCATATGATACAATACAATATATGGTGAACTTTTTCTTGATTACTTTTGAGTAACATTATACACACACACATGCAAACGCAACTAGTGGCGGAATTAGATGGAAATCCTAGGGTTGTTGGACCACATATTTAAAAACACATGCTCAAATGTTCCCATACATAAATTCAAACTTTGGACCAATTTTCTTTCACTAAAATATTTCATCGAGCAAGTGGTGCTTATCCATTCGTCTTCAATCTTCAACCCTCCAAATCCTCTTCTCTCTACAAAAGTCATGGGGGGCTCCCCTATGCGATGTAGAGTAGGGGAGCTCGACCCACCTATCCCAGTGGATCTGCCCCTGCACGATGAATTTGATGATTGAGTTTGGAGGTGTGTATCATTGGTGAGCAACGCCATAGCTCGAGGGTGGGTGACCTTAATGAGGTGAAGGGTGGTGCCGACGATGAGGAGATGTCAAGACAAAGGGTAGGATGACACTAAGGGGGAGGAGGGGAGCGGGATGATGCGATAACAAGGAGCTCGGAATGTTCTCCTTGAAGAGGGCATGCCAAGCAGCAGGTGACATGGTGGGCCTCGAGCTCACTGTTGACGGTTGTTACATACCAATTTCAACCATCAATATAACTCAAATATGTGAAGAAATAAATTTTTCTTACACACATCATCTTTATATTTGACATAATTCCACTTGTACTTGGAAAAATAGTGTATGCAGGTATTTAATTGCAAAATAATGAAGAATGAGAGAAGCAATCCTCAAAAGTGTCACCCCAACCAAATACACAATGACATGTGGCATCACATGGATCTATGGACCCATGCCTAGGCATATCCAAGAGAATCCAACCTAGATTAACGTGGGAATGAGGAATGGACCAACCTGTCAGCTACTAAGAGAAAGTACAACCGGGGAGTAGCCAGATCAGGTCGGTTGACCCCCTGGCTCGACCGACTTGGTCTGGGCACCAAACTCGGTCAACCGCGCGTGACGCTCTCGTGTGGTGCCCTGAAGATGGTGGTCACTGATTCACGCGCTTTTGGTGGCGGAAACCGCCTCTACTCTATGTATAAATAAGGGGATACCTTACTTCACACACACACTACTCAAGCATTCTCTCATTGTATACACTAGTTTTGTCATTTCCTTAGTGGAGGTTAGGCTGTAGAGAGGAGCCTCTAGTCTCAAATCCATAATAGAAAAGGTATGACTCATGTATCTTTCTTTCTTTTTTTGATTTTATGCATTATAATAATATTATTATTAGTCTCTCTTTATTCATATACTTAGGCAAAGTGTTTCTTGTTTGATTGTAGAGTCCAGTATGTGCTAGGTATATATGTTATTATGATCTCATCATAATGTACATATCATGTTATCATAAACATCATACACCACCACTATAATCTGATTAGATAATAATATGATTATGTTAATATGAATATGTTAGTGTTTGATCCCAACATTGGTTCAATGATGTTTAGGTTAGTCCTTACCTTAGAGAGGTACTTGTACTCGAGACTCCACTACTACAATAAGCCTCATCTCAGGCGGCTCTAAACATATTATCACAAGAGGATTTGAAAACCACCTGAAATGAAGAGCTTGTGAAAATAGGCCATTTTCAGAGGCAGCTCTAGAAACCGCCTGTGCTAATGAAATTTCCACAGTCAGTTTTTTGCGTTCAACGCGCTGCCTGTGATGATGCACTATCTTAGGCGGGTCCTAACAAACATTTCCGCCTTTGATAAAGTAGTAAGATAGTACTAATTAAATGCTATTATTTCTAATTTTCTAATCAAATTTAAATATCAACAATCATAAATATATTTAGTGCACTTCATAGTTCATACATTGCAAATTGTAGCTTCATACATTGCCATTCATAGTTCATAAATTGCAAATCATAGCTTCATACACTGCAATTCATAGTGTGTACATTTGCAAAATATAGTTTGATACATAGCAGTTCATAGTTTCTCTCATCTCGGATATACTAATGAAGACAAAGAGCGAAGACACTACTTTCACAATATCATAACCCTCAAGGAGGACCAGTAAATTCTCCATACTCTTCCAAGATGAATGGTAGATTCTTCGCAATAGCGTCTTTCAACCTGATACATATAATATATATATATTAATATCTATAACAGACAAAGAACATTGCAAAAGGGGATAATATGGCTGCGAAATGCACTGACCTTCACATTGATTTTAAGGGCAACATTTTGAAAATGCTGGTTGTCTACATTGGAATTGGGATTGATGCATTGAGAAACTAGTTGTCCATACTGGTTGTCTATACCAAGTTTACTCTCGCACGACTTATTAATTATTCTTGCAAAATGAATTGCGCAACATATCTTCTTGCAAGACTAAGAAGCCAATTGTGACTGTAACAATACAAATAACAATAACTGAACTATAATAATAATATTACAAAAGATAATAAGTACTCTATATCTAACCGTAACTAGACAATAACAAGATAGTAACAATACAAAGAGTGACATATCTAATAGTATCTTACTCGACTAGAATAGTATGAAGGGTGGCAGACCTGGCGATGACGCCAACGGTGAGAACGGCGCCCGACGTGGATGGCGACGGCGAAGACGACACTTGACGGCGACGCTGAGGGTGAGCATATCACTCGGCAGCGACACCGAGAGTGAGGACGACCGCTCGATGGATGGCGAGGGTTAGGACAATGCTCACTGGACGGTGATGGCAAGGGCTAGGACGGCGCTCGGTGGACAGCAACAGCGACGGTGAGGACGGCACCCGGTGTGTATAGCGACAGCAAGGACGACGCTCGACGGCGATGCCGAGGGTGAGTACGTCGCTCGGCAGCGACGCCGAGAGTGAGAACGATGCTCGGTGGATGGCAACGACGAGGGCGAGAACAGCGAGGGTGGGGGTCTGGAAGCGGCGAGGAGGGCTTGGCAGCAAAATGAAAATGTTAGGGTTGCGAGGCGCGGCCGACGCTTCATTTATGGAGAAAATATTTTCACGAGTGGTGGTTTCTTAATAACCGTCTGGGGAAATATTTTAAATAAATTATTAAACTAATTTTCTTAGACAGTGTAGTCTTAATAATCGTCTGGGGAAATATTTTAAAAAAAATTATAAAACTTATTTTCTCGGGCGACATAGTCTTAATAACTGCATGGAGAAATATTTTAAATAAATTATAAAACTTATTTTTTCAGGCAGCATAGTCTTAATAACCGTTTGAGAAGATACATATCTATAATGAATTTCAACATCAACAATGTATAACACATCTATAAAAGAGATAATTAGTCCACTAGTTTATTGTTAGAATAGCAATATTAGAACTATTTTTGCACACCAATGAACAATAAAATAAAGTTCATTACCTTAAGACAATATATTACAAACAAGAAAAAAGAAAAACACAAACTAGAAACAAGAAAAGAAAAACAACACAACTAAAAACAAGAAAAAACTACTACTACTACTTCTTCTTCTTCTCCTCCTCCTTCTTGGGCTCCTGGCAGGGCAGGAGCGCCTCCCGCGGCGGAGACGGCAAGTCCAGTTTCGTGGACATCGCCGCCATCAGGTTGTCGTAGCCGACGACATCGAGCTCAACTGCCAGCATGTCCCAGAGGACATCTAGGCGACCGACCAAGTGCATCATGCCAAAGTGAAAGTCGCCTAGAGGGGGTGAATAGGCAATATGACTAAAAATGCTTAATCAAACGAGATTAAATTATTGAGGTCGGACTTGTCTGGTCTGGGTCGGACTAGTCCGGTCAGCTCAGGGTTAAAACCTAAAAACTAGATTTCTACAAGTGATTTACGGAATTTAAGTTCACAAATGAAAGATACAATATCTAGAAACCTAGTACAACTTAGATCTACCAATGAAAGCAGTTAGGTTGCAAGATTTGAGCAATGATCAAGATCAAGAACGATAGGAACTCTAATTGCAATTTTAGTGATTACAAAAAGTAAAGAGACAAGCAAGACACAATTTATCTCGTGGTTCAGCTACATGAAGAAGCCTACATTCACGTTGAGAAGTTCACACAAGGACCGGGTCTCCCTTGACCCTTCTCTCACCGAGCCACCACAATAGCCGACTTGGTTTCCACTATATCAATGGGTAATCACCAAGTTTCTTGGGGCTACTCACAAATTGAGGCTCCCACGAATCAATACAGCAAGGAGCACTTGAAGCTCAACTCACACAAGCACAAAACACAACACAAGTGTAAGAGATCAAACCGAGAGCCAAAGCACGATGATCTTCCTTCACTCTCCTTCCCAAACCCTAATCTCTTCAAGATTTGGTCTTAGAGGGCTAGTAGGATGAGTAGAAGGCTTTGGAAGGCCCAAGAAATGTTGTGACGGCGCTAGGGTACCAGAGTTATGAAATAGGGGCCGAGGGTCCCCTTTTTATATGGGTCTCGACAACTAACCGTTGCAAACAACCCAAACCCAGACTAGTTCGGCCCTGTACCACGAACTAGTTCGACCTCTTGGGACCACCGAGAATTTCACGTCATCGATCAACAAAACAGATGACGTGCGCGCTAAATGTTTGAATTTCAAACGGTCATGAAAACACGGACTAGTCCGGCCAACAACAGACTAGTCTGAAGTAGATCAGAAAGGTTTAGTCCGGCTAAAAACGGACTAAACTAGGTAGGTCCGGACTAGTTCGCCCACTAGGGTGGACAAGTCCGACCTCCTAGGGTTTGGCTATGATTTCCCACTAAGTCTCAAATGGACTAGTCTGTATCACAACGGACAAGTCCAAACTCATCCAGAATGTTTTAGTTTGTCCCAAAATAGACTACTTTGGGGGGTCCGGACTAGTCCGACCACTCTGGCAGACAAGTCTGGCCTCCCAGGACTTAGCTCCAAATTCACTCACCAAGGGAAGAATGGACTAGTTCGTACCCATACGGATAAGTCCGAACTCATCTAGAGACGATTAGTCCAACCCAAAATGGACTAATCTTCCTGACCCGGACTAGTCCGGCCATAGGCCCGGACAAGTTCGACCTCTATGTGTTTTCTCTCATTTTGGCTTCTCACTTATGTTTTTCTCTCAACTACCACTTTGAGACCTCTCTTATGATCTCATTGCACATAATACAACTACCCTCACACATCATACAGCTAGTCTAAACTCAACACAATAGAAGCCCTAATTTCTATGCTTGAGTCTTCGACGCCTGTTTCAACCTTTTCCTTTTTGAGGGAGTTTATCTCATTTCAATCATCACACCCGTGCTTATGATCAACTCAGCTCATTAGTCTCTTAATTGTCGTCATCAATCATCTAAAACCCACAGAGATGCCAAGATGCACTTTCAATCTCCCCCTTTTTGGTGATTGATGACAACACATTAAGCTTCAACAAAAAGGATAATAATTTGTTTTCATAACATGTATTTGTATAAGTAACTCTCCCTCAATGTATGCGTCATGAGTAAGAAAAATTGAGAGAATTATCATACATATACATGTTACAGTGGGGTGCCTAAGTGATGTGCTCATAAATCGTGATGGTACAATAAATATGCGAGATAAACATGTCAAGTCAAGCATAACATCACAATTAAGCATAGTACGTAGATTTAGTTTTACATCAATTGAAATGAGAATTTTAAAACATAAGTCCATAGAGGATCAAAAGAGACTACGACTATTAAGACTCTAAGTACCCCTTTCCAATCTCTCCACCTTTGGCATCAATACACCAAAAAGGATAAGAGAGAAGGAAGGCCCTAAGATCTACTCTTCATCATCGTTGTCATCATCGTCATTATATCCACCTTGGTGCCGCTCACTATCGCTCTCTGTGGCCTCCAGATCATTTGCATCGTCTTCTTCCTCAGATGGAGCCGCCGTGGAGGTGCTAACATCACAAAATTATGCTAATTCTTCGGCGGTGAACTCCGGGAATGGAGTCATCTCTCCATCACTCTCCACGGTGGGAGACATGGGGACTTCTAGCTTGTCGCACATTGCCTTGAGACACTTCTCTTGGCGGCGCTCCATTCGACGTTGCCGAACTTCCGCCTTCCGTCAAGAGGCGAAGATGGCCTTGAAGCACTTGAAGAAGCCACTATCGAATTGTGATGGAGGAGGAGGAGGTGGAGGTGGAGATGCCACAAAGTGAGAGGATGATGTAGGAGGATCCACGTTTTTCCTTCGAGGTGTAGCTGGCTCTGGAGGAGGGATCTGTGGACGGAGTCTTCTATGAATGATGTCCTTCTTAAAAGTGAGCTCAGCCACCTTCTCGATCATGAACATTATGTAAGTAGCATAGCCACATGATCGGTTGGGTGTGTGAGAGATGTTGAAGATGTCATCAAAGATGTAATCAACCACTCTGAAACCAACATCTCCATCAATGAGCACCATTAAGTGTCTTAAATTTCCTTGAATGATGCCCGCATCTCCATCTTTGGGGGCAATGGTCTTCCATAGCACCCGGTTGAGCACACTATAGAATGGATTGATGTTGCGAATGTGCCCAGCCTCATAGACTGCATTACTTGGATACATGTAGTCCAATACATCTCAATCAACTGGCTTGAGGTTGGAAATGATGATATCATTCTCAAGTTGATCTTCCAAGTCAAGAAACAAAGCGAACACCCAATAGGTAGTAGAATATTGCTCTCCATGGGTCATCCAAGTGATTCATCGATTCCCATCGGTGTGGAAGTAGACGATAGAGTAGAATTGGGCTATGAATTCCACATTCCAATCTGTCGACTGTGGGAGTCGGCAGATCCCCTGACACTACTAAAGTGTTGAAGGAGTTTGTAGTTCGGTTTGGGCGCGCGGAGAATCAAGAAGGTGAATCACGATTGGACACGAGAGACACAGTGGTTTACGTGGTTCGGGCCGCCTGAGCGTAATACCCTACTCCACGGGTGTGTGTGTGTTGTATTAACTTGTGAGCTTGAGAGCGTTCGAGAGTCCCCCCCTCTCGTGTATCGTCGGTTTGTCCTTTTATAGTACAAGGACAAACCGTTACAAGTCAGCCTGGCCCGACATGTGGCCCTGGCGGTTACTAGTATTGATACACGAGATTAATTGTTGTTAATAACCCTGTAACGGCTCCGACAGTGCCGTTACAGGTGTTAAGATCATCCGATTAAGTGTCATTAACGTGGAATTAATGACAATTAATCGGGTCTTGAAGTCCGCGGCTGTCCTTTGAAGATTCGGAGCCGTTACAATGTCTCCCGGAGGTTTGAAGCGGCCAGCTCCGACGTATGGACACGTGGCAGCTCCGGAGCTTGCTTGTGGGAAGCGGGAAGCTCCGGGGTGGCCTGGCACGTGTCAGGTCCGGAGCTTCTCTCGGTCAGGGGTTAAGTCCGAAGGTGCCGTTTCAGTACCTAGCCCGGAGCTTCACCCTTGCGGGTAGTAGCTCCGGTCTGACAGTACACGTGGCAACCTAGGGGTTAACCATGTTGAAGAAGCAGGTCCGGTTATGTCTGACAAGTGGGCCTCCGAGGGTCTTCAATTTGAGTAGACGTCCTTCCCTTGAGATCTTTGTAACCTCAGGGGGTGTATGGTTTTTAGGGTACCGACAGTGGCCCCCTGGACCTACCTCCGGGGAAAGTCACTGGGGTGAAGTCATTCCGTCGGAGGTGGGTCCATACTCGCGACTCTTGAACTGGGTCTTCAAGGGTCTTCGGAGGTGCCGTTGGCAGGGCTTTACGGTTAAATCCCGACACGTGGCGTACCTCAGGCGGCAGATAAGATCTTTGATGTGCGGATCTCTCGCAATTGAAGGTCGCCGGTTCCCGATATGAAAACCGTATCGGTTCCGCGCGCCCTGTCAGGTCGCCGCCTTTGGGTTTCCCGCCTCGTGATGACAACTGTTCGCCTGGGTAAGAGCCTCGACTTGATCGTCAGGGTGGTCCCGGGCCCCCTAGTCATCGGCAGGGTTGAATTCTCGAGTAGTATCCTTGACTCCCCTGCAGTTTCCATCCAAGCGTTGCGAGGGCTTACTTAAGAAGGAAAGCGCACCGTCGGGAGTTCTTTACGCTTCCCATCTGTTCTTGCGCTCAAACTCCCGACTTGTACTTTGCTCCTCTTCTCTTGCCTAGCTGTGCTACGATGGAGTTGGGTCTGCGTGAGAGTCGCTTGAAGACGGACAGCAATCTGAAGAAGGTCCGGGCCCTCATGGGGTGGTCTTCGAACTTCTTCAACCGTTCGGTCCGCGCCGGCGGAGAGCTTCCCTTTAAAAAGGAGCACTCTGGCGAGATGGTGTACTTTTCCTCGTACGCCATGGTGGGGCTGATCCCACCGTTTTCTTCTTTCTTCTTGATGCTGCTGGACTTCTATGGTCTGCAGCTGTACCACCTTGGCCCTCACTCCATTCTCCTTGTGTCCATCTTTGTCCACTTCTGCGATATGTGGGTGGGCATCCCTCCCTGCATCGAGCTCTTCCGAACCTTCTTCACCGTCCAAACCACCGGCCGAAGCGATGAGTATCTTGGCTTCTACTACTTCGTGAAGCGCAAGAAGTGCCCATTCAAGTACCTCCGGTCATTCCCTTCCGGGAAGTGGGATGACTGGAAGAATGATTGGGTAGTCGTCCGGGTGGAAGAGCATGAGCGGTTGGAGCTGCCAGACGGTCTGCCCGGCATTGACACGTCGGTATGGAGCGAAGTTCCGGTGCTGGCGGGAGCTTTCGACCCTGTCTTGACCAGAATCCGCCAATGTGTGGAGGGAGGATTGACTCCCCAGGCGGTGTTCTGCAACTTCCTGTCCAACAGGTGGGCGCCGCTGAAGAGGAGGGAGAAGCTCGCCTGGGCCCTCAACAGCGTGATGGACGAGGACCGGGTTGAGACCGGGTTGAAGTCCAGCATGGTGGGGAAGACCTTGGAGTTTCACCTCAAGAAATTCCAGCACGGCATCAACGTTAACGGAGATTACTTGACTCCGCCGCCGGCTTTCCTCCCTCTGAACGTGGAAGTTGAGTTCAGCAGGGAGCTCCGGCGGAAGATGCCCGCGCTTGACGACCTTGGTGTTGTCGAGAGAAGATCAACCACCCGGTTGTCGATCCCCGGGTTGTCCGAAGGCGGCTCCGCCCCTGTCTCTCAGCCAAGAGCTGAGGTCATCGGCAAGGGCAAAGAGCTGGCGGAGGAGCCGGAGAGCCGGAAGAGAAAGCTGCGACATGCTGACGGAAGGTCCGTCGGGCCTGCCACCTCCCCCCTAGTTCCCCGTCCTCAGGAAGGAAGATCCTCCGCCGTCGTGGCGACTGTCCCCGTGGTGGGGTCCTTCCGGAACGTTACTGTTCCGGCGGTGGGATCCTCCCGGAGCGCGACTGCCCCCGCGGTGGATCCCTCCCATGGTGCTAGCTCCGGGCGCGCGTCTCCGGCACCAGAAGCGGTGAGGGCCTCCAGGTCCAGGAGTTCCTCCCGATCAAGGAGAGCTCCGACCCGGGAAACGCCCGCGGCTACGTCAAGTCCTGGGAGTCCTCCCGGAGCTCCTATGCCGACCGTGGCCAGCCCGGATCGTCCGGGAAAGAGGTTCCACGCAAGCTGGTGCGTGAGCCTCCCAAGGTAATTTTTCTTTCTTACCTCGATTAACTTTTAATTGTAGCATCTGTTTGCTCAATTTCTTCGTTCTTTATCTGCAGCGTTCCCAAGAAGGGGAGTGAAGCTCCGCCCTCAGCCACAGTGTTTGAGGTTGCGAGGGCTTCTGCTCCAGCTCCGGTGCCGCCCCAAGCGGAGGCTGCGACAGCTCCGGCGCCGGCTGTCGTGGTCATGGACCTCGACTCGTCTCCAGAAGTTCCCGTGGTAGCGCCGGACCACGGGAATGAAGATGCGCCAGCGGTACCTGTCCCGGAAGTGGAAGCTCCGGGTCCTGGTGCTGCAGTGGTAGAAGCTCCGGCTGTTGAGTCGGAGGAAGTAGCAGTCCCGGCTTCGGAGCCGGAAAGTGCTGAAGCCCCGGCGATTGAGCCAGAGGTAGCTGAAGCCCTGGCATGCGAGCCGGAAGTTGAGGTAGTTCCGGCAGTTGAGCCGGTTACTTCCGAAGCTCCGGTCGCAGAGCCGGTGATTGTTGGAACGCCGGCCGCAGAGTCGGCGGCTGAAGAGGCGAGGGAGCTTGAGCCTCCCTCAGAAGAGGTGTCCCGGCCGGAGCCAGTAGCGGCTCCTGCTCCGGAGGCGACGACGTCGATGGTACCTGTGGCAGAGCCAGAGTGCCTGAACGAAGTCGCTGGCCCCCCGCCTGTGGGGGCAAATGAAGTCTTGGTGGCGGGACCTCCTTCGATGGCGACTAAGGCCGTCCCGGAGGAGGGCCCTAGTGTTTTGGAAGCTCGGGATTCCACTCTCGTAGAGTGGGACCCAATTTTTGTAAGTGAAGACCCGCTGGAACCAGCGGAAGAGACCCCAGCAGGTCCGGAGCCCATCTCTCTGTCGATGTCCATCGACAACGCCTGCTCCAGTCTACGTCAGGTCCAACTGGCCTTCTTCCACGACAGCAAGGCTCTTGAAGAGGAGCGCCAAACCCTTAGGCGGTGGCGTAATCGGCTCCACTTCGAGACTAAGCTGGCGCAGTCGAGGCTTGCAGATGACAAGGAATGGATCAAGCGGGAGAAGATCCGCCTGGAGCTCTGGGGTGAGCTGCTGGACGAGAGGGAGAGCATGACTCACGCCCTTGATGCTCAATCCCGGGAGTTCCACGACCAAGCTAAGGCTGCTAACAACGCAGCCAATGCCCGGTTTGATCAGCTCGAGGCCATTAGCACCGCACTCATCAAGCGCCGAGAGGCACTTGAAGGAAGGGAAAGACGGCTCGAGGATGAGGAGCAAAAACTCCTGGAGCTACGGGATGACGTCTTGCGACGGGAAGAAGAGCTCGCCGAGAAAACAGCTCTGGCGGACAAGGGCCTCGAGGAGCGCACTAAGAAATTGGAAGAGCGCTGCCTCGAGGAGGAGGAGAAGACCTGGGTGCGGGGGCAGGAACTCTACGAATACGAGTGTGCCCTTACCGCCCGGGAGAAGAAAGTGGAGGCTAGGGAGAAGGACCTGGTCGACCGCCGGAATAAGATCCACCTCCGGGAGGAGGAGCTCGGAAGACTTGAGAAGCGGGTTGCTGCGAAGATCCAGCAAAACGCCAAAGAAGTTGAGCGCCTCGCCCGCGAGAATTCGGAGCTGACGGCGGCCCGGAGATCCCTGGAGGAGATGAAGAACTTGAGGAAGGCGGACTCCCTACAGATTTGGGAGTTCCTGGGCAAGGCCGACGATGCGCTGGCGCCGATGGGTTTCAGCCCCGTGCTCCCGGATGATCCGGAGCCGGAGCCGGACCTTGCGTTGCAAGCGTTGAGCGCCGCGGGCAGCAAGCTCTCCAAGGTGGGCGACGTCATCGCGGACCAACTGGAGGTCGAGGGGCAATCCCTGGCTAGGAACGTCACAGAATATGTGTTGACGTGCTACACCAGCCGGAACCCTCGATTTCCTCTGGACCCGGTGCTTGAAGGCCCCGTCGAAGGAGAAGGCGAAGCTACCCGAGCCAGCGTGTCGGAGGTCGCCCAGTAGGTCGCCGAGTTCTTCCATAGGTTCTAGGACCGTCTCTTTTAGACTTTACTTGTATCTTCTCTTCTTCCTCAATTTTGTAATCCCTTGTCTCCAGATGTAATCTCCGGTCTTCAGATGAAATGAAATCCCCACTTTTTTGCGAATTTCATTCTTTTGTCTTCAACATCTTTATCTTCACTTGGCCCCCTAGTAGATGTGCACAATTTGATTGTGGACATGTACCAAAAGGATGTTGAGTTTTGTTGAAGACGAATTTGCTTCAAACTTGTGGAATTTAGGTCCGAAGTTTTTGATAGTGAAGGTCCCCTGAAGTTGCCGGAGCTTAGAAGCTCCGGCACTGTCCATCACTGGAGCTTAGTAGCTCCGGCAATAGCCTCTATCAACACGTTGAGCGTCGATAGTTAATACTCCAAGGTGTCGGAGCTTAGCAGCTCCGGCAATGACCTTTGCCACACTTGGTTTGTTGGCAACAGACTCTAGTGATAGGGTCTTCTCACCATCTTTTAGTCAACGCCGACGGTTGACGCCCTGGTGGGAGTCGGAGCTTGGTTAGCTCCGGTTTTTCTCCATCAACATAGGGTTCATTTTTCCTGCACACTTAGGCCAAGAAAAATAGTAAAATTCGTTCCTTGTCTATAACTTCGTCGCGGCTTACGGTTCTCAAGAAAATTTTAAGTTGAACACGATTTTTAATACGACTGGATGAATTGTCTTTTCTTTTGGATCCAACTGTCCATGGACCCACCTTACTTTGGCCTGCCGGGATGTAGGTAGAGTGGCGTACTTAGGGTGCTTGACCAGGCTAAGTCGATAGCGCACTCCGGCCCTAGAATGGCTTGGCGGCTTTCAGGCGAGTTGGCCACAGACGATATTTAAATCTAAAAAATCCGACAATTCAACTCGAATCGTACGTAAACCGGTCAAACTAGAACTTCTTAAGAATTGCACGTTTCTGTTATAGACAAGAAAGAGAAAAATAAAAATGTCGAGCTTATGCAAAAATGAATGCACGTGGAGTCTATTTCACATGAAGATGTCTTTCATTATAGGTCCGGGGTACAGGGGAAACAAGTACACTCTTAGGGTACGGAACCATGCTAAGTGTGTTTGGTTTCTCGTTTGACCCAGGGTAGTTAGCCACACTTCTAGTCCGGAGACTGTATCAAGTGTTGCATGAGCTTTTCAAACCTTTCGGGAAAGGTCCGGCTGCTCTCCCGGAGGAACTACCCGACTCTGTACAATGACTCTATAACATACATTTCAAGTTACTTAAGACTCACCTCCGTGGAATTAAGTGTAGAACTTACGGAGGTGCTCGATGTTCCAAGGATTTGGGAGAGGTGTCCCATCCTCGGTAGCCAAGCGAACGCTTCCGGGACGGGATACTTTGATCACTCGAAAGGGCCCTTCCCAGCCGGGGGAGAGTTTGTTTTGCCCTTCTCTGGATAGTATTCTCCGTAGCACCAGATCGCCTTCCTCGAGCTGTCGGTTGTGTACATGCCGCTGGTGATAGCGCCGTAGAGCTTGGCGGTATCGGGCATTCCGAACAGCTGCTTGGCACCTTCCCTCCTCGAGGAGGTCTAGGTCTTCGCGTCGGAGCTGGTCCTGCGCGGCTTCGTCGAAGGTCCGGACTCGGAGGGAACCCAAGGTGATTTCCGTAGGAAGGATCGCTTCAGCTCCGTACACCAGGAAGAAGGGTGTTTCTCCGGTTGCCCGACTTGGAGAAGTCCTGTTGGCCCATAGAGTGGGCGGAAGCTCTTCGATCCAATTGGCTCCGTGCTTTTTCAAGCGCTCATAAGTGCGTGTTTTGAGTCCTTTAAGGATCTCTGCGTTTGCTCTCTCGGCTTGTCCATTGCTGGCAGGATGAGCTACGGAAGCGTAGCAAACTTGTATGCCAAGGTCTTCGCAATATCCTTGAAATGCGGAGCTTGTGAATTGAGTCCCATTATCAGTGATGATCTTATTTGGGACTCCGAATCTGCTCACGATGGATTGTAGAAAATTGATTGCAGATTGTTTGTTGATCGTCACAACGGGAGTAGCTTCCGACCACTTGGTGAACTTGTCGATGGCGACGTACAGGAACTTGTAACCTCCGACGGCTCTTGGGAAGGGTCCCAAGATGTCCATCCCCCACACAGCGAAAGGCCATGTAGGAGGTATCATTTGTAAGGACTGAACAGGTGTATGAATTTGCTTTGCATGAAATTGGCATGCTTTGCATTTCTTCACCAGCTCAGTGGCATCCTGGAGCGCTGTAGGCCAGTAGAAGCCGTGCCGAAAGGCTTTTCCGACCAGCGTGCGGGAAGATGCGTGGTTCCCACACTCGCCTCCATGGATTTCTGCGAGGAGCTCGCAGCCTTCTTCCCTTGTGATGCACCGCATTAGGATGCCGTTGGCACCGCGCTGGTAGAGATCACCTTCTACCAACGTGTATCTTTTAGCCAATCTGACTACCCGGTCAGCGGATACATCATCATCAGGAAGGATGTTGTCTTTCAAGTAGCTCCGGATCTCCGAGATCCATGCATCGGAACTGACTTGAGCATTTGAGTCTTGCGTGCTGGGTTGCTCGGAGCTTCCGGCAGCACCTACGACCCTTGATGGCTGCCATGGTAACAGGGCCATCGGGACCGTCAGCTTTGGGATGCTGATCTCGCCCCCTTCATTCAGTTCGGCAGGCTGAACTGTGGGATTTGACAACCTCCGGACAAAGGTTCCGTCAGGAGCCGGAGCTCCAGTTGACGCCTTGGTCGAGAGTTCGTCAGCTTCAGCGTTGTGAGCACGCTGAACATGGTGAAGGTCTAGGACTTCGAAGTCCTTCTGAAGCCTCTGGACTTCAAGGAGGTAAGCAGCCAGCTGGAGATTATTGCAGGAGCATTCACCCTTCACCTGCTTGATGACAAGTTGTGAATCTCCTTTGACCAGCAACTGCTTGACACCATATGATAGTGCCACCTTTAATCCATAGATGAGTGCTTCGTACTCCGCCATGTTATTGGTTGCCTTGAAGTCAAGGTGTACCATGTATTTCACCTTCTCCCCGGTTGGTGCGAGGAGAAGGATTCCAGCTCCGGCTCCCTGCTTCTGCATGGAGCCGTCGAAGTAAAGGGTCCAATGAGGCTTAGTGAAGGTTGGAACTTGAGGTTCCGTCTTCTGCTCGCTGGGGCCCCCAGGGTTTAATGGAGAGGGAGTCCATTCTGCCACGAAATCTGCCAACGCTTGACTCTTGATTGCTTGTCTCGGAATGAATTCAAGATCGAATTCAGCCAATTCCGCTGCCCACTTTGCAATATTCCCAGTTGAATTGGGATTATGCAGGATCGCTCGAAGTGGATATGAGGTCACCACCGAGACTTTGTGAGCTTGGAAATAGTGTCGAAGCTTCCTTGAGGCAATAAGAACTGCATAAAGCAGTTCATGCACCTCTAGGTATCGAGTCTTGGCATCATGTAACACTTCACTGATGAAGTATACCGGGCGTTGAATGGTCCGAACCCTCCCGGAGGGGTCCGGAGCTTCCTCTTCATTGATCCGGACCCTCTCGGAGGGGTCCAGACTCTCTTCGGGGACCTCCGGGTTCTGGGTGGAGGAACCCGGAGCTTCTTCAGGAATGACCTGGATCCTCTCGGAGGGATCCGGGTCCTCTGAAGTGGCTTCTTGTGGGTTCAAGTCTGGGAGCTGGGACCCAGACCCGCTTTCAGGAACCTCCGGACCCTCCCGAAGGGGTCTGGATTCCTGAGTATTGGGTAGTTCCGGTCTCTCTGCAACCAGAACCATACTGACGACTTCGTCAGTAGCTGAAATGTAAAGCAATAAAGGCTCACCAGGGTTCGGAGCTACCAGGACTGGTAGGGTGGTGAGGAACTGTTTCAGCTCCTGGAATGCCTTCTCTGCTTCTTCAGACCATTGGAATGGTCCGGACTTCCTCAGTAACTTGAAGAAGGGAAGTGCTCTTTCCGCCAGTCTTGAAATGAACCGGCTGAGGGCTGCTAGACATCCAGTTAACTTTTGGACGTCTTTGATGCGGGTTGGTGGCCGCATGTCTTCAATGGCTTTTATCTTCGCCGGATTGGCCTCTATGCCCCGGTGACTTACCAGGAAACCAAGAAGCTTTCCGGAACTAACCCCGAAGACGCACTTGTCTGGGTTTAGCTTCGTGCGGGTGGCCCGCAGCTTATCGAGGACAGCCTGCAAGGTGTCCAAGAGGGACTCCTTGTTTTTGACTTTGACCACGATGTCATCGACGTACACTTCCACTATGTCTCTGATGAGTTCTTCGAAAGTTTTGTACATAGCTCGTACAAAAGTTGAAGCTGCATTCTTGAGACCAAACGGCATGGTTGTGTAACAATACAATCCATCCACTGTGATGAATGAAGTATGCTCTTCATCCTCCCTAGACATCCTGATTTGATGATATCCAGAATATGCGTCTAGAAAACACAGTAACTCGCACCCGGAGGTGCAACCACTATCTGATCTATTCTAGGTAGTGGGAATGGATCTTTTGGACATGCCTTATTCAGTGTGGTGTAGTCGATGCACATCCGAAGTTTCCCGCCGGCCTTGGGCACAACGACTGGGTTTGCCAGCCATTTTGGATGGTAGACTTCTCGGATAAATCCAGCTTCGAGCAACTTCTTCACTTCTTGTCGGATGAAGTTCTGTCGCTCTACAGATTGCTTCTGAGGTTTCTGATGCACAGGCCGAGCGTCGGGGTAAATCTTCAGATTGTGCTCAATCACTTCCCTGGGGATCCCAGGCATTTGTGACGGTTGCCAAGCAAACACGTCAAAGTTAGCCCGGAGGAAAGTGATGAGCGCGAGTTCCTATTTGTCGTTCAACCCTCCTGATATACGGGTGGTTTGAGCGGCATCGGAACCAATTTGGACGACTTTGACGGGAATGTCGGTGTCGCCGCTTGGCTGCACACGGGGTGCAGAGGTCGAGCCTCGTTGACGAATGCTCGGGGGTTTCGGAGCTTGCTCCTGTCTGGAGTCCTCCTCTTGCGCCGTGGTGAGTGCGTGGAGTTCCTCCAGAGCAGTTACTCCGGCAGTGCGATCTCCGCGGATCCGGAGAACGCCTACTGGTGTCGGCATCTTCAACACCAGGTATCCATAATGAGCAGCTGCCATGAATTTGTACAGGGCAGGTCTACCCAAGATGGCGTTGAATGGTAAGTTGATCTGAGCGACGTCGAAGACCAACTTCTCGGTGCGATACTTCTCCCGGGTCCCGAAGGTAACGAGGAGAGTAATAGCTCCGAGTGGGGTAATGGCCCCCGGACCTACTCCGGAGAAAGGTCGAGAGGGATGGAGGTCCGAAGGTCGGAGCTGAAGCTTAGTGAAAGCTTCGAAGCTGATGAGATTAAGCCCCGAACCTCCGTCTACCATGACATGATGGAGCTGGATGTTGTTGATGGTGGGAGATACCATCAAGGGTAATTGGCCAGCTCCGACCATGCTTTGAGGACAGTCCGAAGCATCAAAAGTGATGGGTGTGTCCATCCACTTTCGATGTGGCTCCGGTCTAGCTGTAGGAGCTACAGCAGCCATATCCCGTCGCATAGTCTTGATGACACGACGAGAAGTGATGTCCCATGATCCACCAAAGATGGTGTTCATGGTTTTCCGACGCTCGTTGTCGGAGACGTCGGAGTCATCGTCGACGGAGGTGTAGACGGCTTTCAGGACCTTTTTGGGGTCCTGAAACCCTAACTCCTCTTCAGCCGGAGCTTCATCGACCTTTTGTTTTCCCTCCCTCTGTCGGAAGGGAGACCCTTCCCGGCGCTTGTGGTAGCGCTCGGCAAGGTTTTGGACCTCCCGGCAGTCTTCCAGCCTGTGGCTGCCCGTTTTGTGAATGGGGCACCACATTTTGGATTTGCCACCGTCTTCGGAAGACGGTCGAGGTCGCTTCTCGGGGCGTGGCCCCCGGCCACCAGGAGTTGCAGTGGCTGCAACGTTGGATGTGCCGGCCGACGGCTTCTTCTTGCCGTTGGTCCTCTTTTTCTTCTTGCCACTCCCGGAGGTAGCGGCTTCTTCTTTGGAGGATTTTTTATGATCCTCCAAGGCTGGTTTGGAGTGCATTTCACGGCCCTCCGCGGCTCTGGCACATTTGTCAGCCAAGCTAAAGAGCTCCGTGACGCTGGTGATCTCTTTGATCGCCAGCTTCTCCAACATCTTCTTGTCTCGCACACCCTGTCTGAATGCCACAATGACAGAAGCGCTTGAGATAGAAGGGATTGTGTTTCGTACCTGAGAGAACCTTTGGATGAATGACCGCAAAGACTCTCCTCCTTTTTGCACGACCGCAAAAAGGTCCAGTTCAGTGTCCGGTCGGGTGTATGAACTCCCGAAGTTGGCAGTGAACTGACGGCACAGCTCCTCCCAACTGTCAATAGAGTTGGGTGGAAGGCTCATAAACCAGGACCTGGCGGTCCCAGTTAAGGCCACTGGAAAGTAGTTGGCCATTACGGCCTCGTTTCCTCCAGCTGCTAAGATTGCAGTGGAGTATATCTGCAGAAATTCTACGGGGTTGACAGTCCCGTCGAATTTTTCCCGCAAATGTGGCCGGAACTTCTGTGGCCATCTAACCATGCGTAGGTGCATGGCTAGGGCGGAACAGCCTCCTCCTACTCCTTCCAGAGTAGAAAGGTCTTGAGCATCCCGTCTTTCTCGAGCTCGCTCGATATGGACACGGCCATCCTGTTGGCGGTATCAGCGATCAAGCTCCGCCCGGAGGTCATGTGTCGAAAGCCGAGATGCAGTATGGGTGCGTCGTGCCCCAGAGGGCAACGACGTCACTTGCTATGACGCAGCTCGTCTTCGGTTGTTGGAGACATGCGGACCAAGTCTTCCAGACAACGTCCGTCGCTGCGACGGGGCCCGCCCTGAAGGAGGTGGACCCTGGTTGTTGAGGCGTTCGGCCGCTGCTGCGACCAAATGCTCAACATCAGCCCTCCATTGCTCCATGGCACCTTGAGATGCATCCGGAGGTGGTGGTCGCTGGAGAAGAGCACGCGCTGCATGGAGCGCGTGTTCTGGGTTGTCACGACTTGCCGGCGCAGTATGTGACGCCGGCGCACCATCATGTTGCTCGGCACGTCTTGCCGGAGAAGATGGTGGTGGTGGGAGTGTGACTCCTGCTGGTGCTGAGGCTCCTGCTGGTGGCTGCATGTTGGAGGGATTGCCTCCGACAGCCTGAGCAGCAGGTTGCCCGTTGGATGATCCAGCCGCAGAATTCACCATTCTTGAAGATCTCAGGCGCCCCTACCTGGCGCGCCAACTGTCGACTGTGGGAGTCGGCAGATCCCCTGAAACTACTAAAGTGTTGAAGGAGTTTGTAGTTCGGTTTGGGCGCGCGGAGACTCAAGAAGGTGAATCACGATTGGACACGAGAGACACAGTGGTTTACGTGGTTCGGGCCGCCTGAGCGTAATACCCTACTCCACGGGTGTGTGTGTGTGTGTGTTGTATTAACTTGTGAGCTTGAGAGCGTTCGAGAGTCCCCCCCTCTCGTGTATCATCGGTTTGTCCTTTTATAGTACAAGGACAAACCGTTACAAGTCAGCCTGGCCCGACATGTGGCCCTGGCGGTTACTAGTATTGATACACGAGATTAATTGTTGTTAATAACCCTGTAACGGCTCCGACAGTGCCGTTACAGGTGTTAAGATCGTCCGATTAAGTGTCATTAACGTGGAATTAATGACAATTAATCGGGTCTTGAAGTCCGCAGCTGTCCTTTGAAGATCCGGAGCCGTTACAATGTCTCCCGGAGGTTTGAAGCAGCCAGCTCCGACGTATGGACACGTGGCAGCTCCGGAGCTTGCTTGTGGGAAGCGGGAAGCTCCGGGGTGGCCTGGCACGTGTCAGGTCCGGAGCTTCTCTCGGTCAGGGGTTAAGTCCGGAGGTGCCGTTTCAGTACCTAGCCCGGAGCTTCACCCTTGCGGGTAGTAGCTCCGGTCTGACAGTACACGTGGCAACCTAGGGGTTAACCATGTTGGAGAAGCAGGTCCGGTTATGTCTGACAAGTGGGCCTCCGAGGGTCTTCAATTTGAGTAGACGTCCTTCCCTTGAGATCTTTGTAACCTCAGGGGGTGTATGGTTTTTAGGGTACCGACACAATCATATTGGAAAGCCATGAGTTTCTTCAAGCCATGTTGCTCAATAGCTTAAATCACAGCATTGAGTGCGACATGATTCTTTTGGGCCATGTAGTTCCAATCAATCCAATGCGCATCCATTACTGGGGTTTGCTTTGTCATATAGAAAGTCCAGTAGTAGTCGTAGTGGAAGTCACACCAGAAGCGAGGATCTGCGGTGCTCCTCTTGCATTGATACACGTCGACCTTCCTTAACTTCCTCGCCTTTTCAGCCCCTTTGCCTTTGAAAATGTTATCATCAAAAGTAGCTTGGTGATTGGGGTTCCTAGCAGGAGAAGACATCCTTAAGGGTCCTATAGGTTGAGAGGGTCCCTTCTTGGCTTTGCTTGCAAGCTTCTTAACAGCAGGGGCCTTCCTCTTGGGTGCCTCCTCAACTGGTACTTTGCCCTTGTCCTTCGACCTTCTAGCTTCTTGAGTTCTTGTATTCTCTCCCATGGTGACAAGTCTCTTCTTCTTCTTTGGGGCTGCCTCGGCTGTAGCTAAGTTATGCGCCTCCCTTTGCTTCTTCTTGGCATGTCTCGGCCTCGGGATCGGAGAGAGGCACATAGTCGGAATCTGACATCGTCGCCGAGAAGTGATGTAAAGAAGAGTATATGAGTCCAAGGAAGTGGAATATGCATTAGATTTTGCAAAATCGATCAAGGTTAGGGTTTTAACTGTGTGACACAGATTTGTCCGCCCAAGGGTCGAACTAGTCCGCATGAGCCGGACTAGTCTGGTGCACACAGTAAGAACCCTAATCTTGAAGATTTTTGCAAAAACTACGGATCTAGCCACAATATTCAAGGTATAGGATCACAGTGGCATATAGAACAACTTTTGTGAAGAAGTTTCTATCAAAAGACCTAAGAGAATTGAGTCTTGAAGGATTTAGGGCTAGGTAAAGAATACCTCTTCAAATATTCGAATCATCAAAATATGGACGGAGAATCGACCTAGGTTGCTTGGGGAGGAGTTCTCACGCACCTTAGGGCTTCAATCCACATGATTTTTGGTGGAGGGAAGTGAAAATCGTCGATTTGGGTGCAGTTTTCGTGCGTTTGAGGAGAGAGAGTGTTTTGAATGGGAGTGACCGTTCGAGGGTTCCTGGGGAGTTTAAGTCTCCAGGGGTCGAACTTGTCCGGTTGGGGACTCAGACTTGTTCAACGTACGTACTGGATCTAGACTTTTCTGATGGGACGGACTAGTCCGGCCAGAGGGGCAGACTAGTCCGGTCTAAAGGCTGAAAACACACACACACACACATATGTGTGTATATATATATATATATATATATTGAGTTTTCATAGGAGATTTGATCCTTTTGGACTAGATTTCACAAAGGATCTTTGCCAACATGGTCAATAAGCAATCAACAACAAAACTATGACCATAATCCACAAATATTCAATAATTTCAAAATAATTTGTAGAAAATTGAGCAGGAGTTTTTCGCAAGCATGTGTGAGTTTTGAAGCACATATAAGTAACGATCAGCTGTGCAAGACTCAAGCCACATTTCGAGAATCTAGGATATTGAGCTCAGTTCTAAGTTCACAAAATCTTCTCTCATCTAGGGGCTTGGTAAAAATATCGGCCAATTGTTTTTCGGTTCTCACATGGGAAATTGCTATGTCTCTTTTGATGGAGTGATCTCTTAAGAAATGGTTGCGGATATTGATGTGTTCGGTCCTTGAGTGTTCAACTGGGTTGTGGGCAATTTTGATGGCACTCTCATTGCCACATAGGAGGAGAATATGGTTCAAGTTTATGCCATAGTCCCTAAGAGTTTGTCGCATCCAAAGAAGTTGTGCACAACAACTTCCAGCGGCGACATACTTCGCTTCGATTGTGGAAAGAGAAATGAAGTTTGGTTTCTTTGAGGACCAAGACACTAGAGATCTACCAAGGAATTGACAAGTTCCGGAGGTACTCTACCTATCAACTTTGCACCCCGCATAGTGTGCATCGGAATATCCAATGAGGTTATACTTAGAGCCCTTGGGGTACCAAAGTCCTAGGCTTGATGTGTGAACCAAATATCTAAGAATTCTCTTAACGGTGGTTAAATGACACACTTTGGGAGTAGCTTGAAATATAGCACACATACAAAACACTAAGCATGATATCGGGCCTAGATGCACATAAGTAAAGCAATAAACCTATCATGGAGCGATATACCTTTTGGTCCACACTTGGACCATCTTCATTAAGATCGAAATGCCCATTGGTTCCCATTGTAGTCTTGATGGGTTTGGCTTTGTCTATGTCAAACTTCTTGACTATATCTTGTGTGTACATTTTTGACTAATGAATGTGCCTTTCTTGAGTTGCTTCACTTGAAAACCTAGGAAGAACTTCAACTCTCCCATCATGGACATCTCAAACCTTTCGGTCTTTATCTTTGAAAACTCATCACAAAAAGTTTTGTTAGTAGGACCAAATATAATGTCATCGACATATATTTGGCTAACAAATAAATCATCAGTAAAATGTTCAGTAAACAAGGTATAATCGGCCTTCCCAATTTTGAAACCGTTTTGAGTTAAGAAATATCTAAGACACTCATACCAAACTCTAGGAGCTTGTTTGAGGCCATAGAGAGCCTTACACAATTTGTAGACATGGTTTGGGAAGTCTTGATCTTCAAAGTCGGGGGGGGGGGGGGGGGGGGGGTGTTGCTCCACATACACCTCTTCTTTGATTGGGCCATTAAGGAATGCATTCTTAACGTCCATTTGATATAGCTTAAGATAATGATGAGTAGCAAAGGCAAGTAACATACGAATTAATTCAAGCCTAGCTACAGAAGCAAAGGTTTCATCGAAATCCAAACCTTCGACTTGTGAATAACCTTTGGCCACAAGTCTTGCTTTTTGCTTGTTGCGAAACACCCACTTGGTGCCCACGACATTCGCATTAGGCCTCTTCACTAGCTCTTACACTTGATTCCTTTCAAAGTTGTTGAGCTCTTCTTGCATGGCCATCACCCAATCCAGATCTAGTAGTGCTTCTTCAACCGTGTGAGGCTCTAAAGAAGAAACAAAAGAGTAATGTTCACAAAACTTTACAACACGAGATCAAGTAGTTACCCCCTTGGAGATGTCTCCTAGGATGTTGTCAATGGTATGATCCCGTTCAACGCTTTGATGTACTCTTGGGTGTGGTGCTTGAGGTCTTGAATCTTCATCTTCGTCTTCCTCATTTTCATTGTCTCCCCCTTGATTGATGCCTCCATTTTCATCTTCTTGGAGTGCATCTTGGAGGTCTTTAGCTTGATTATTTGAGTAAGAGCTTGCTTGATGCATAGGATGATCACTTGGGTCTTGAGATTGTTCTTGTGGTAGAATGTCTCCAAGTGCCATTCTTCCTATCACTACTTGTGGAGCTTCTTCTTGATCTAGCACATGACTATCAACTTGATCCACTTGGGAGCCATTAGTTTCATCAAACACTACGTCACGTGCTACTTCAACAATTCCAGGAAATTTGTTGAAGACACGATAGGCATAAGTGTTTGAGTCATAACCAAGCAAGAAACCTTCATCAAACTTAGAAGCTGACGAGATCATGCACGTAATCATTGCACCTACAAACATGGTACAAAGTTTATTTATTTGCGATCCTGGCTCAAGTGAATGGTCATGCTTATTTGATGGAGAACATGGAGATGGTACACTATATCGTCCACCACCTTGGCCTCCTCCTTTGATGCCCACAAGAGGATTTGATGGCGTTGCACATACGGACCCACACATGAGAGAAGATGAACTTGAGTCGAGCACGACTCTAATTCAAGAAGGGGTGGATGATGAGGACATCACTCCTATGGATATACACAACACTCCAATCAATATACAAGATGCAATCAATAGAATTCACACACACCAATAAATTTCTGAGGTGAGCTCGTTCTTATATGTTTCCTTATATATTTTTTGAGAATAAATTGCTACCTAATGACTTAATTGTGATTAGGACCCATGGATAAGTTCAAGGAGTAATTGGAGGAAAATTTAGGGGTGTGGAGGACCAGATATTACGTTCAAGGAAGATAGAAATCGACCCCAACTCAAATATGTGTCCAACTCGGAGTCTAGAAGCAGTTCGCACTAAAATGGACGCCCAGGACGCATACAAACTCCGTTTTGGACGTTCTACATATGAAGGGAAAGGGGAGAGGATAAACTTTCCAATGGAACTGGTACCATGTCAAAATTATTCTGGAGTCGACAGGAATCATCAAAACAAAACCGACTTCAGAATCTGTCAGGGTGGTGCGCCACCATATTGGGCCATTGGGCCTTGTATCAAGTGCACATCTCTTATTTTTGTGTCTTAGGGTTAGGTCACAACCCCAACACCCCCTTGGAAGTCCTCCCACCTATATATACTCCATAGTAGCCGTCATAAACAATTGGGTTTTGCTTAGATTAATAATATCGCCGTTATACGGTTTGTGAAACCCCAACTTCGCGATTTCAGATCGTGTCTTCTACGTTCTTGCTTGTGTTCTCGGTTGCACTTGCAGGGATTAGCCTTCTTGGCGAGGTCAATCGTGTGAAGCACGGTTGATAACCAACAGAGCGGTGATGTAGTGATTGCAGGGGTTGTTCGTGTTCTACTCGAGAGCCTCGGATCATCAACGTCAAGATCTCCACATCAATCGACTTATCCATTATCTTTCGGAAGATCGGACCTAAACCACTTATCAAATGGTATCAAATTTCCAGGTTGCCCATTACTTAATTCATCTATCCTTACAATTTGTTTGTTTTTCATACCTAGAGTCCACAAAAAGGCCACAAAAAACTTGTATTTCGTAGATCTATTCATCACTTTGTCCAAACCACCATTGAGCCTTTGCAACTTTGTTATTCAGTTTGGTTTTGTTGAGTTTGTGTCCGTGGTTGAGTCATATTGCTGGTTTAGAATGTGTTTTTGGTCTTAGTTTGAGTTTTGCATTGTGTTGATTCATCCTTGTGTATCACGTCATCACGTCCAGATTAGATTCATTTCTGTCTAGTTTGGTATTTTCATCATATATCACTCATACGAACTCGGATTTTGGAGTTCTTGCACTTTCTGTAAAGCATAAGAAGTTATCTACAACTTTCAAATTCATAGCTTCCCAGAAAATGGAGTTATCGTGGTAAAAAGTTCATTAAATCTAAATCTGTTCTCGAACTAGAATTTCTGAACAGTCTGTATTTTGGGGACAATATCTTCTATTGTTCTTGTCCAAAATAGGTCTTCCATATATTGAAATTAAAGAGGAGAGATATATCTACAATCTTTCTGTTGAAAGTTTTTCTATTTAGATCCTCTAAGTGTGCCTATTTGTCTTTGGAAGATTGAGCAGAAAATCTGCAATAGACACACGAGATATCTTTGATTGGTTTTTACCGTGTTCTTCTTTTGCAGCACATTCTAAGAAAAGGAAGGAAAAAGAAAAAGGCAAGTGCAAAATAAGATACTATGCGCACAAAAAAGAGGAGAAAAAACAAAACAAAAAATAGAAGTGCTTGCATCCGTTGTGTCATCTAGTTTTGTCTCATGTCTTGCTTGCTTGAACTACTAGGAACACATTTAAGCCAACAACTTTGACAAGTAATTTGGACACTTATTCAATTTTACTATCTGATTTTCATTGTTGCTAATCCTTGACATATTAAGTGTCATCCAAGCTACACCTTACTCTTGAGCAAAATTGATACACCTTTGCAATCATCTCACGCTTCATTGGTTTATTCATACCGGCCACCGTTTGCCACCTGCAGTGTCGTTAAGAACACTTGTAAGAGCGTGGTAAGACGCTTGAGAGTGTCCTGGGCGTCCAAAACAGAGTTCATATGTAGAACGTCCAAAACGGAGTTCGTATGCGTCCTGGGCGTCCGTTTCAGTGTGAACTGCTTTTGGACTCCGAGTTGGACACAAATTTGAGTTGGGGTCGGTTTCTATCTTCTTTGAACGTAATATCTGGTCCTCCACGCCCCTAAATCTTCCTCCAATTACTCCTTGAACTTCTCCATGGATCCTAATCACAATTAAGTCATTAGGTAGCAATTTATTCTCAAAAATATATAAGGAAACATATAAGAACGAGCTCACCTCAGAAATTAATTGGTGTGTGTGAATTCTATTGATTGCATCTTGTATATTGAATGGAGTGTTGTGTATATCCATAGGAGTGATGTCCTCGTCATCCTAACCTTCTTGAATTGGAGTTGTGCTCGACTCAAGTTCATCTTCTCTCATGTATGGGTCCGTATGTGCAACACCATCAAATCCTCTTGTGTGCATCAAAGGAGGAGGTCAGGGTGGTGGAAGATATAGTGCACCATCTCCATGTTCTCCATCAAATAAGCATGACCATTCACTTGAGCCAGGATCCCAAATAAATAAACTTTGTACCATGTTTGCAGGTGCAATGATTATGTGCATTATCTCGTCTTCGAACTTTGAAGTCCTAGGCTTCTTGTTAAGAATGTAGCATTTGCTCCCAAAGACTCGAAAGTAAGAAATGTTGGGTTTGTTACCGATTAGGAGCTCATAATACTTATTCTTAAGAATGTGGTGAAGATACAATCGGTTTATGGCATGGCAAACGGTGTTAACCGCTTCCGCCCAAAACCAGTCCGACGTCTTGTACTCATGAAGCATGGTTCTTGACATCTCAATTAGAGTTCCATTCCTCCTCTCGGCCACCCCATTTTTTTGAGGGGGGTAGGGGACGAGAACTCATGCTTGATGCCTTCTTCATCTAAAACTTCTTCAACTTGAGTATTCTTGAATTCAGTGCCATTATCACTCCTTATAATCTTGATACTTAAGGAGAACTTATTTTGAGCTCGCCTCAAGAACTTCTTGACGACACCTTGAGTCTCGCTTTTATCATGCAAAAAGAACACTCAAGTGAAACGTGAAAAATCATCTACAATAACAAGGCCATATTTGTTACCGCCAATGCTTATATAGGCGATTGGACCGAAGAGGTCCATGTGTAGAAGCTCCAATGGTCTTTTTGTCGTCATGATGTTCTTGGATGGATGTTGGGCTCCAACTTGCTTTCCGGCTTGGCATGCACTACATGGTCTATCCTTTTCAAAAACAACATTCTTCAAACCTCGGATGTGCTCGTCCTTAAGGAGTTTTTGCAAATTCCTCATCCCAACATGGGATAGCCTTCTGTGCCAAAGTCATCCCATGTTAGTTTTTGCAATTAAGCATGTATGAAGTTGGGCTTTATCCGCGAAGAACTCCACAAGATAGAGGTTTCCCTTGAGTATACCCTTAAAATCAATTGAGTCATTGCTTCTCCTTGTGAAGGTCACACCCTCATTAGTGAATAAATAATTATAACCTTTGTCACATAGTTGTGATATGGACAAGAGGTTATAATCAAGTGAATCAACATGTAAAACATCAGAAAGAGTATGATTAGGGGAAATAGCAATTTTACCAGTGCCAAGGATTTTTCCTTGGCTATTGTCCCCAAAATAGATTCCTTCACTTGGATCTTCATTTTGCTCATACTCTACAAACATCTTCCTCTCTCTGGTCATGTGATTTGTACATCCACTATCAAGAACCCACTTGATTCCACCAGAGGAGTATGCCTACAAAAGGATTTAAGCCTTGGCTTTAGGTACCCAAGCGGTGTTGGGTCCTTTAATGTTAGTCAAGAGGCACTTGGGCACCCACACACAAGATTTAGGACTCTTGCAGTGTGACCCAACATACCTAGCATAAGATTTACCAAACTTGTTCCTCAATAACACATATGAAGCATCAAAATCATGGAACAAGGGATGAGGTTCCTTTTTAGGCATTTTAGGAGATGTAGTTATGTTCTTTCCTTTATTAGTATTATATGAACCTCCTTTGACAAAAACAATCAAGTCTTTGCCATTCCTGAGAGTTTTGGTGTTTTGCCTCCTCTCCCTAGAATAGCCAATACCATCCTTGACAAGGGGATGTCTTGTGTTGGTGTATGCACTACGTGCATATGCCATCTTCTCCTTGTCAAAAATGTCACCCTTTGGTGCTTGGTTGGTTTGTGCTAACTTAAGCTCATCTTTAAGTTTTATAATCAAGTTAGAGCATCTGCAAGGTTGAGTTGTTTTGTTTTTGATATTTGTGGAAGATGAGCTTGTAGAGGAAGAAGGTGCATTGACCTTGAGAGGCTCCACTTGTGTTTCAAGGATCACAATTGTAGTGTTCTCAAGGTTTGAGCAAGTTTGCGAGTTCACGCTCAAGTGCATTGCTTCTCTCTCTTTCAAGCTCCAAGAGCTCCTCAAACTCTTGACATCTCTCCTTTCGTTGGATGAGCATGTCCTCGACGGTTAATGAGCTCTTCCTTCTCAAATATCTCACCCGTCAACAATCTCAATCTTTTCAAAGTACTCTTACTCATATCCTTAAGCATATGTTCATTCTCACTACTACTATCAAAATCATCATGCAAAGAAATTGAAGAAGAGGATTTAGATTTGACCTTCTTTCTTCCCCACTTGGCCATGAGACAAGTTTGCCTTGAGTTCTCCAAGTTGGGGAAGATCTTGTTCTCCATGGTTGTCTTCTTCACAGCAATAGTTGCTATCTTTTCTTCTTCATTGGAGGAAGATTCTTCATTTGAATCCCACTCCTTTTCAAGGTGGGCATGTCCCGATTGCTTCTTCTTATTGAAGTATTTCTTATGTTGAGACTTGCCCTCCTTCTTCTTCTTGTTCTCTTCATGTGGTCAATCCACAATGAAGTGGTTGTATTCTCCACAATTGTAGCAAGCCCTCTTTTATCTTGTCTTGGGCTTGTCTTTGCTCTTGCCTTCACGGTGGTAGCTCTCTCTCTCTTTCTTCTCCACGTCCTTTTGAAATTATTGACGAAGAGTGCCTCTTCCTCATCGGCGTCGAGACTCTTTTCATCACTCTCTCCCTTTTCTTGAGATCTTGAGGATGTTGCCTTGAATGCATCATCTCTCTTCTTGGAGGAGGAGAGCTTTTGAAGGTCGTTGTAGACCATGGCTTCTTGCTCTATCATCTCATGGTTGATGATCCTCTCTAGTACTTCTTCAGGAGTCATCTTGTGGAATCCCGGACTCTCACAAATTAGCGAACAAAGAGTAATGTTTCGAGGCATGGATGCTCGAATCATCCACTTTACCACTTCATGGCCGGTCCACTAGATACTTCATGGTCGGTCCACTGGATACTTGTTGATGAGGGTCTTGAGGCAGTTGTACATGTCTTGGGGAGACTCACCATCCATGATAGTGAACCTCCCAAGTTCTCCTTCAATCATCTCGATCTTTGCCTCTCGTATGACACGGTTGCCCTCATGAGCCATCTTGAGGGTGTCCCATATCTCCTTGGTAACCTCCAAACCTTCAATGCGGTTGAACTCCTCTCGAGTCAATGAGGAGGTGATTACTCCAACCGCTTGAGCATTGCGATGGAGGAGGACGACTTGCTCCGGAGTAATGTCTTCCTCATTTTTGGGAAGATGCACACCTGTCAAGACGATTTGCCACAAACTAGGATTTAAGGAAATGAGATGCATCTTCATTTTATGTTTCCACATAGAGTAGTCATTTCCATCAAATTGAGGAGATTTGCCAATATGAATGGATAAGTAATGATTGCTTGCGGTTAATCGCTCATAATTGGAAGGATACCTAGAGTAGTCTTGTGAACTACTCCCATTGTCGGTGTTGATTGGAGCGATCGGCTTGATCTCCTTCTTGGGGACATTGAGCTTCTCACAAAGTTGTTACTTGAGTAGATGAACTTCTTCGTCGTCATTTGGATCATCTTGAAGAACATCGACATTCTTCTTCTTGTAGGCATCAACGATCACCGGAATCTCGTTGTCACCCCTTCTGGCCATTTCCTCTCTGAGTTGTTAGACTCTTGGTGGAGAGGCCTGTTCTCATATCAATTGAAAGTCGCCTAGAGGGGGGTTAAATGCAATATGACCTGAAATCGCTTAATCAAATGAGATTAAATTGATGAGGCCAGACTTGTCTAGTCAGGGCCGGAATAGTCCGCCCAGCTCAAGGTTAAAACCTAAAAACTGGATTTCTATAAGTGATTTGTAGAATTTAAGTTCACAAATGAAAGATACAATATCTAGCAACCTAGTACAACTTAGATCAACCAATGAGAGCCGTTAGGTTGCAAGATTTCAACAATGATCAAGATCAAGAACGATATGAATCCTAATTGCAATTCTAGTGATTACGAAAAGTAAAGAGACAAGCAAGACACGATTTATCCTGTGGTTCAGCTCCACGAATAAGCCTACATCCACTTTTAGAAGTCCACACAAGGACCGGGTCTCACTTGCCCCTTCTCTCACCAAGCCACCACAATGGTCGACTTGGTTTCCACTATATCAATGGGTAATCACCAAGTTTCTTAGGGCTGCTCACAAGTTGAAGCTCCCACGAATCAATACAGCAAGGAGCACTTGAAGCTCAACTCACACAAGCCACAAAACACAACACAAGTGCAAGAGATGAAACCGAGAGCCAAAGCACAATGATCTTCCTTCACTCTCCTTCTCAAACCATAATCTCTTCAAAATTTGGTCTTAGAGGGCTAGTAGGACGAGTAGAAGGCTTTGGAAGGCTCAAGGAATGTTGTGGCGACGCTAGGGTTCCAGAGTTATCAAATAGGGGTCAGGGGTCCCCTTTTTATAGGGTCCCGACAACTTACCGTTGCAAATAGCCCAAACCCAGACTAGTCCGACCCTGTACCATGGACTAGTCTGACCTCTTGGGACCACCAACAATTTCATGTCATCGATCAAAAAAACAGATGACGTGCGTGCCAAATGTTTGAATTTCAAACGGTCATGGCAACACAGACTAGTTCGGCCAACAACGAACTAGTCTGAATTATATTAGAAAGGTTTAGTCCGGCTGAAAATGGACTAAACTGGGTAGGCCCGGACTAGTCCAGCCACTGGGGCGGACAAGTCTGGCCTCCTAGGGTTCGGCTAGGTTTTCCCACTAAGTCTCAAACGAACTAGTCCGTATCACAAAGGACAAGTCCGAACTCATCCTGAGTCCTTTGGTCCGTCCCAAAACAGACTACTCTAGGGGGTCCGGACTAGTCCGGCCACTCTGGCGGACAAGTTTGGCCTCCCAGGACTTAACTTCAAATTCACTCACCAATGGAAGAACAGACTAGTCTGTACCCATACGGACAAGTCTGAACTCATCCAGAGACGTTTAGTCCAACCCGAAATGGACTAATCTTCTTGGCCCGCACTAGTCGAGCCATAGGCCCGGATAAGTCCGACCTCTTTTTGTTTTCTCTTATTTTGGCTTCTCACTTAGGTTTTTCTCTCAACTACCACTTTGAGCCCTCTCTTATGAGCTCATTACACATGATACAACCACCCTCACACATGATACAACTAGTTTAAACTCAACACAATAGAAACCCTAATTCCTGTGCTTGAGTCTTCGACGCCTGTTTCAACCTTTTCCTTTTTGAGGGATTTTATCTCATTTCAATTATCACACCTGTGCTTAAGATCAACTCAGCTCATTAGTCTCTTAATTGTTGTCATTAATCATCCAAAACCCAGGGGGGTGCCTAGATGCACTTTCACGAAGACGTAGTGACCTGTGGTCCCCATTCCAGTATACTCTGGAAGGGGACCAAGCCCAAGGCGGCGCACGGAGCGCGATGTATTGTCAAATACATCGCACGCCATCTTCCGGAGAGCCCACTCCACGTCCGGGGGGGGGGGGGGGGTCCGGTCGGGGATGCTTCCCCTTGGCGTCCTTCGGCGGACTTGGCGACGGCATTTTATTATCAGTCATGGTGTTCTTGGCGTGGTTTTGGAAAGATAGGAAGAGTGGTTGTGCGAAGAAGACAATGGCGTGCCTGGGTGATCTTATAGCGTAGCATCCTGGCAGTTCGTCTCTCAAGGTGTGCAGTAGTGGTGATGAGATGCGGAGCGGTTCGAACTGAATTCAAATATGCGCATGCGCTGTGCGCGTTTTAAGGCGCCTCGGTAACTGGTGCGCACGTACGCTCGGTGCAGGCGGCTCATCTTCAAGGGCCGCCTTTACAAATGTGTACTATGCAGGCGGTCCGTCTTCAAGGGCCTCCTGTAGAAATTGTCAATTTATACAGGCGGCTCTTATATGTGAGCCGCCTATGTAGTTACATGATCACAGGCGGCTATTAACGCATTCGACAATACAGACAAATTTTTTTACGACCCACCTGTGTAAAAAAATCATGGCGCCTGTGAAAATGCTTTTTGTAGTAGTGCTCTAAGGTGTTTATTTAATATGTAAGCATGGTGCTTAGATAATTCAGTAGCAGTGGATGTCTCATAGACCTACGAGTTGTAGGGGTAGGCGACAGGCGGTGACAATAATGTTCGTCGTTCGTACTCTCCCCCATGTTCCGCTACACCACTGACTATTTGCAGTAATCGTCCTGATTTTACTAGGAGTAAATAGATCGATCACGGATTTACCCCTGGCACCGAGTCAGGCGCCGGTCAAATCGCCTGAGATCCAGCGCCGACTCAGGCGCCTGCCGCATAGTATTCCTATTATCATAAACATAACAAAATATTCTACTAATTAAAATTATATTATAAAATCTCATTATCATTAATAGTGTCACAATAATAACTTTAAAATACAATTCTTCAAAAATAAAATAAAACTATGAGTGATTGAAACTTCTCTAATGCTATAAAAACAGAATTAATTTGAGTATCTAACTAAAATTATGTGAGAAAATCAAATAGTCTAGAAAGAGCCTACAGGACATGAGCTACAAAGCGCTGGCGTGCAAATCTGATGCCTTAAACAGTCCATTGCATTACGGTCGCAACAACCGACGCACGAGAATATAAGATTGGATTCAATATTGGCATTCATGATATGCGAGGCGCAGTGTAGAGATACTCTGTCTCTATGCCTCTGCATGAGCATGGGTTTTGTTGGAGACTCTTGATTCTAAGAGTTCGTTTGATACTTTAGTTCAACTTCATGAAGCAAATTGACTATAGAAAATTTATAGTCTTAACAAAAGAGATTTTTCTGTAAATTAGATTCTTTAAAATCCATAGATTTTTCCAGCATAAATTGAAATATGCTAACACCTCTAATTCTAAGATTTTATATCCAACCTTTTTAAAATAATTAATCGCCTATCATTTGTTACAAATCAATATCATTTTTTTTCTTCACTTCACAATATCTTTTCCACAGCTCATAGCTCAAATCAGATTTTCAGGAATTCACAGTTGAACCGAACACAACCTAAGTTAGATTGGCCTGCTGGGTCAAATCTACGAGTCAAATTCACTGTCTGTTGACTATTATTCTTGATTCACTAATCATTTACTAGATATGAGTCTGATCACATTCGCTTGTATAGTTTGTGGTTTAAAAAAAATATAGGCTAACACCAATTTGGAGGCCCTTAATTTTCGGGAGCCCGAAACGGTCACCCCTCAGGCACTCCCTCAGGACCGGCCCTATCTGGCAGCCCCAAACGAGGATATAACACATGATATATTACCACCCTTGGTGTTATAAATTTAAAAAACTAGGGGTAAATATACAAATATATCTAAAAATTAAAGCGCGCAACACCGTTTTACAATGCATGTTTGAGGCTATATATTTCTAGATTTTAAAGCTATGATCATTTTAAGCACCGCTCTGAGTTCAGATGCTCAAATTATTGGAATCAAGTATTTAAACAAAAGACCCGACCTAAGTGACTTTAAAGGGACCACATTAGTTTTTTCTTATATCAATCTAGTCAACACGGAATAACAATGCGAGGAGAATCCATATTAAAAAAAAAATTCTGTTGAATTTGTGTTATACGTTTCTCTATTTTACAATACTTGCTGACAAAAATACTCTTGCCTGTTCAGCTAGGGTGAAAATGGATTGGATGTTTTTCTGTCCATCCGGTATCATTTTCAAAAATATTCGATCTATATTCATTTTGTTAGATCTTATTCGGATATAGTTTGATCAAATATACATCCAGATCATCGGATATCCATAGTTACACGGATATACTCAAATGTGATCGGATTGATATCAGGATGTATTTATGACCAATTTAGTATTTGGTCTCATCTTATTCGAGCTGGCCCAGGACACACGGAAGCTAGGGTCATTGTCAATCGATCGGCTCGAATCCCTGACACCAACAGTAGACACACACGCATCACCGACGGTCGTCTCAAGTCCTGATCCCGAGTCCCCGACACACACACCGTGCCCCGCTGCACCGCCTCCATCACCCACCCATGAGTCGACAACCCGCTCGTCTCTCTCCTCTAGCTCCTACCCGTCCCTGTAATTTTAATTACATGTGTTATTTGTGATTGTGTGAATATAATTTTATTTACATGTGTTATTTAATGATGATTTTTAATATTATATTCTATTATAATATGATAAGTAAAAAGTTATTTCTGAAATAAATATCCGAGTCTCTCTAATATCGACGGATTTCCGATCTGATGAATCCATCTTCAATATATGTGATACTGAATCCATTTTCGACAAATCTGATACCAAATCTATTTTTAAATTATTATATTGACATAAAATAATTTAAACTTTTATCTGTTCATATGCGTCCGTTTTTTCATCCCCATTTAGGGTGGGCATTCGGGATTATCCGAAATTTCGAATCGGGTAATTCGGGTTTTTTGAAATTCTGGATTTGAGAATCGCTACCTGAAATTATACTTCAGATATTTCGAGTACCGAGTACCGAAATCCGAAATACTTGAAATAATTTCAGATTTTGTAGACTCATACCCGAAAAACGAATTATGGTTTCCGTTTTTGAATATTTTGGTTTGGTTTCGAGTTTTTTGATATGTTATTTGGGTTTGAGTTTTTTGCCCACCTATAGCCAGATAGGGTTGTCAATGAAGCTCGAGGCTCGTGAGCTACTCGAGTTCGGCTCATTAAAAGCTCGATTCGAGCTCGGCTCGATAAATAAACGAGCCGAACTCAAGCTTCATCTCGAGTTCGCGAGCTTGACGAGCTCGAGCTCGTTAAACTCTATAAGGCTCATTTAGATAAATTATGTTTTATAAATATTTTTTATTAATATTTTTCTATTGATTATTATTCATTTTTACTGTTTAAACGAGCTTCTCGAGCTCGAACTTGAGCTTTTACGAGCTTCAACCGACTCTAACTATTTAAACGAGCCTTATCATGCCGAGCTCGAACTTGACTGCAGGATCGACCGGATTTCAGACTCGGCTCGAACTCAGCTCGAATTCTTAACAAGTTCGAGCTTCGGAGGTCAAGCTCGCTCGAGCTCGACTTGTTGACAGCCCTATAGTCAGACTGGACCCTCCTGCCACCTGGGTCTTCAGGTTCTTCCTTATCTGGACAGTTCGTCCGGTGGCGGAACGGTGTGGGCCCTCCAACCCCCCTCCCCCCAGCGCGGGCAGGCGGCCGGTGGCACTAGCAGTGAGAGCGTGGCCGCGTGCACCGCTGAGGAGCAAGGACGGAGGCGGCAACTGGGCTGCATCGCCGCCGCAGCGGGACCGCACAGCAGCACCTAGCCAAGCCAGTAAGGTATGCCCCTGCTCTCCAATGCTGTCGAACATTCTATTGTTTAATGTAGTTTCTCACTTCGACCTGTCGAATCAACCGCAGGAAACAGCCAGTCATCTAATTCTCACTGAGAACAATCAGCTCTTAGGCGTAAACGTACAAAGATTAATTATGACCTACACAATCTTCATCCCACTATCATAATATTTCTGCACTTAAACTTTCACATCAACCAATAGGTTTCTGTGGAAGGGTCTAAGTGTAAAGATACAATAATCATGAGATGAAGATCATGTGGCTCACGGTTAACTTTTGCACGATTACATCGAAAAGCTGATTGCATTCTAGTTGTGCCTATTCTGGTTTCAACGTTTTGATACGGTAGGAAGTTTATAACCCATAAGAAGATGAAATCATTATGATCAATTCAATTTCCATGACCCATTTATTGTTTTACTAGATGTTTTCCTTTCCTTTTTCTATATTAAAATTGGAGGAGATTTCTTAACTTTCAGACAGTCATGGGAAAAGTCGCGCAACATAAAAATTCATACTGCAACATGATTTTTTTTGTGTTCCGCAACATTGACAAAAGTATCCCACCACGACGTGAGTAATTGCACTGCAAAATGTGTATTTGTTTCCCACACCATGAATCCAAAAGTTTGATCTATTTTTCTTGTTTGAGAATATATTCTTGTGCACTTCTGTTATTCAGACATTGGAACCTGGACATGTTTTACATGCTTCTCTGTATTGATGTCAGATTGCATCTGTAGTTTGTATGTTTTAGTTGGCCCTGGTTCTCTTAATTTCCTGGGTACATTGCTTCACATTTGAAAAAGAAGTAGCTAGAAAATCATACTGAAGATCAGAGGTGGCGTAGTTCCTCCCGATAGGATTGATGTGGTCAACTGGTTGCACAATTGTGGTAAATAGATTCTTTGTGCCATTTCAACTCAAGCTACCTTTGTTCAATTTTTTTTATGTAACTGAGGTTTCTAGAATTTTTGTGGCTTCTATGGCATTTTGAGATGGAAATATTGTATATTTTCTTATGGCATTTTGAGATAGTATCTTACACTCTGCAGATGATTGTGTTCATCTTAGTAATTTACTTGTACAATAAAAATTTTGATTGGGAATATTTTCCAGATCTACAATGGATCCCAACATGAAGGAGGTTCTAGTTGACATTGAGACTGATGCGGAACAAGTACTTTTGACAAGGCATCAGGTCCGTATGTGTTAAAGCCTTGCCTTATTCTTTTCAGATAGGTGTCAATATTGATCTCTTTTGGCTTATTGTTCTCTATGATGATCAGTTAGTGGAAAATGATAAGGTAAGGAATTCTAACAGGGAGGCCCTGACCACCCTCCGGAAAAAGGCCAGAACAACCAAAACCAGTGTACCATCTCCATTTGACGTCATAATGAAAGAGATGGAAGGAAGCTCTGGCAAGCAGCTGATAAAGGAGATATGCCCAACTTGTGGAGATCAGGACCCCAAATAACATAGCTGGTTAATGTTTCCTGGATCAGATATTTTTGCTCGTGTTCCATTTCATGTAGCACACACTGTCCTGGAAAAAGGTACCTTCCTGACTCTTGGTCCATAAATATCAGTGCATATTACAATTACTGCTGACTAGGTCCAATCAATATATGCTGCAAGCCTCTACTGTCGTTTTGAAACCCAGGAGGTGTTTGGGTTGCAACGTATCCAGTGCTAAATTCTTTCATGCAAAATTGCTTCTTTGATATTCCAATTGTGTAGGTAACGTACAATTACCTCTATCATTTGTGTTGGTGCAGACCAAGAACGTCTGGATTTCGATACCAAGAAACTGCAAAGCTTTGTGAAGGAGAAATCACTTGTGATTGCTGAGAGGGGCGCTCTTGCAGGCAGCATTGGCCCTGACACTATGAAATTATTCGTGAGCCTAACGGACAAACCCAAGTTGACATGGGAGGCAGGGGAGATGGGGCGGCCACCTGAAGTGAAATATCAGCTAGGTTGACTTGTCAACTGATGCATCACAATGTTCCACAGTATTATTGAGTTTCCGGTATAGATGTTTGCTTTTGTGCCTGAGCAAAAAGATTTTTGAGGAAAAGCCTGAGCAAAAAGTTGGCTAGGTTGTTTCCGGTATAGATGTTTGCTTTTGGCTTTTCTGACGGCATTGCTAAGAATGAATTCTGCAATCTGCACCACTGATGGTAGTTTTTTGTACCCTGGAGGATCTAGATTTCTGAATTTTTGATGTACCGTGACATTGTCGTGGCATCAATGACTAGTTTACCAATGAATGACCATTGATGTTTGACTGCTCATGGATTGTGGGCAATCTGGATCTTTAGCAGGCCTGCTTCAGATCCAGACCGGACATAATTGTTCATATCCATGTCCTGTAAAAAATTTTGTACCCTGGAGGATCCAGATTTCTGAATTTTGATGTACTGTGACATTGTCGTGGACTAGTTTACCAATGAATGACCCTTGATGACTGATTGCTCATGGATTGTGGGCAATCTGGATCCTTAGCACGCCTGGTTCAAATCCGGGTCAAGAGGCCAGGCATAATTGTTCATATTCATGTCCTGTAAATCTGTAGTGGTTTCTGAGTCTTTATGCAGAGTCCTGAAGCGAAACCAATCAACTAAGCAAGGCCAGATCTTTTGTCCAAGTAAATCGCATGAAAACTCTTGTGGGCCGCAAGGCGGGTATAATTTTTTTTTCAGGTACGCTGATAAACGTGATCGAGCAACAATGTTATTCTTTTGAAAAAAAAATCAAAATTTCTTTGCTCTGGCAAGGGTGTTGGCTTTGGGGAGGAGTTCTGAAATGACCGTTCTGTCGATGCACTAGTTGGATTCTGCTGAGTTGGGAGGTCATGGCAGCATCAGTGAGCCGAAACGAGCAGCAGGGCGCCAGAACAAAATCAGAACGACGCATCTGCAATGCGGACTCGCGCGTCATGCTGTTCTTGTTTACTCTCTCAGTTTTTAAATTATTATCATAAGGACGATAATTTTAGTTCAAAAAGAAGCTAAATATATTTTCTAACGCTAATAATTTAAGATCGGATGGAGTACAATGTAGAAATTTGTAAAGTTGATTGCCTTATTAATCGAACCGATTGGCGAGAAATCATAACGGAGCTCTCTCCCACGTTCCGAACGTGCTTTGCGAACACTAGCAGTTTAGCTCGGTTTTTTAGAGGAATAATTCGTTCGTGTCATTTGGACTTGGATTCAATTTGTGGGAGATAGCTGTATCTACAGTCCTGGATACAGGACGAACGGCCAGCGAAAAAAGATCGCAATTTGCTCGACCCCCGCGCGACGTGCGGAGAGACCAGGAAAGGGCAACCGCGCGCATGCATGGCCACCACACCGGCGCCAGGCGCCGCCGTGCCGTCGCTCCCGGCGCTGGGCCGCGGGTGCTGGGAGGACGGCGCGATCTCGCTGGGGCTGGTGGCGGTGCAGCTGGGCGGCGCCGCGTACATGGTGGTGGTGACGCCGGTGCTCGCGCTGGGGCTCGGCCCGCTCTTCCTCGTCGCCGTCGGCAGCCTCTGCACCGGGATCCTCACCCTCCCCTTCGCCGTCAAGCTAGAGAGGTATGTATGAAGTAACCACCGCCTGCGCCTTTTTATTACCGACGAATTCTTATCTGCGATACGGTGGAGCAGGAAGAAATGGCCGTCCGAGCTGAGCAACCGGCTGCTTCTCCAGTTCGTCGTGCTGGCACTGGGAGGGTAAGAAAGTCTAGCAATTAGTCACTTGTGCCAGAAAACCATGCCTAGTGTTATGCTAATTATTCTTGAATTCATATTCTTTTGAACAAATCCTAACGTCCTCCACGTCTCGTATGCTTGGCTGTTGCTTCCAGGGTGACTGGGTTCCAGGCGCTGATGCTGAACGGCATGAAGATGACGTCCCCTGCCATCGCCTCCGCCATGCCCAACCTTGCTCCGGGCATCATCTTCGTCATCTCCGGCTGTCTCGGGTACTCACACCGGCCGGGGCCAATCCACTCAGAGATAAACAGCTGCACAAGTTCAATTTGTAGTACTGATGAACCGCCTGATCTCATCCATGTGCGTGTGCTGCAGGTTCGAGAGGGTTGATCTCGGGTGCCGGTACACGAGGGCCAAGATCCTAGGCACCGTGCTCTGCCTGGGGGGCGCCGTCGCCATGAGCATCCTGCAGAGCCCGGCCACGCCACGGGGACACAGACCGCTGTCGCACCGAGACTGGGTGGCGGGCTGCCTGTTCCTCCTCGGTGCGGTCCTTGTGCTCTCAGGCACGATCGTCCTGCAGGTCGGCATCCAGACTATGATTGCACTGCAGAACTATATATTGCGATCTCTCATGTTTATTATCCCCGTTTGTACTGCAGGCGGCGACCATGATCCATTTTCCGGCGCCGTTCACGCTCTGCTCCGTGACGTCGCTGATCGGCGCCGTGCTGACGGCGGCGTTCCAGGTGGTCACGGCGGGGCGGTTCAGCCCCGGAACACCACAGATCAGCCTCCAGATGGTCCTGTCCCTTGTGATCGTGGTAATGGCAACAAACCGATGCAACAAGCAGAGAACATGTCGTTCACTTCCCATTTTGAGAATTCTAGTTGTTGGCGTGTACAGGGCGGGCTGGTGAGTTCGGCGTGCATCATGTTCCAGACGTGGGCACTGGAGAGGAAAGGACCCGTGATGGTCTCCATGTTCAGCCCGACGCAGACCGTCGGCTCGGCGATCTTCTCCGCGCTCTTCCTCGGCCGGGTCATGCATCCAGGATGGTACGTACTGGACTGGAAGAACCTGTATTCATCTATATACTTATGGTTTTAACTTGGCCTTGGCGCCTCACTTTATAGAGAGAGAACTTGATGATTTCCATTGAGGCAATGGGTATACACCTTATATAGGCTAGCTAGTTAGTGTCAAACCAAACCTAAACTCTTTCACCCTACACTAGTCCAAACCTAAACTCTTTCACCCTACACTAGTGTGAAACCAAAGTTAATCCCTTTCATACTATACAAATTTATAGGCTATTGTGACGACTACCAAGACATGAGGACTGAATCCAGTCTACACCCCCCTCAATTCACCCGTCACTGCCCTTTGATATTCACAAACTGCGCCAAAAATCTTCAAATATCGTCGTGGGAAGTCCCTTCGTCATTATGTCGGCGAATTGAAGATGAGTCGAAACGTGGAGGACCTTGAGTTGATGCAGCACCACTTTGTCACGAACAAAATGGATGTCAATTTCCACGTGCTTGGTCTGTCGATAATGCACCGGGTTCTGGGTTAAGTAAACCGTTGATAACATTGTCGCAATAGATGATGCTTGCTTTGGAGACATTGACGTGTAGCTCTTGTAGAAGGTGATGTAACCAACAGCACTCGGCCGCTGCGTTCGCAACGCCGTGATACTCAGCTTCGGCACTGGATCGTGAGACTGTAGTTTGTCGTTTGGATGACCAGGACACTAGAGAATTTCCAAGGAAAATGCAGTAGCATGATGTAGAGCGACGAGTATCGGGCACCCGGCCCAGTCGACGTCCGAATATGCTTGTATATCAGTGCTTGAAGAGACATGTATCTGAAGACCGTGATCAATGGTGCCCTTGAGGTAGCGCAATATTCTCTTGACTAGAGCCCCATGTGCTGACCGAGGGGAGTGCATGTAAAGGCACACTTGTTGCACGGCGTAGGAAATATCAGGCCTTGTTAAGGTCAAGTATTGAAGGGCTCCAGTGATACTTCTGTACAAGGACGAATCCTCAGCAGGACACCGTCGAGAGCTGAAACTTTCGGTCTAGTGTCCACTGGTGTTGAGGAAGCTTTACAGTTGGTCATTCCTACACGGTCAAGAAGGTCTTCAACATATTTGGATTGATTGAGGAAAAATCCCTTGGACCATCTGGAGACCTGAATGCCCAAGAAGAAGTGTAAGTCGTTGAGGTACTTCATGGGGAACTTAACGCTAAGTTTGGATACAATAGATGCTATAATCTTCGTTGAAGATGTTGTCAGCACTATATTATCGACATACAATAAGAGATATACCATATCTGCATTGTTCTTGTAGATGAACAGTGAAGAGTGTGCCCGAGATAAAATGAAACCCAGGGACTTGAGCTCATCTGCAAACGTGTGATACCAGGCGCGCGGAGCTTGTTTCAACCCGTAGAGTGACTTGGAAAGAAGACAAACATAGTTTGGATGATCAGCATTGACAAATCCAGTTGGTTGGGAGAAATACACCTTTTTCGACAGATCACCATAGAGAAAAGCATTTTTTATGTCGAGTCGGTGTACTGACCACTTTCTTGAGGTAGCCAAGTGTAGAACTGTCCTGATTGTGCCAGGTTTGATCACCGGAGATAATGTTTGATCAAAATCAATGTCATGCCTTTGATTAAATCCCCAGACAACCCAGCGAGCTTCGCGTCGTTCAAGAGTCCCATCTGCAAGAAATCCGTTCTTGAAAATCCATTTACCCGAAATGACCTTTGTACCTAGTGGTTTTGGAACAAGAGTTCATTTTCTATTGGCGTGCAAGGCGTCGATCTCATCCTGCATGGTTTCCAGCCAATGAGGATCACAAAGAGCCGCGCGAACAAAAACTGGTGGAGGTGGGACCTCCGCGGTGGCCAGCTGCGCGTACTTCGGGTTTGGCATGCGAGACGTGCCGATGAGATCGCATCCCAGAGCGTCGCCAACTTTCGCTGATGTTGACTGGTGTTGTGATGATGCAACAATCATGGAATGTCATGCGGGAGCGGGTCTTGGAGAAGGCGCAACACTAGGCACATCAGCAACGTTGGACGAGTTTGTTGGAGCAGCTGCCTGATCCAGAATTAATGCTGATGGAGACTGTGTGCCTGAATGCTGTGGTGGTGCTTGCAAGCCGCCAACCCGACGTGGCAACAGAGGTGTTGTTCTGCGTGAATGCATCAAAATGAATATCGGGTATTCACTGGGTACATTTTGAACGCCCGGTACAGAGGATGTCAGCGTGCTTGTCATGGACCTGAAAGGGAAAGAAAACTCGTCGAAAGTAACATGCCTCGACGTGATTACACGACGAGATTGGGGATCGTAGCACCTGTACCCCTTGGTGTTAGATGGATAACCAAGGAAGATACATGGTACTGATCTTGGAGCTAGTTTGTGAGGGGAGGTTGAGGTTGTGTTGGGGTAGCAAAGACACCCAAAGACCATGAGATGATCATATGTGGGTGCATAGCCGAGGAGAAGCTCGTGAGGTGTGAGGTTGTGATGGACCCGACATGGACGACGATTAAGAAGGTAGGTTGCTATGTTGAGAGCATCCGACCAGAAGGACAGAGGTGCAAAAGCATGTAGCAGAAGTGTGTGCATGGAGTCATTGAGGGTGCGTAGGATGCGCTCAGCACGACCATTTTGTTGTGAGGCATATGGACATGTGAGCCAGATAACAATACCATGCTTGGTGTAAAATGTGCGAGAGGCGACATTATCGAATTCCTTGCCATTATCGGATTGAACACACATAATCGGGCAATGGAATTGGGTGAGCACAAAGGCATGGAAAGATATCATGGTTGCAAGGACATCATATTTGTCGAGGTGTCTAAACTAACACCTCCCCCGGACCTACTCGGGAGTGGTCCGCGGAGGTTCGATGTGTTATCGGGGGGCTAGTCCTAGCAAGATCAAACGCAGTGGACGATGAACACGAGGGATTTACGTGGTTCGGGTCGCCTAAGCGTAATACCCTAATCCACGGTGGTTTGTGTGTTGTATTCCTTGAGTATGTATCTTAGCTTGAGCGAAGTTGTCTAAGTCAGTGGCCGCTCGATCCTTTTATAGTCCAAGGTCGAGCAGCTTACATATGGGGCCCGAGGCCCGACAAGTGGCCCCGGGCATACCAAATCCTCCCTAAGATCTGGGAGTAAATATTCTCCCCTAACAATGGCTTCAATGTGACGCATGCCCATACCCTGCTGCGGGGCTACGAATAGTCCCCTCATCATGGTTGAATACGTCTTGTCCGTCTTGTCGTGGTTGCCCATTCATCCGCCGTACATAGCAGTTCGGCACTAACCAGTTATGACAAGACCGGCCACTGACCTCTTGACTTATAAGTGTGAGCTCCCGCTTACCTAGGGAACGTGCACGTCCTTCTTTCATTGCCGCTACCGCAGGAAGGCTTAGGCCCGACGTTGCCTGGCACATGGCAGCTCCTGTCCTTCCCTCAGCAGGGAGGCCGGGTCCAGAGCTGCAGAACACGTGGCCGCGCCGGACCTTCCCTCAGTGGGGAGGCAGGTTCGGGGCTGCCGGACTCGCAGATGCGTCGGACCTCTCCTCAGCGGGGAGGCGGGCCCAGAGCCACGAGACGCGTGGCAGCGCTGGACCTCCCCTCCGAGGGGGAGGCAAAGTTGGAGCTGTAGGACACGTGGTAGCGTTGGACCTTCCCTCAGTGGAGAGCAAGGTCATGCCGCACGTCACGTGGAATCCTGGGACCACGCCGGATCTGGCCCTCATGGGGGGCAGGACCCAACGTGCCTTCTTCCCTGTATCTAGGGGTACCCATTCGCCAGGTACCGATAGCGGCCCCCGGGCCCACCTCGGGGGTGGCGACGACCCCGTAGGTGGGGCCTTCAACTTGTCTTGTAAAAGTGACGCCAGCGGCCCTAATCGGGGGACACTGGAGCTCGGGGAAGCGATGCCATTGGCCCCCGTGGGGGCGCCGGAGCTCGGAGAAGTGTCGCCGGTGGCCCCCTTGGGAGCGCCGGAGCTTGAAGAAGTGACGTCGGCAGCCTCCTTGGGGGGCGCCGGAGCTCCGAGAAGTGGCGTCCGCGGGCCCCTTGGGGGGCGCCGGAGCTCGGATAAGTGATGTCGGCGGCTCCATTTGGGGGCGCCAGAGCTCGGAGAAGTGACGTCGGCGGCCCCCTTGGGGGGCGCCAGAGCTCCGAGAAGTGGCGTCGGCGACCCCTTGGAGGGCGCCGGAGCTCGGAGAAGTGACATCGGCGGCCCCCTTGGGGGGTGCCGGAGCTCCGAGAAGTGGCTATGGCGGCCCCCTTAGGGGGTGCCGGAGCTCAGAGAAGTGACGTCAGCGGCCCCATTTGGGGGCGTCGAAGCTCGAAGAAGTGACGTCGGCGGCCCCCTTAGGGGGCACCGAAGCTCGGAGAAGTGGCATCGGCGGCCCCCTTGGGGGGCGCCGGAGCTTAGAGAAGTGACGTTGGCGGCCCCCTTGGGGGGGGGGGGGGGGGGGGGGGGGTGCCAGAGCTCGGAGAAGTGGCGTCGGCGGCCCCCTTGGGCAGCACCGGAGCTTGGAGAAGTGACAAAGCTCGGAGAAGTGACGTCAGCGGCCCCCTTGGGGGGCGCCGGAGCTCCGAGAAGTGACGTCGACGGCCCCCTTTGAGGGCGCCAGAGCTCGGAGAAGTGATGCCGGCGCCTACCACGGATGTGTAGAACGTCGGCGGCGGCTCCCTGTATGTCCTGCACCCACTGTAGACAAAAAGTAATTTCGCTCATCGGTCACCACTTCCCTACTCTTTAGTTTCGTTATGGCTTACGATCCTTAGCTGAGATACGGGGCATGGGTAATTCGGTGTGACAACATCCAGGTTATGGTCGCTGCCTTGCTCAGGGCATGAGCCGTTCGGCCTCCTGTACTCAACTGTTAGCACTGGGAGGCAAGGTGTGTATGATTAGGGTATAGAACCAGGCTAAGCAGGCTGCACACCTTGGACCTCCAGCTCGGCGTTAGCCTTTCTGGAGTTAGAACCATTCGACACCATGGACCCGACCAAGAAAACGATCATCAGACCCCAAACACATCGCAACCTCATGCGAAACCGCCTTTAGTAGGATAGCACAACTCCAACTAGGACGAGACAGGAGAAATGTAACCGGGCATACGGCAGTCGATATGCGAAAGTAAGCAAAAAATTAAAGCATAATGTAAATAATTTTGCTCGACGGTTACTCCTTTCCTGCTTTTAGTCTCATTATTTCTTACGGTCCCGAGCCGGACTTATGGTGCGTGGGTAATTCAGTGCGACGGTATCCGGATTATTGGTATCGCCCTGCTCAGGAGTGTGTGTCGTCCGGCCTCCTGTACTCAGACGTTAGCGCTGAAGAGGCAAAGTGTACATGCTTAGGGTGCAGGACCAGGCTAAGCAGGATGTACACTTTGGACCTCCCACGGGTGTTAGCTTTTCAGTAGAGTGACCATTTGGCGCCACGGGCTCCCGAGTAGGAAAACAACCAAAGAACGCAAATACATCACATGAACCTCAAACAGACCTGCCAGCAGGAGGATTGCATAACTACACTAGGCGCGAGACAAGAAGGGAGTGCCCTAGCATATGACAGAGAATATGCGAGAACGAGCATGGCCTGGAGGAGCTAGCATTGGAACGAGTGTTCACCATACTGCTGGTGAAGATTCTTGCAGGAGAAAGCCCCTTCATGGCGCGCCAAATGTCGAGGTGTCTAAACTGACATCTCCCCTGGACCTACTCGGGAGTGGTCCACGGAGGTTTGATGTGTTATCGGGGGACTAGTCCTAGCAACATCAAATGCAGTGGACGATGAACACGAGGGATTTACGTGGTTCGGGCCGCCTGAGCGTAATACCCTACTCCATGGTGGTTTGTGTGTTGTATTCCTTGAGTCTGTATCTTAGCCTGAGCGAAGTTGTCTAAGTCGATGGCTGCTCGGTCCTTTTATAGTCCAAGGTCGAGCAGCTTACATGTGGGGCTCGAGGCCCGACAAGTGGCCACGGGCATACCAAATCCCCCCTAAGATTTGGGAGTAAATGTTCTCCCCTGACAATGGCTTCAATGTGCCGTCTGCCCATACCCTGCTGCGGGGCTACGAATAGTCCCCTCATCATGGTTGGATACGTCTTGTCCGTCTTGTCGTGGTTGCTCATTCGTCCGCCGTACATAGCAGTTCGGCACTGACCATTTATGACAAGACCGGCCACTGACCTCTTAACTTATGAGTGCGAGCTCCCGCTTACCTAGGGAACATGTGCGTCCTTCTTTCATTGTCGCTACCGCAGGAAGGCCTAGGCCCGACGTTGCCTGGCACGTGGCAGCTCCAGTCCTTCCCTCAGCGGGGAGGCCGGGTCCGAAGCTGCAGAACATGTGGCCCCACCGGACCTTCCCTCAGTGGGGAGGCAGGTCCGGGGCTGCCGGACTCACGGATGCGTCGGACCTCTCCTCAGCGGCGAGGCGGGCCCAGAGCCACGAGACGTGTGGCAGTGCTGGACCTCCCCTCCGAGGGGGAGGCAAACCTGGAGCTGTAGGACACGTGGTAGCGTCAGACCTTCCCTCAATGGAGAGGCAAGGCCATGCCGCACGTCACGTGGCATTCTAGGACCACGCCGGATCTGGCCCTCATGGGGGGCAGGACCCAGCGTGCCTTCTTCCCTGTATCTAGGGATACTCGGTTCGCCAGGTGCTGACAATATTTATGGCGAAGTGGAAACATCCAGACAAAATGGGAAAAATCATCTAAGATAACTAAATAATATTTGAACCCTGAATTGCTAGGAACCGGAGATGTCCATACATCACAGTGTAAAAGCTGAAATGGAAACAAAGACACACTAGAAGAATTGGAAAAGGGAAGTCAAACGTGCTTTCCTGCCTGACAGGACGCACATATGTGGTTGTCGACTTTTGTGCAGCTGAACTCAAACGTGTGAAGGATCTGTTGGAGATTGCCATGACCTGGATGCCCTAGACGTGCATGCCAAGTTTCGGAGCTCTGAGAAGCCAAGAGGCTGTGGTAGTTGTTCTGTGCTGGCTGTTGAGGGAGGTGGTAGAGGTTGTTTGCCGAGTCACAACGGAGAATAATCGTCCCTGTTCGAAAATCCTTGATGGAAAAACCAAAAGGATCAAAGGTTATGACAACATTATTATCTCTTGTTAGAGTATGAATGGAAATGGGATTTTTGATGAGATGTGTGGAGATTAAAAACATTGTTCAGATGCAATTGAGCAGACGTGGTTGGTATATGTGCATGGCCAATATGATGTACTGGAAGATGAGTGTCATTACCAACGATAATATTAGATGAGAGAGTCGGTGTATGAGAGGAGTGCAGAATACCCTAATTATTGGCCATGTGAGAAGATGCACCCATATCGAGGACCCAGTCACTGCTGCCGGCGTATAGGCTTGGAGACAGGACATTGTTGAGTGCCGTCAGTAGACCAGTAGGGACCTGTTGCGGGCCAACGCCATGTAGCAGTAACGGGTCGTAGAAGGTTGGCGTTGTTGAAGCATGCAACGCTTGTTGCTGGTTGTTTCCTGGAAGAGGTCCAAGAAGGCCTGCCTACGATGGACGCCACATGGGTGTCGACCAGGCTTGAACCAGTCTCATCTACGGCTTGTATGACGACATTCGAGGAGCGGCAGGACCACGTCCAGGAGCACCATAGGGAACTCCAAATGAGGTGGCCTGACTGTTTCTTGGTTTCTTGTCGTCGTTTTTCTAAGGGCACTTCCGTTGAGCGCCAGATGAGTCAGGCACAAAGTTCTCTTGACTTGGTGCAACCATTGAAGACACTTGTTTTGTCGAGGTAGCGACAAACGTCGCAGTGTTGGCCTTCATCTTGGCTGTATGGAGCTGGCGTTGCTCATCTTGCACCAAGTAATTGCAGACGGAGAGAAAAGAAGGCAGTGGCTTTCGTGCAACCAAAACCGAAATGGCATGACTAAATTTGGAGCTAAGGCCACAAAGGGCGTTAACCACCAGAGAGGATTCAGTGACGTGGTCGCCGACATCACAGAGGAGGTCAGCAAGTTCTTTGAGTCGACTGAAGTAGGCGGTGATCGTGAGATCCCCTTGGAACAAGCCGTGGAACTCCTAAAGTGCGTAGACAACGCGTTGATCCGCATTGTCAAGAAACATGCCACGAATGGCGGACCAAAGTACATACGCAGTGAGTTGAGGTACTTGAAACATCTTCATGAGGTCGATGGTGATCGAGTTGTAGAGCCAAGAGATAATGCTTTGGTCGACTTGAAGCCATTTCGGGTCATGCCACATGTTTTGCATATCTAAGGAGCCATCAATATGATACAGTAGTCCAAATTTGCGAAAAGTGACATCAAAGAAAGAACTCCAAATCGAGAAATTTGAGTCGCCAATAGTCAAGTACTACTGGCACATGAGCCCGGATGTTGACGTATTGTATGGCAGATCCAGGGAGGAGTGGGTTGTGGAGCACCAAATTATTAGAGGAGGTTGATCTTGGAGTATCGGCGACTGAGGAAGCAGAAGACGTCGCCATATTGCAGTGGAGGTGAGAAGATCAAAGAGCCGTCTGATACCATATAGAGACAGAACTCGATGATTTCCATTGAGGCAATGAGCACACCTTATATAGACTAGCTAGTGTAGTGTGAAAACAAAGCTAAACCCTTTCACACTACACTAGTGTGAAATCAAAGCTAATCACTTTCACACTACACAAATTCATAGACTATGATGACGACTACCAAGACGTGAGAACTCAGTCCAGTCTACGCACTTCATGCTGACACTCTTGAGAACGAAGCACTCTAGTCATGAACAACGCCTGTCGCATGAGTGCATGAGCATATAACCTGAAATCTTGAAACTAGGAGCTAGCTAAACTTGATCGATTTTTTATGCAGCATACTGGGTATGGTCTTCCTCTTCTCCGGGCTCTACGTGGTTCTGTGGGCAAAGAAGAAAGAAGGGCGGGTTCCCGCTGCGGACAGGGTGGCGACGCATCTACCAGCTGACCATGACGTGGAGAAGCCGCTGCTGTTTCATGGCTAACTTTGCTTCTCTTGTAATCTCAGTCAGGGACGCATTGACTCTAGTTTCATAGTACTCTTCATTTACATTTCGTTAGGAAGCATCTTGGTGCTTGTGTGTAGTGTAGTGTCAAGAAGCAAGGAATGCAGTAGTCCAAAGGTTACGAATTCGGTTGTGTCAATTTTAATTGCTTTGCGTAACCTTGATGACAGACAGACTCGAGAAGGCAAAATCAACGCTTTGAGCTCCATATATGACTAGAGATGATTTGATACGCGGGTCATGAAGATCAACTACGTTGTGCAATGTCCTTCAAAATCTACGTTTTGCAATGATTTAGAAATATTGTGTCACAATACATTGCAGTTATCACCAAAAGTGAGTAACACAGCCGGTTAGGTTCCAGTCCCAAGACTTCGCACGGATGTTGCATTTACGATTAATTATTCTCTCGGTGATAGATGACGTTTCCATCGATAACGTGTCTGTGAAGACTTTGTGTATCTCAAGATTAGCTGACCTACTCTTCTAAAGATGCACCATCCTAACAATTAGCAGAGCAGATCATGATACTATCTAGCAGAAGGCTAAAATATTTTTAGCGAAACTGACAGCAAGACGATCATTATTAAATTTCTGTTGAGACTAGGCATAAGGATAACACACACCAAGATAGATAAGGCTCACGAGAATCATGCATACATAGAGGTAAACTTGATTACAACATAAGCAATGTCAGATCGAGTGAATGTGATATACTTGAGGAGGAGATGGCAAGTTCACATGTAATGTGAGCAATAATCTAGTATGAAGAGATAATACCTTGTAACTCGAGACACTAAGGGCATATTTGGTTCAATACCTAACTTGCCTAAGCCTAATGTTAGACATACCACACTGTTTTAGGCGGACGTCTGGTTGTTGACTAAGGTTAGGCGTGCCATAGAAGTTAGACAACTTTTGCTTCCATTGCCTAACAAAAAACTGCCTCAACTGTGGCGTTCAAATCAACTGCCTAAACTTAGCTATTTGCCTAAGCTTAGTCATGGTAACAAAACAAACATATGACAAACTGTTTTAAGCGCGCCTAAGCTTAGGTTATGGTAGCAATCCAAACACATACTAGCATTAGCTAGCTTAGGCGCGCCACAAGTGTGGCAAGTGGCTAAACTTAGGCTTAGCCAAGTTAGCCATCATCCAAACAGGCCCTAAGAGCAGGATGTCTATAATTCTTAATGTATTAAATCAAAGTTCTTGATGGCACAAGAGTGTAATGTAGCAAAAGTAAGTCCCCAAAAGGAAAAGGTCCTACAAATACAATTGAGATGAAAAATACAGCGTTCCTGAGGTAAGTAGCACCGAACTATGAAATTCGCCCCAGCAGTGCTTTGCTTCAGATTGTCAATGAATCAGCTGAATCTGTACAAACTTAACAGTACACCGTATGCATTTCTTCACATACCAACCAAGAATAGTTTTCTTATAGAAGTACATGAAACCGCTTTCATAAGCTAAAACTCAGCAGAGCCTGGAACTCGGGGGAATGGAATGGCATCTCTAATGTTGTCTATTCCTGTCGCAAACTGTACAAGTTCAGACCCAAGACCAAAACCAGCATGGGGAACTGAAATAGAGAAAAACAGCTGGTCGGCAACAACAGCAAATATTTCAACTAATCATAGATAGGGTCGGAGGTGGAGCGTTTTATGGGTACCCATGGATACCGTCTAGTTCTAGAAAATGAGCACTGGCAAATCAAGTTCATTTTCCAGAACTACAGGTGATCCAACCTTCCCCATCCCTATCCATAATAAACACCAAGAAACTCAATTTAGACTAGCTGAGTATTTAACCTGATCCATATCGACGTAGATCCAAATACCACCAGTAGGTATCCTTGTTAAGATTTTGCTCGTCAAGGCGAGCCTCAAGGCGATCAATACGCTCTTCCCTTTGGCTTCCACCAATAAGTTCACCAACCTGAGTTTAGATAAAAACATAGTGATTTTAGCTATATTTATAGAGAACGACTACAATGCAATCAGGTGTTTGGTGCAATCGTGCAATCAAACACTCTCAATCAATAGATGTGTATTCAACGGTTAGTGCACTTTTTATTTAACCCCCTCCACCACCCCTCCATCTAATAGAGGGAGTTAAATAAAAATAGACAATGACCGTAAGATGCAGATCCGACGGTTGTGGATGCTTGATTGCACGATTGCACCAAATCTTTGATTGCATAGTAGTCATTGTCATATTTATAAGCTTGTCCACAATCATATTCATTCATATAATAAGAATTTTGTACATGATGTACTTACCCGAGGAACCAACAGATCCATTGCAGCAACTGTCTTCCCGTCATCATTTTGTCGCATGTAGAAAGCTTTAACTTCCTAACAAAAACTAAAAATAAGTCTTAAGATATCACGACTTTGTTTCCAGACTAGATAAGCACTGAAAAGTGTGCAATGCTAACCTTTGGGTAATCTCTAATTATTACAGGGCGCCCACCAAAAGCAACTTCTGTGATATATCTTTCATGCTCACTTTGAAGATCCCGACCCCACTTTACCTATTGATTTCCGTAAGAAATAAGGAGTTAGAAAAATACATTCATTTTTTTGAGATAATCAGTTAATATCCTAAGTTGCAAATTTGCTGGTTAAGATGTTGGATTTCTGGAACTCGATTTCTTGTTTATTCCTCGGGTAAACCCGACCTTATATAGACTATTACAGATAAGAGTCCCTCTTAACTACGAATTGGACTCTTTAAACTACTCTCTGAACTCTTTAATCTATTATTTGGACTCTATCTCTATTAGGTACGTCTGAATCTGTACGCGATTTACCTTATAGAAACAAGATTACTTTCAATACACCCCCTAATCTTGTTTTCTAGGACACACTTAGGATGGGGACACACCTATCCATCCTATACACTTTTCGGGTGGACACAACTACACCCTTGGGATGGACACAACTACATCCCGAACACACTTAAGACCCCTTTGGCACAGCTTCCAACTTCTGATTCTCGACGAAAATTTGAGGAGCTATGACCAAGGGTATTTTGAGTACTTGATTCACGGGTGAATCAGGAAGAATCAATTCACGTTTTTGTGAAGAAACCATGATTTCAAAAAAAACTGCTTCTCCCCATACCAAAACAGCTTCTCAGCTAATGAAAAATAGATTTGCCCCTGAACTTGTCACGAAATTACCCGCAATACCACTCAACAAAATCCGAACAGACCCCCCACCCGGCCCGTACGCCCAACCGCGTTCGGTCCGTCTCCTTCCTTCAGCGCCCGATGGCGATTTGGGCGATTTCGTTCCTGGCCTAGGGTTTGCGCCGCCGCCTGACTGTTGCGCCATCGGCAGCCCTCAAGATCCGCCCTGTTGGACTGTGTTGAGTTGTGTGTTGGGCCTGGGCTGTGTACCGGCCCACCTATGTATCTATATATATATATATATATGTACCCTGCCTCCTGATTAATCAAGCAATCATTCTTGCATTCTAATATGGTATCATTAGCCCAAACCCTAACCCTAATCCCCACCACCCACCCCAGCCGCCACCCCCCCATGGCCGGCGCCCTGACCGCCGCTGCCGGCGCCCCTGCTCCCATGGTCGGCGCACCCCTCCCCTGGCTGGCGCCCCCCTTCCCAGGCCGGCGCCCCTGCTCCCCTGGCCGCCGCCGGCCCCTCCTTGGCGGCCGCTGGCCCCCTGCCCGACGGCTCCCTGGCCGGCAGCCCCCTGGCCGGCTCCCTGGTCGGCGGCCCCTTCCTGGACAGTGCCATCGGGACCCAGCTCGGTGCCCCGCCACTGGCCGGTGCGCCCCATCTCGCCGGTGTACCTGCTACTGGTCCGGCAGCCGGCGCACCACTCGTCACTATGGCTCGGCACGCGCCCGGCGCAGCAACTAATCCGATAATCGGCAGATCACTCGGCGACTCTACTGTCGTCGCCTTCATGACGGGCTCCGAACGAGCCGGATCTGCTGTTGGCGCCGCTACTGCTCCTCGTGCAGCCACTGATCCACTCTACGGTGTCGCCAGCACCACCACAACGGTCGCGGACACCTCCGGTGTCTTCGCGGCTCTGGCTGCCTCTCGCAAGCGGGCACTCGCTCTTGCCCTGGAGCAGGAGCGCGCTTCAGCGGCTGCTCTCTCGCACCAGATCCAGGAGAGCGCTCACCGACCGCTAAGTGCGACACACGAGCCCACCTCAGACACCAGTGTGCACTCTGCATACTCGGCGTCTCTCGTCGCCGCTCTACACGCCCAGGCGGCTGGATTTCAGAACATTCGAACACCGGGTGTCGACTGTCCTGAGTTCTAACTCTACCGCCTACACCCGCTGGCGTCATGTGTTCCTCCTCACGTTGAGGCGATATCAGCTTGAGGACCACGTCCAGCGGGATGACACCCCGTGGGATGCCTCTTGGACCAGCATGGACAGCCTAGTCCTTTCCTGGATCCTTAGCTCTCTCGCCGACGATCTACACGACCTGATCGGGCAGCGCAGCAGTGGCACCGCACGGCGGGCCTGGCAGATACTGGAGCACCACTTCTTGGGGAACCGTGCGACTCGGGCTCTTCACATCAACGCACGGTTCCTGACTACAGTGCAGGGTGACCGCTCCATATCTGCCTACTGTGGAGAGATGAAGAGCATGGCTGACTCCTTGCGCGACCTTGGTGAGCCGGTCGCCTGCACACTAGTACTTCGGGTCCTTCACAGCCTGAACGACGCTACAACCATCTTCGCTTCTGGCTTCTTCCTATGGAGCCGCCACCGACCTTCGAGGTCTGGTCCGATCTCGAGCTTGAGGAGATCACGACTGGTGGATCTGCTACCTCTGGGCCTGCCACAGCCTTCTATGGCTCTGGGCAACCCTCACGTCCACCGACTTCTGGAGGACCACTACCGCGACCACCTACTCCGCCTACCGCCCCGGGTGCCTCTGCTAGCTCTGGGAGTGGTACTCGTCGACGTCGTGGCGGGAGGCACACAGGATGAGGTGCTGGCGGCACCTCTATGTCCACTGCTCCTACTGGTAGTGGTACTGGTGGCACCGATCGGGGAGGTGCACCCTGGCCCACACCTTACAACCCGTGGACTAGCCAGATCTCTATGTGGCATGGACCGTCTCCGGGTATTCTTGGGGCGCCCCCAACTTCTTCTACTCCTCGCCAGCCACGTCCTCAGGCGGCGTACGTAGCCCACCCGGGCTATGGCGGACACGGCCGCCATGCGGCTGGATCGCCAACTCCAGCCTACGGCGGTGCTGCCTACCCCGTTGGGTACTCGGAGCCGCCAGCACCGCTCCAGGAGCCGCCCCTAGGGTGGGGATCGTCAGGACCTGGCGTCTTCGTTCAGCACCATGCACCTCACACCGCCGGCTACTGATTGGGTGGCTGATTCTGGCGCCTCCTACCACACCACCCCAGACGCTGGTATTCTCTCTTCTACCCACCCACCTCATCCCTCGTATCCTTCATCGATTGTTGTTAGAAATGAATCTGTTCTTCTAGTCACCTCAGTAGGTGACTCGGGTTCTCCGGGTTCATTCCATCTTAACAATGTTCTTGTCGCTCCAGATATTATTCAGAATTTGCTTTCCATTCGTCATTTTACCACTGATAACAATACTTCTGTTGAGTTTGATCCTTTTGGTTTGTCCGTGAAGGATCTTTCCACCCAGCGTCTTCTTCTTCGATGTGACAGTTTGAGGCCCTGTACACTCTTCGACTTCCTACTTCCGCTGCATCTCCATCTTTTGCTCTGGCTACGACAGCTTCGTCTACTACTTGGCACCGCCGGCTTGGTCACCCTGGCGCTGATGCTATGTCCAAGTTGTCTAGTAGTTCAGTTATCTCGTGTACTAGGGGCCATGTTCGTGCACACATGAGTCATTATGTCACGCTTGTCAGCTTGGTCGCCATGTTCAACTTCCATTTCTTAATTTTGTGTCTCAAGTGCAACACATTTTTGATCTTATTTACATCGATTTGTGGACATCTTCTGTTATTAGTGTCTCTGGTTTTAAATATTATTTGGTGGTACTCGATGATTTCTCACATTTCTCTTGGACTTTTCCCTTACGTTTAAAATCTGAGACATTTGATATTCTCTCTCACTTCTTTACTTGGGTTTCCACCCAGTTTGGGCGCATTGTCCGTGCTCTCCAGTGTGACAACGGACGCGAGTTTGACAACTCGAGACTCCGTGACTTTCTTCTTGCACATGGCACCTAGTTACGCATGTCTTGTCCATACACATCTCCCCAGAATGTCAAGGCTGAGCGCATGCTTCGCACCACTAATGATGTCATGCGTTCCTTGATGTTTCAGGTCTCTATCCCTGCTCGATACTGGGTAGAGGCACTCCACACTTCCACCTTCCTCCTTAATCGCCTTCCCACCAAGGCGATTCAAGCACCGACCCCTTTCTTTACCCTGTATGGCACTACCCCTCTCTACGACCACCTTCATGTCTTCGGGTGCACCTGCTACCCTAATCTTTCCGCCACAGCTCCACACAAGCTTGCACCCCGCTCTACTAGGTGTGTCTTTCTTGGGTACTCCCTTGATCATAAAGGGTATCGGTGCCTCGACCTCACTACCCACCGTATTTTGATCTCTCGGCACGTTGTCTTCGACGAGTCCTCCTTCCCCTTTTCGTCCTCCACCTCTGGTTCAGCTGCAGAGCTAGACTCTCTTTTTTCTACTGACATCGAGGCTGCTCCACCACAGCTGCATTGGCCTTTTTCTACAGGTACATTACCCACCCGACTCACGGGTGGCTCCCACGACGTCAACAGCTACACCTTACGCAGCGCCGGCACCTGTGGCGACTCCGGCTGTGCCTACTACAGCCACGACATGGCGGTCCACTGACCTGCTCTCGTCTACCAGCGATGAGCGCGGGTTGGTGCCCAGGCTCCGTCGACCCTGGGGACGACCGTTGCGCCACGCGTGGCACCGACGTCTCCTGCTGCGCCACGTGCAGCCCCGGCGTCTCCCTCGGCTGCGCCACACGTCGCCCCGGCGTCTCCTACGGTTGCGCCACGCGCCGGCCCCGACGTCTCCTACGGCTGCGCCACGCGCGGCCCCAACGTCTCCGGCCTCGACTCCTACACCACACGAGGCCCCGGCGTCTCCTACAGTTGCGCCACGCGCGACTCCGACGTCTCCGGCCTTGACTCCCGCACCATGTGCGGCCCCGGCGTCTACTCCGACTCCCGCGTCACGCGCAGCTCCAGCGTCTCCGGCCTCGACTACTACGCCTCAAGCAGCCCCAGCGTCTCCGACCTCGTCACGCGCTGCGCCATGCGCGGCCCCGGTTCCACGGTTCGCCGACCCTGCTCTTGTCTACCAGCGACGAGAGCGGGTTGGTGACTCTGCGCCTGCTCGTCTCGAGCCCTCGGTGTACCACCCACCGTTGCTCCACCGGGACCCAGGACACGTTCACCCAATGGTGACTAGTCGTGCCGCTGGGGTTCTCCGGCCTCCTGAGCGGTTCTCCGGAGTGGTACTCTCTTCGCCGACGCCGACACCATCCACTTCCTCTTCGGTATCACCTATACCGACTTCCGTCCGTAGCGCCCTCGCTGACCCTCATTGGCGCAGCGCTATGGAGGAAGAGTATGCGGCCCTACTTGCCAACCGGACTTGGGACCTTGTTCCTCATCCTCCTCGTGGCAATGTTGTCACAGGCAAGTGGGTTTTCACGCATAAGAAGAAGGCGGATGGATCCCTGGAGAGATATAAGACTCGTTGGGTACTTCGGGGCTTCACTCAGCGCCCTGGAGTGGACTACGACGAGACCTTCAGTCCGGTGGTTAAGCCAGCGACAGTGCGAACTGTTCTGTCATTGGCTCTCTCGCGTTCTTGGCCAGTCCACCAGCTGAACGTCAAGAATGCCTTTCTTCACGGTACTCTGACAGAGACGGTGTATTGCTCTCAGCCGACAGGATTTGTTGATTCAGCTCGCCCAACCATGGTCTGCAAGCTGAACAAGTCCTTGTACGGTCTGAAGCAGGCACCTCGAGCACGGTATAGCAAATTCGCCTCCTTCCTAGTCTCCTTGGGCTTTGTTGAAGCCAAATCGGACACGTCACTATTTGTTTATCGACGGGAGGATGACACTACCTACCTTCTTCTCTACGTCGACGACATTGTGCTGACAGCGTCCAGCCCTACGCTCCTTCAGCGGATTATTTCTGCTCTCCAGCAGGAGTTCGCTATGAAGGACTTGGGCCTGCTTCACCACTTCCTGGGGAGTGCAGTTGAGGACAGACCAGTTAGCCTGTTTCTTCACCAGCGGCAGTATTGTCTGGACATCCTCGAGCGTGCGGGTATGGCTGAGTGTAAGCCATGCTCCACACCGGTGGATACCCAGGCAAAGATCTCTTCTGCTGATGGGACTCCTGTCAGCGACCCGACTGCCTACAGGACCTCACCTTCACCAGGCCGGACATCTCCTACGCGGTCCAGCAGGTGTGCTTGCACATGCACGACCCGCGGGAGCCGCACCTCACCGCTGTGAAGCGGATTCTTCGGTACCTGCACGGCTCCCTCGACTACGGCCTTCTACTTCGACGTGACTCGCCTTCTGAGTTGGTGGTCTACACCGACGCTGACTGGGCAGGGTGCCCTGATACCTGCCGCTCCACCTCTGGCTACGCCGTCTTCCTGGGGGGAATCTTGTCTCCTGGTCCTCGAAGCGGCAGCCCGTGGTTTCTCGCTCCAGTGCTGAGGCGGAGTACCGCGCCGTGGCTAACGGTGTAGCAAAGGCGTCTTGGCTCTAGCAGTTACTTCAGGAGCTCCACTCCCCCGTCGCCCGGAGCACGTTGGTCTACTGTGATAATGTCAGCACCGTTTACCTCTCCACCAACCCCGTCCAGCACCAGCGCACGAAACATGTGGAGATTGATCTTCATTTTGTTCGTGAGCGGGTTGCACGCGGTGAGGTTCGAGTTCTCCATGTGTCGACGACGTCACAGTTTGCCGACATCTTCACGAAGGGACTTCCGATGTCATTGTTTTCTGAGTTTCAGTCCAGTCTCAACATCTGTTGTGGCTAGATGTTGGGACTGCGGGGGGGGGGGGGGGGGGGGGGGGGGGGGGGGGGGGGTTGGACTGTGTTGAGTTGTGTGTTGGGCCTAGCCTGTGTACCAGCCCACCTATGTATCTATATATATGTACCCTGTCTCCTGATTAATCAAGCAATCATTCTTGCCTTCTAATACGCCCATCGAGGTCTCTCCGCTTCTCTCCGGTCGCGAGCACCCTCCTGGTCTGCGTTTTCTCGAAGGTAATCCGCCCTCCGCCACCGTTCTTCCGATTTCCGTCCACGATTTGGCTCCGTCATATTGCAGTTTCGATCTCACATGCTTGGAGGGATCTTGTTGCAGGAAGCAGAAGTTGTCGGCTTCTCCCTTGCGGCCAGCTGCTGAAGACGTTGTGACCCTCTCCCTTGTTGCCGATTTGTCCAGAGAGGTAGGCGCCCTCAACCCTGTTTGTTCCTCTCTTTTTTTCTGTAATCAGTTCATGGGATAGGCAATAGGAATATCTTTTGATTTGCTAGTAAACTGCCATCTATCTACTGGTATTGTGCCCTCTCCCTTGTTGTCGATTTGTCCAGAGAGGTAGCCGCCCTCAGCCCTGTTTGTTCCTTTTTTTTCTGTAATCAGTTCATGGGATATGCAATAGGAATGTCTTCTGATTTGCTATTAAACTGCCATCGATCTAGCCTTGTTGTGATGTATGATGTTTGATAGTTCCTTGGCTTCTGTAGAAATTACTTGTCATTACAGCTTTGTTATATCTTGCAGAGAAGACATGCGGTCTGATTTGCACCTTTGTTATTGCTCATTTGCTATTGCAGTTTCCTGTTGCTTCTTTCCCAGACCAGAACAGAGGTGCAAAAGCACTCTAGCTGTTGCAAAAACACTCTAATTGTTATGATGGTTTGATGAATGCTTATATTTGTAACAGAATTTTAAGAATACAATGCTCCCTTGATTTCTTTTGAACTTAATATTATGGGTCAAGATTTATGTTTGGAAAATTGTGCACCTGGCTCTTTCATTTACGCAGAGAGGTACATGAGGAAGTAAGTGAGACATTGCAGAAGGATCTCAATGATAAGAACAGGATGTTGCTCTAGAGAGAAACTGAGACAAGCTTACCTCAAAAAACGGCTGGAGAAGATTGCTGAAAAACAGGCTTCTTCGACCAGTGAGGCAATGATGATGTACCAACTAGCTAGTTTATCAGTGCATGTCCTCCAGATTTTGCCCCTAAGGCCTATTGAAATATGATTTGCTAGTGTTTATTTCGATCCGGTTCAGCCAAGTTTACACAAATCTTGAAAATGCCTTCTTGATTCTCAATTTTTCCTTGTTACATTTGGTTTGAAGAGTATATTCCCTTTCGGCGTACACAATTTTTATGATGATGGACACATGCTTCATAAAAAAGCGTGATGTCCATTTCAGAAAAAATGGCTTGATGCTAGCCTCGAATCTTAGCTCAAGCACAAAAAACATTGTCGTGTTGATAATCTCGGAAAACAAAAAAATGACGATGTTGTCATTTCAGAAAATTTTCTGAAAATAGTCAAAGTTGGGTGCATATAATTTAATTTATTTTGCCTTTGCAACATTTTGCAAATGTGTTTTTGACCCAACTCAGACTGGAGGGCAGTATAGACAATTCCTACAAATAAGAATCAAGAATCAATTTTCTTGCCAAACGATTTGTAACAAGCAGATTCTAATTCACAGGTGAGTTAGAAAAATCAGCTCCATCTAAGAATCAGAAGTGAATCAGGAAGAATCAAAAGCTGAAGCTATGCCAAAGGGAGCTTTAATTTTGGGTGGCACAAACTACACCCTGGGGTGGACATAACTACACCCCCTAAGACAGACACATCCGTCCCGAACACAAATTTGTGTTTTATCCCTAAAGTGGATACAACTACACCCCCTGGGCATAGACACTTCCATCCCGAGTATACTTCGATGTGAGATCAAAATAATTCCCCTCTCGATGCAGAAAGTGCCTTCTCATCTTTCTCATTATTTGAACACTCACTTGCAAAGTGTCCAAACTTTTGACAGCTGAAGCATCGAATCTTCGAGTTGTCTATTTTCTTCTTCTTCCTCTCTTTTACCTCTTTTGCTTTCCACTCTTACTTTGTCAAAAGAAACTTCTCTTCATCCTTTCTCTCTCTTGTCTTCCACTCCTCTCTTGTTAAATGGAGTTTCTCTTCATGGTCTTGGTTATTGAAGCCATGCACTCGTTCTTCATGTGCCTTGAGCTTGTCAACAAGTTCCTCCATAGTCATCGTCTTCAAATCAACAAATTGCTCAATAGTAGATGCAATATGGAGAAATTTTAAAAACGGAGCATGCAATAACTTATTCACAATATAGCTTTCTTTAACTTCACCCCCAAGACCACGAATTTTTGTGACGATGGTCATCATCCTTGTGGCAAAGTAGTCGATGGAGTCTCCTCCATTCATACGCATCACATCCAGTTCATTCTGAAGAGTTTGAATTCTTGCTTCCATCACATGCTCTTCACCTAAAATTTTTGTCTTGATCATCTCCCATGCGTTGTTTGCCGTCTCTTGTTCAGAAATTCGCATAAGAGTGTCTTCGTCAATAGCATGGTAGATGGCCGCAAGAGCCAATTGATCTTGCTTTGGATCTACCTTGTCCTTTGTCACTTCCACAGCTTCCCATACATCCAGCGCTTTCAAAAAAACTTTCATCTTGATAGCCCATGTTGTATAGTTCGTCTTTGTTAGTAGGAGATAATGTAGTGCCATCTTATTCTCCATCTCAGCTAGCTGGGCCACAAATCAGATCGACACTGGTTTTAAACAGTCAAATACAACCCACAGATCGACCTCCTTTGAATTCGGCCCAATCAGTCGAACTTGGCCCAATTGAGCGAAAACCTAGCCGTCTGGTCCCCTTCCTTCCTCACGTGGAACACGGGTGTCGCCGCCTTAAACTTCCGCCGACACCACCAAGAGCGCTGCGCCTCCTCTCTCTGCCAAGAACGCCGCACCACACACTCAACTCCAGCAAACGAGGCGCCGCCGGCCCGCGCGTCCCCTCGTTGCGTCGAGTGCCCCGCCGTCGAGCTTTCGCACCATCAAATCCACTCCCTGCAGCGCCGCTGACCGGAACTTGCAGTAGCCGCATCGAGTCCCGTCGGATCGCCACCCGCTGGATGGCTCCTGCTGCTCATCGATCTCAACCACGCGTCGCGCCCTCTCGCCGAACTGTCGTCCGCCGCTGGATCTCTACCGAATCCACGCCAGATTCGATTGCTTTCCTTCAGATCCGCGGAGAGCACGACTGTATTCGTCGGGGTCACGGTGCGTCGGGGTCACGATTCGACGAGGTACGTCCGCAAGATCTTTCTTGCTCTGATACTAATTGTTGGATTTTCAGAACTCAATTTTTTGTTTATTCCTCGGGTAAACCCGGCCTTATATAGACTATTACAGATAAGAGTCTCTCTTAACTACGACTTGGACTCTTTAAACTACTCTCTAGACTCTTTAATCTATTATTTGGACTCTATCTCTATCTCTATTAGGTACGGCCGACTGGACGCGATTTGCCTTCTAGAAACAAGATTATTTTCAACATACGATTGGCATGTAGAACCCAGAAAAGAAGACATAGTACACAAATGAATTCATACGTGTCAAAATAATAAACATTTGGTCTCAGTCATCATTACACTGATATGTGACTCGAGCAGAGAGAAATGTATAAACATTTCAAGGATACAAAAATAGAACTCTTTTACAAAAATATATATCTGGATATTGACGGTGACTATAGATACAAGATAAATTGCAAAGAAACACATCAGATAAGTTTTACTATAATAGAGACGAGAAAATTATTATGGAAGATGTCAGACGAGCATTACCGGAAATTCAAATTTCTTTTCGGACCCAAGAAGCAACTCAACAGCATCAGAGTATGACAAGTGAACAAAGTTTTTCTCCACTACATCCTGGAAGCAAGCACAAGAGATTTTGCTATTTCAGCACTTCTCTTGACCAAAATTTAACATCAATTCAAAAGCTATACAATAGATGCAACAACAGAAGGATACTGTAGATAGGACATTTACATTCAATCGATCAATTATTCCTTTCTCAACCCATGTGTTAAAGAAATCCATATCTTCTTTGCAATTTGCTAGAATATACTTTACCTGCATGAAACAGAGCATATACAGGGAATGACTAAACATTAGATTTAAGTATCTATGAGAGATTGACAGAGAGAACCTACTACGTACTGGAGATATGCAGTTGCACAAGCCATGCCATCATTTAAATCCGCAAAGGCAAGTTCAGGTTCAATCATCTTCAATCAACATAAAAAAAACCAGTGAACTCATTGTTCTAGAATGTGGATTCTCAAAAAAATAGATGTAAAGTCAAATACCCAAAATTCAGCTAAATGTCTTGCAGTGTTTGAGTTTTCAGCCCTAAATGTGGGACCAAATGTGTAAATCTGAAAAAAGGAAAAAAAATGAATGTAAGGATCCAATGAAATGATTACTCAAAATGAATCTGGCAAAAAGAAAAACAATACATCAGATAGAGCTGAGGCGTATGTTTCACCATTAAGCTGTCCAGATACTGTCAGAAAGGCTGGTTTGCAGAAGAAATCCTACAAAGTAACATTCGAAACATTCATATTACTCGAAACCAAACAATACTTATAGTTCAGCACACTGAGTCATCATTACTGTGGGTTACCTGTGACCAATCAACCCTACCATCCTTGGTAGCAGGAATGTCCTTGACAAGAGAACCACCTTCAGCACTGTTAGAAAGCTATAGTAGATGGTGTAATATTATTAGTTTCCAGCAAAAATATAACAAAGAAGACCCATAAACGAGAAGGAAAATGAAGAGGGCCTTATCATTCTAAAGAAATATATTGTAATGTACAAGGATAATAGATGAGGCGAGTAATCGCAAGTGTTAGACGGTATTAGATTGTGTGTGTTCTTATGGGCCTAGCGCTAGCACATGTATCTAGCCCCTAGGGCTCTATATGTAACCCTTTGACACTCCATCAACAATCTAATCCTCATCTTTTTAACGCAAAATCTAATCCTCATTTTGCCTCTCTAACATGGTATCAGCAGCTTATCCCTAGCCCACCCCTTCCTCTCTCCTCCCTCCACAGCCACCGTCAACCTCATGGCCAGCGCGCTGCTGACAGCCTCTCCAGCGCGCCACCCTCCTCCTCCCTGGGCGCCTTATCTCTCCCGCGCTAGCCTTCTCCCCTACCTCATGGTCTTCCCTCCTCCTGCGCGACCTCACCGGAAGCGGCTGCTCCGCCCGTCACGTCGATCCGGCTGCGAGCGCGCCCTCCGCGCCTTCGCCGCGTTCGCCTCCTCCGATGGCCACGATGCTCGACACCGTGGCCCACTAGAACAGCTTCCTATCGTCGAAGTCCGCCCGCTTTGAGATCCTCGTGTCCCATGCTGCCGACGCTAACGAGAGCGAGGTCGCCACACTCCCTTTCCCTTTGTCGCGGCCGTCACTTCTCCCTCTCCCTCCCACAGCAACCGCCGCCACGCGCCTCGCAGTGCCGCCGTCGGCCGACGAACCACCGCCAACCTAATCACCTCTTTAAATAAATGCACAATGGTGGCGTGATTCTACAATAACAGTCACGGTATTAACATCAACTATTACCTTCTTTGGGTAAACATAAGACGCAGATGAAGTTTGGCATATGTAATGACAACATTTTCTATACATCATTCAATTTCTAAGCTGCGTTAAGTAATCTGTCTATAGAAGCAAATTGTAGAAATACTAACCAAAGTAGTCACATAAAACTGCTCACCTGCCCCTTCACAGTCTGAGGCAGTAATAATAGGGCTGGATACCCAAACAAATCCATTGTCTTGAAAGAATTTGTGAGTCGCATACGCCAGAGCATTTCTAACTCTAGCCACCTAAACAAGCAGATAAAGTCAGCAATCAACACGAGAGACATGTGCGTTAAGATTAACAGGAAAGAATCACGGTTGACATAGTTTGCAGAACCAATCATTTCCTTTAACAGATAAATTGAAAACAAGTTGATATCATTTTTATGAGTGACATCTGCAGCCGTATCATCAGCAGAATACTGAGATGATAATCATATACATTTGCCTTGGCATTTCCATATTTGCGTAGGTCATAATTTCTTGCAACTTGTAATCATACAAAAGGTTTCTACTTAAGCACTATTTTTTTTTTGAAGCACGAACTGCAAGGGAAGCCCCTGCAGTATGTATATTAAGTCTCGAAACAGCAAAGGCGAACAATTTACAAGCAACGTCCAATTGGGTGTTGCAAACAAAGAAATAAACGAAAACCAAAAACAGAGGCTTTCCTAAGACAGGAAAGTACTCATAGCGACTGTAGCCAATCTAACAGGATGGTCCTATCAGTGTCTTTGAATCGGTGACTCTGGGAGGATAGTGATGACCTAAAACATTCTTTCCAGGCAGGGACCGACCGGGGGTTGGCTCTAAAATTTTTTCCATTTCTTTGTTTCCAAATTTCCCATGCTGCCGTCGCAAAAACCTCCATTAAGCAGGGCCTGCCCCACTGTTGTTTCGCTCGACATATGGTATCTATATTGATAAGTATATGACCGAGCAACTGTTTTTACACATGTACACTAATGAGTTACCCTGGAAGCTGGGAAACAAAAAAAACTATTATAGAGTAAGAATAGGATTTGACAAAGCGCTTTTCAGCTAGTTGGAAGAACATGATGCATATGATGGAAAATTTCCAAACTCATGGCCTATTGCTATGCACCTCTATACTGGTGGAAGCTCAAGAAATAACAAATTGGCAACTTTTCGCAGTTAAAGCAACCAGAATGGGGATGATGAGAAGACATTAAGACCATACCGCACCAAAAGTATTTGTCCGAGGACGAAGATGGGCTACAGTTCTCAGGAATTCTCTTGACACTCGTTTCTTCTGTATAGGAAATGTTGTGGGGTCACTTTTCCCAATCTGCAAGAAGGTATGTAAAAAATAAACATTAAAACACATGCCGTGAAGGCAAGAAGTGTGTGTTCATCATTTCGTACAAGTTCTTTGAATTCAATCTGACAAACAAAAAAGAAATTGCCTATATCTATTTAACAGAACTAGGTTATTTAAAGACAGCACATGAAAGGATGTTATGTGCCCTGTCTATTTCAAGAATCATGTCCTCATGGGGTGCTTCAGTTGACTGTTGAATTTTGGCACACAAAACTGACATATTAATCTCAGTACTCAATCAGTACTTCCTTGCATTTTGAGTACTCGAGAACTACAATAATACAGTGTTTGTGAAAAATATGCAAAATCTAAAACGAAAATCTGACATCTTAAAATTAATATACTAAAGTATAGACTATTCCATATAATAGGGATGCATCTCTAAAATACAATTTAAATAGAATGAGCCAATTACCACAGTCATCCTTGAAACCTTCAACTCCACTTTTTGCTTACCACCTTGGCTACTTGCAACAACTCCCTCAACTAGCACAGATGCTCCAGTAACGATAGAATCTATCTGACAGCCATCATTGAAAAGTAAAAGGTATTATAGTGAAATTAATTTCAACCAATCAAACCTAAGATAAAAAGCGCAAGAAAGTAACAGAATGCAACCTCCACTACAGGGGTGAAACTTAGTACCTGGTCATAGCCTTCGGTATCAGGAGTTAATACACATTGCATATTGGACAAGCAAGACCCATCATTGACCTATAAAATGAATTATTAGAATGCATTATTACTCTTAAACGAAATACATTAATACCCATTCCTTCAACCAGTAGCATCCCATAGTAATCTAAGAATAGATACAGAATAGTTTGAGTTTATTATATCATGGGTTCTTTGATGACATCCATAAACACAATTGTTCAACTGTACCATGTGCAGAGTACTACGATCTGGTAGCTAGTGTCCACATATAGCTAAAGAAAAGAATATACATTGTTTCATTTTGATTGCACTCAGATTATTTACTTATTTAGTACGAATGATATTGATAAGCACTACCAAAACATAAACTGATCACCCTCTTCAACAACCCCAACCATAAGCAAGGCATACAACACCCCTCGGGGAGTAATGTCAAGAATGAACTAAATACAGAACCTCTGTTCACTTACTAGTGTCTTTAAATCACCCGCTAAAAAAAGAACAGACTTAAATCACCAATCGACATAAGCTACTGATCAGCATTTCAACAAAACGAATACAGCTAATCGCGCGCATCACAATGGACCAGCCCGCCCTCTTTATGAAAGCTTACATAATAAAATGTGCGAGCTCCTTCCCCACCTCGATGAAGGTGACGGTCCTCTGGGCGCGGCAGGTGCGCACCCAACCGCGCAGCGCAAGCTCTTTCCCCACCCACGCGGCACCCTTGTCCTCCCCGCCTTTCACTTCTGCTACACGCAACCGCTTCCGGAACTCCCCCACAGCCTCCCCCGCAGCCGCGGTCGTGGGGGCGGATGCCTGCGCTGCGGCGCAGAAGCCGCGCCGCCCCGAGGCAGCGGCGAGGAGCGGCGGCGGAGAAAGCCGTAGCCGCAAGCAATTGGTGCTAGGCAGCCGGCGCGGGGCCAGTCGGAGGAGGCGGCAGGCGGCGGCGGCCGCCATCGCGAAGGTAGGAGACTGAGGTGGAGGTTTAGGCTATCCGCACTCGTTACTCTATAATCTACTCTATACACTATTCTCCTTCTACTTTTACAGTATTTACTCTAAATTTACACTACCCAGTATCTTTTACAGTATCACCAGTGTGGGTGGTCTTATGCTATCGCGGCGGCCTATCTGCTTCCCTCCACCTTGGAGCCGCCCGTTTATGCTCAAAAGCCATTACGTCTCCTTGTGTCATTGACGTAGTTGCTGCTAACATATTACGAATCTTGTTACGTCTTTTTGGATTGTTTAAGGTAAAAGTCACGGAGGACCGCTTCGAACTTTTTTGGTACAGTTCCATGAAATTGAAATGATTCTGTAGAATAAACTCCTATAATCAGAATAGAAAATTACTTCACATAATCAGAGGAAGTTAAATTTGTTCACCTTCTAGCTCTTAGTTCATTTCAAATAATCATTTCACGTAATCAAGCAAGAATTATTTCTCCTAAAAACAGTGTTTGTCACAGCTCTTTTGATATTTTCTGAGAATAACCTCGTGGAGCTCTATCAAAAAGTCTTTCACAGTCTCTGTTTGACACCGCTTCCATTTGACTCTGCTTCTCAGTCAACTTATTAACAAATTTAAGCACTTAGCTACCAAATATTAGTTTTTTTATCGCGCTTCTCATAAAAATGCTTCGCGAAATGAACTAGCAGACAACTTGAAAAAAAGAATGATCTTCCATAAGCTTTTTGTTGTTTCCCGCAATCAATAGTCTAGAATTACCATCAGCTTTAGTGAAAACTACACGCAATTGTCATCATATAAAAGGGTATCCTAATCCTTCTCCTCCCCCGTTCGGCCCCATAATCCTCATCCCTCTGTGCCACCTCTCGATTGCCCGCCAGCCTCGTCGGTCAAGGTAATGCCCCTCACCTCCCCCACCCACCAATGAGGTATCGATCCCCCCACTCCTCGCACGATAGTGAACAGGACTTGAAACGCTGGCGATTAGGTTTCAGATTTGCTTGTTTCAGTGCATATCTTTGTATTTGTTGTGACAATAGTATGTTGAATAGTGTTGTAACTCGCTAATTTTTCTTCTCGATTTGGATGTGATATTTAGACCCCACAATATGCTTAGGCTAGTGGTTATGTACTCTGAGTAGTACGTCTTGAATTCGATTCTCGTCGAAAATGAATTTCAAGCTCAATTTTAAAATACTAAATGCAGATACTCTACAGAGTAAGGTATTGACGTTGGATCTAAGGTGCACCAACGAAAAATGTGAAGGGATGAACATACCATAATGTTAGCCTATAAAATCCGGTCCACAGTCGTGTGCTTAGCCATTCAGTTATCGTCGCCTTGTTCTAGGCAATAGGCTATGAGTGTCTGCATTTGTATCGCTTGTAATAAAATGGTCATAACCTCTTTAGAGGAAAAAGTTGGGATTTTACCCATCATCTAAAAAGGACCCCACAATATGCATTTGGGTGAATGTTGTTTGGATACTCATGTGAAAATATTTTAGGGTCCGGATACTCGTGTCCCTCGGATACTATTGTGAAAGTTTTAACATGCTTCCAATGTTTATGTTGCTTAACAGCTGTGAATGTTGTTTGATGCATGTGGGAATTGATCGCGCTAAATTACTGTGAAACTGATCACATATGACATATTGATCACATCTATGTTTGAAAACGAGGTTCTTGGAGTACCTTTCATATACAAAGAAGATCAATCATATCAGATAATCAAAAAAGGTTTTACTGGCATGGGTTGAAGCACAATGTCATGAACTATATTAAGCAATTGTGGCGGTTGTCAACAGAAAGAAGGAGAAATATTGTATCCTGCAGGTCTTCTACAGTCACTACCTCTGCCAAATGGTGTTTGGCAAGACATAACAATGGACTTCATTGAACTTATCCAAATCACAAGCTTATAATACCATCCTAGTGGTGGTTGAAAGATTCTCAAATATGCCTATTTCTTTCCATTAAAACACCTCATTTCTTTTCATTAAAACACCCATTTCTACCATTGCAAGTGGCTAATGTGATATTTGATAATGTTTTGAAGCTTCATGGCCTCCCTAAGCCTATGTTGTCTAACAGAGACAAGATATTTACTAGTGCAGTGTAGAAATACTTATTTTCACTGATAGGTATTAATTTATTGCTAAGCACATCCTATCACCCCAAAGCATATGCCAAAGTGAGAGAGAATCATTGTTTAGAAATATACCTTAGATGTGCGGCTCAGTCAGCCCTCGGAAATGGAAAATTTGGCTCCACTGTAGAATTCTTGTATAACACTTCCTACCATAACTCTATTTGATGTTCTCTATTTTGTGTTTTATATGGATATGATCCTGATATCACCGTTGCACCAACAATTTCTGTCAACACTGACAAGTCAATAGCATCAGGCAGATAAGAACAGATCTGAGAGAGAATTTCAGGTAGGGGAATTTGTGCTACCAAGGTTGAAGCCATATGCTCAACACACTGTGACGAACATAGTGTCGGGATTTGGCCCTTTGGTGCAGTCTATTTATGGGCTCATTTATTTGAGCCAACTCCTCTGGTGGAAAGTTATGGTGGTGTGAAGAGGTGGTTGAGGAGTTTAGTCCCACATTGCCCACCTAGATGGGTGTTCTCCAATATATATATATATATATATATATATATATATATATATATATATATATATATATATATATATATATATATATATATATATATATATATAGTGACCCTTGTACAGGTTCTCAACATGAGAATAATGAGGGATGAAGACTGCTGCTATGGACACAAAGACACATGCACGCGCGCGTTTCGCGATTTTACGCATGATTATCGCATGACTTGTGACTTGCGACATTGCATGTTCGCGTCGTGACGAGTTGTGTTCTACTAAGCAGTTATTATTTTTCCGCCACTCATATAAAAGGGAATATTTATCACACCCAGACTGCCACGTCAACATAAGGAGTAATTAGAGGCGTAACTACATGCGCACATTATCAGTGAGTAATGCCGCATAACTGCTCCCATTAGTTGCACGTTGAGGGATTTCAGGGGGCGGTTTCATGAAATTATGGTAGATCGAATTTGAGGCTATTGGAGACTCGAGTATATAAGGAGACGTCCTGTATACTGGAGGTACACACAACACAGAAATCCGCCTCTGTTGCTAACTGCTCTGTGTTGCTGTGTTTTTTGCCTTGTCGTCCCTTTGTCCGCTGTCAAAGCGTACGAACGACACTTACCCTAGTACTACTAAATTGTAGCCCGCGGAGGTTCTTGTATCAGTTCAGGCGCACGGAGATTCTAGACAAGATGATGACACAAATGATTTACGTTCAGGCTGCCTGAGCGTAATACCTTACTCCACAGGATGTGTGTTGTTGTATTTGGGATTCACTGGTGCTTGCGTGCGTATGAGCTTGGTTGTCATGTACCGTGCGATGCAACCCTTTTATAATCTAAGAACTAGTCATTACATCACTTGTCTGGCCTGGCATGTGGCTCTGGCGTAGTTAACTGTCTAATACACGATCAACGAGTATTAAATGTGGTTAATAGAATGATAACGCGCCTTAATGATGACATTACCCCTATTAAGAGTCCATTGATCATGTGTCATTAATATAGCATCAATGACACGTAATCAGGTCTTGTAACTGTCGCTTTAACTGTCCCTTGAAGGTCCGAGCTGTTGGAGGTATCTTTGTCTTCCATTGAATTCCTAACTCTAAAGGTTCGACACGCAGCGGCTCCAGAGCTTCCCATCGTGGGGAGGTAGGTCCGGAGCCACTATGCACATGGTAGCACTGGAGCTTCCCTCTACTGGGGGTTAGGTCCAGGGTCACTGGACACGTGGTAAGGCCGGAGCTTCCCTATGACGTTTGTTAGGTCCGACCTTCTGACACACGTGTCAGTGTCAGAGCTACCCAAACGAGGAAGGCGGGTCCCGTGCTGTGCAACATGTGTGGCCTTCTGAGGTCTTCAACTTGAATGGGGGGAACTCCTCATCTTTTCTTGCAGTATCATGGGTACCTGGTACGTAGGGTACCGACAGTGGCCCCCAGGCCCACCACCGAGAGAAATCGTTTGGGTTAAGTTATTCTATCAGAGGTGGGGCCATCTTCGATTCCCGCACCGCGGCTTCAAAGGTCTTCTGATGTGCAGTTGGGGCGACGCTCCATGGTTAAACCATTGCCACGTGGCTTTTGAAGGTCTCACACAATTGAAGGTCACTGGTTCCCGATGCAAAAACTGTATTAGTTCTGCGCGCCTTGTCAGGCCACCGCCCTCGGGCTTCCAACCTCCCATCATGACAACGGTTCACCTGGGGCAATAGATCCGGCTTTTCCGCCAAAGTGGACCCAAGCCCATTCGTCATGGGTAGGGTAGATTTTTTAGAGCGTAACCTCGATCCCATTACGGTTTCCATCCAAGCATTGCGGAGGCTTACTTAAGAAGGAACGCCCGCACAGTTTGAGGACTCTTCACGCTTTCAATCAAACTAGTGCTCAGAGCCTCCCAACCCTCGCATAGCTTTCCAACTTTCGCTCCACTTTACCACGATGGAGTTGGGTCTTCCCCGCAGCAAGGTCAAGACCAAGGAGGAGATGGTGAGTGTCCGGACCTATATGGGTTGGTGCAGCGACTCCTGCAAGATATGGTGTACTTCTCAGCATGCGCCATGGTGGCTTTGATCCCGCCCTTCTCAAGCTTCCTCCTGATGTTGTTGGACTTCTACGGCCTCCAGCTTTATCACATCGGCCCCCACTCCCTCTTGCTAGTGGCGACTTTTGTCCACTTCTGCGAGATGTGGGTGGGCGTGTCTCCTTGCATCAAGCTGTTCTGAACCTTCTTCACAGTCCACACCACCGGCAAGGGGACGGAGCTCATCGGCTTCTACTATTTTGTGAAGCGGAAGAATTTCCCCTTCAAGTACTTGAAGTCCTTCCCCCCCAACAAGTGGGATTATTGGAAGAAGTATTGAGTGATCATCACGGTGGAGGAGCATGAGAAGATAGAGCTGCCTGTGGGCCTTCCCAATGTCGACACCAACGCCTGGAACGTAGTTCTAGAGCTATCGATGCGTACAAGCCCATCCTGGAAAGGATTGAAGAATGCATAGAGGGAGGAGTGACCCCCCAAATGGTCTTCGGCAATTTCATGGTGAACAGGTGGGCTCCGTTGAAGACTAGGGAACAACCCGCATGAGCGTTCAATAGTGAGATGGATCATGATCGAATTGAAGTCAGTTTGAACACCAACTTGGATGATGAAGCTTTGAAGATCCATCTCAAAAAATTTCAGAATGGAGGTGTCTCCTGTGACACTGTGACTCCGTCGGCTGCCTTCCTGCCTTTGAACATGGTTCCGAAGGTCAGCGGAGAGATCCGGAGGAGAATGCTGGCTTTGGATGACCTGGGCGTGGTAGAGAGGCGCCCTATCTCTGGGGTTACAATCCCCGAAGCTTCTGAGAGGGTGACTACCCCTGCCGCGAGCCACAGAGTCGATGACGTCAGCAAGGGCAAGGGTAAAGTCAAGGAAACGACTTAATCGTCTAGCCGCAAGAGGAAGTTGAGGCATGTTGACAGGAGCCCCATCGGGTCTACTCCAAGTCCAACAACCCCTTATCCCCAGCGGAGGAGACCTTCGGTGACCACACCTGCTTCGGTGCCAGCGCCCTCGAGGGACTCAAGCTCCGGTAGGTCAATTGTGGCTCTGGTGCCGGCTGTGAGCTCCATGCCCGGAGGTCATTTCTAGCTGAGGGGGGTTCCGGCTGAGAAGACTCTAGCTGCTGCAGATGACCCCCGACCAAGCTGTGAAGTTATTGTCTCACTAGATTTAGTAAACTCTGACTCTGGGCCTCAGAAGAAGATATTTCGCGGCGACTGGGCCGGTAGCATCCCCAGGTAAGCATCGTCAACTTACCTTGAAATGCTAGTCTTGTTTTTATTATGTTTTTAATCTTCTCGACCTTTTGTTTCCAGGGTGTCGAGAAAAAGTATGAGGCTTCGGCATCTGCTACAGCAACTAGAGTTGTGCATGTTGAAGCTCAGGCTTCAACCATTGAGCCTCCCTAGGTGGTGGCAGAAGTCACGACAGCTCCGGTGCCAGCTGTCGTGAACTTGGATCTAGAAGAGACGCCAAAAGCTCTCGTGGTTGCGCCAGACCACAGGGGATAGGTTGTTGAAGATGCTCCACCAGCAACAGCGCCAAAGACTGAGGCTCCAGTGCTAGAGTTAGAGGTGTTGAAAGCTCTGGCACTTGAGCCGGAGGTACATGAAGCTTCGGCGCCCTTACCAGAAATGGCTGAAGATCCGACGATTGAGTCGGAGGTGCCCGAAGCTCCGGCCTCTGTGTCGGAGATAGTTGAAGGTCCGGTTGCTGAGCCAGAAGTGCCTGAAGCTCCGACAGTTGAACCAGAGGTGGTTGATGTATCGGCACCTGAGACGGCGGTGGAAGTGGCTTCAGACGAAGCTCCAACGACCGCTCCAGAGGTAATTGCTCTGGAGGTGTCCATACCCGAGCTGGGACACTCTGAAGAACTGGCAGGAGGCTCTCTGACCGTGGAGCCGGCTGTTGAAGACCCTGTGGTGGGACCTATGATGTCAGCCCCGAAGGTAGAAGTTCCACCAGCGGGATCTTCCTCGGCAGCGGCTGAGGAGCTCCCGGAGGGCGACCCTAGTGCTGTAGAAGCTCAGGGAACCACACTTGTGATGTGGGACCCTATTTTTGTTCTTGAAGACCCTCTAGAGCCGGTGGAGATGACCCCAGCAGGTCCGAAGCCTATTCCTTTGGCATTGTCAATTGGCAATGCATGTTCAAGCCTCCGACAGGTCCAACTCGCTTTCGACCACGACAGTGAAGTCCTCGAGGAAGAGTGCCCACCTTGAGGTGTTGGCGCAACAGGCTTCACTTCGAGACCAAGCTGGCGCAGACGAGGCTTGCAGACCAGAAGGAGTGGGTTGAGAGGAGAAGACCTGAATGGAATATTGGGGCCAGTTGCTAGAAGAAAAGGAGCCTGCCATCAGGGCCCTCGACGCTAATACTCAGGAGATTCTCGAGCAAGCCAAGGAAAGGAATGATGCTACTGACGAACGTCACGACAGCCTCAAAGCGTTAAATGAGATTCTCCTAAAGCGTCGAGCCGACCTCAATGCAAGGGAAGAGAAAACCCTGGAACAGCAGGAGGATATTTTGAAAAGAGAGGAGGAGCTCACCCAGAAGCTGACTCTGGTCAAGCAAAATTTGGCAGATCGCAGTAAGAAGCTTGATCTGCGGAGCAAAGAAGAAGAGGAGAAGTACTGGAAACTGGGGCAGGAGCTCTAAAAAAATAGAAGCTGATGTTGCCACCAGAGAAGGGAAAGTAAGAGGAAGGGAGAAGGACATGGCTAAATGGCGGAACCACATCCACCTCCGAGAGACGGAGCTAGCTAACCGCGAAAAGCAATTAGCTGAGAGTATGCAACAACATGCCAAAGTGGTCGAGCGCCTCGCTCAGGAAGGTTTGGAGCTTGTGGCTTCCACAAGGTAACTAGAGGAGCTACAGAGCTCGAAAGCAATTGAGTCCCAGTAGGTTTGGGAATTTCTGGGGCGTGTCGACAGAGCTTTGGTGACGCTTGGCTTCAACCCAGTATGCCCAGAGAACCTAGCCCCGGAGCTGGACCAGACACTAGTGTCACTTGGCTCTGCTGGCATCAAACTCGATGCAATGGGTGATGTCATCGCCGACCAGCTGGAAACTGAGGGGAAATCTCTGGCAAAGAACGTCATCGAATATGTTCTGGCGTGTTACAAGAGCTGAGACCCCCAATTTTCTCTAGATCTGGTCTTTGAAGGACTCACTATCGAAGAGGAGGATGCTGCCAGGGCTAGCGTCCAAGAAGCTCCTGAGAAGGTTGCATCGTTTTTCCGTAGGACTTAGATCCTCCAATAGCTAGGACCCTTTCCTTTTGCCTTTTACTATAATCCTCATTTTGTAATCCAGTACTTCAGATATATGAAATCCACTATTTCTGTAATAAATTCCATTTTGTCCTTGTCTTCAATACATTGTCCCTTATCTTGTTTGCCCCCGGATAGATGTACACAATTTGATTGCGAACATGTACCAAAAGGATTTTACGATGTGTTGATGACTTGGACGCTTCGAACTTGTAGCTTTTAGGTCTGAAGTTGATTTCTGACTTCTCCGCGGAGCTTTTGTTGCGTCGACGGCGAGCCCTCTGAGGTTGTCGGAGCTTGGTAGGTCCGACGACACCCACTGTCAACGCGTGGAACACCGGCGGCGGGCCCCCTGGGGTTGTTGGAGCTTGGTAGGTCTGACGACACCTGCTGTCAATGCGTAGAACGTCGATAGCGGGCCCCCTAGGGTTGTCAGAGCTTGGTAGGTCCGATGACACCCACTGTAAATGCGTAGAATGTCGACGGCGGGCCTCCTGGGATTGTCGGATCTTGGTAGGTCCAACGACACCCACTGTCAATGCGTAGAACATCGACGGCGGACCCCCTGGGGTTGTCGGAGCTTGGTAGGTCCGACAACACCCACTGTTAACGCGTAGAACGTCGACGGTAGACCCCCTGGGGTTGTTGGAGCTTGGTAAGTCCGATGGCGCCCACTGTCAACGCGTAAAACGTCGACGGCGGATCCCCTGGGGTTGTCAGAGCTTGGTAGGTTCGACGACACCCACTGTCAACGTGTAGAACATCGACGGTGGGCCTCCTGGGATTATTGGAGCTTGGTAGGTCCGACAACACCCACTGTCAACGCGTAGAACGTCGACGGCGGGCCACCTGGGGTTGTCAGAGCTTGGTAGGTCCGACGACACCCACTGTCAACGCATAGAACATCGACCGCGGGCCCATTGGGGTTGTTGGAGTTTGGTAGGTTCGACAACACCCACTGTCAACGCGTAAAACATCGATGACGGAACCCCTGGGGTTGTCGGAGCTTCTTGGCTTCGACGATATCCACCATCAATCGTAGAATACGTTGACGGGGAACCCCTCGGTTGGTTTCTCCATCTTGACTTGAATTGGCATTATGCTTCACGTTGATGGTGGGCCCCCATGGGAGTTGTTGGAGCTTGTTAGCTCTGGCGGCGCCCACGGCAGGCCCCCTTGGAGGTTGTCGGAGCTTAATAGCTCCAACATCGTCCACCATCGTCATAAGTTTTCATTTTTCCTGTGCATCAAAGACATGAAAAACCGTAAAATTCATCCTCTCATGTATAACTATTTTGCGACTTACTATTCTTATTTTACTTTTAGATCCAAAGAAACTCGATATGATAACAAGCACATTGACATAATCTTTCCGGATCCAAATTCTTTTAGGGCCCACCATACTGAGGCATGCTGGAAAGTAGGTAGAGTGGCGTACTTAGGGTGCAGGACCAGGCTAAGTCGATAGCACACTCTGGACCCATGTCGGCTTGGCGTTCAGGCAAGTAGACCATGCATCATTGCTAAGATCCGAAGGGATTACCAATATAACTTGTACAACATATGAATAACTTGGACTAAAACTCAAAAAGAATTGCACAACTCGTTATAGACAAGAAGGAAAAGAATAAATAAAAGAGAATGAGCCTGCACAAGATTAATGCACGTGGAGTCTGCTTTTATACAACAATACCTTTCATTATAAGTTCGAATTACACGGGAGACAATGACACACTTAGGGTACGGAACCAAGCTAAGCTTGTTATACATCTTGTACTAACCCAGGATAGGTAGCTACACTTTTAGTGTTGCGACTGTGTCAAGTATTGCTTGAACTTCTCGGACCCTCCCGGAGGGGTCCGGATGTTCTCCCGGAGGACCTACCTGACTCTGTTTATAGACTCTATAATTTACATTGCATATAATTATAGACTCACCTCTGTGATACTAAGTGTAAAACTTACGGAGGTGCTCTATGTTCCAAGGATTAGGAAGTGGGGTCCCATCCTCAGTTGTCAAGTGAACGCATCTGGGATGGGATACTTTGATCACTCGGAAAGGACCTTCCCAACTGGGGGGGAGTTTGTTCATTCCTTCACGAGTTAGTATTTTCCGCAGCACCAGATCGCCTTCCTCGATCTGTCAGTTGCGCACATGCCTTTGATGATAGCGCCAGAGCGCCTGGCGATAGCGTGCATTCCGAACAACTGCTTGGCACCTTCCCTCGTCGACGAGGTCAAGGTCTTCACGCCAGAGCTGGTCCTACGTGGCTTCGTCGAAGGTTCGGACCTGGAGTGACCCCATGTTGATCTTCGGAGGAAGGACTGCTTCAGCTCTATACACCAGGAAGAAGGATATCTCTCAAGTTGACTGGTTTGGTGTAGTCCTGCTTGCCCACAGTGCGGACAGAAACTCCTCGATCCAGTTGGCTCCATGTTTCTTCAAGCACTCATAAGTGCGCTTCTTGAGTCCTTTTAATATTTCTGCATTTGCTCTCTTGACTTGGCCATTACTTGCCGGGTGAGCTACTGATGCGTAGCTAACTTGAATGTCGAGGCCTTCGCAATACTCTTAAAATGCTACACTTGTAAATTGGGTTCCGTTAGCAGTGATGACTCTGTTCGGAACTCCAAATGTGCAGACTATGGACTTCAAGAACTTGATTGTTGATTGTTTATTGATAGTCACAACTGGAGTAGCTTCCGGCCACTTGGTGAACTTGTCGATGGCGACATACAGGAACCTGTAACCTCTGGTGGCTTTTGGGAAAGGTCCCAATATGTCCATGCCCCACACAGCAAATGGCCATGTAGGAGGAATCATTTGCAGTGACAGAGCCAGTTTGTGAATTTATTTTGCGTGGAACTAGCACGCTTCACACTTTTTTACCAACTCTACTGCATCCTGGAGTGCTGTAGGCCAGTAGAAGTCGTGCCAAAAGGCTTTGCCGACCAGCGTGCTGGAAGACGCATGGTTTCCACACTCGCCTCCATGGATCTCCGCGAGGAGCTCGCGGCCTTCTTCCCTTGCAATGCACCGCATTAGGATGCTGTTGGCACCGTGTCGGTAGAGATTCCTTCTACCAACGTGTATCTTTTAGCCAATCTGACGATCTGTTCATCAAATACACCATCTTCAGGAAGGTAGTTGTCTTTCATGTAGCTCCGAATCTCCGAGATCCATGCATCGGAGCTAACTTGAGCTTATGAGTCTTGCGTGCTGGGTTGCTCGAAGCTTCCTGCAACACCGACAACCCTTGGTGGACGCCATGGTAACAGGGTCACCGGAACCGCCAACTTTGAGGTGCTGGTCTCGCCCCCTTCGCTCAGTTCGACAGACTGAGCTGTTGGTCTTGACAACCTTCGGATGAAGATCTCGTCGGGAGTCGGAGCTCTGCTTGAGGCCTTTGTAGAGAGTTTGTCAGCTTTAGCATGGGAGACACTGAACATGGTGGAGATATAAGACTTTGAAGTCCTTGTGGAGCTTCTGGACTTCAAGGAGATAAGCGACTAGTTGGAGGTTGTTGCAGTAGCATTCACCTTTGACTTGTTTTACGATGAGCTGCGAATCACCCTTCACCAATAGCTGCTTGACACCATAGGATAGTGCCACCTTGAGCCCGTAGATGAGAGCTTCATACTCTGACATGTTGTTGGTCACCTTGAAGTCAAGGTGAACCATATATTTAACCTTTTCCCCAGTCGGAGCGAGGAGAAGTATTCTAGCTCCGGCCCCCTATTTCTGCATGAAACCGTCGAAGTAGAGGGTCCAATGAGGCTCAGTGAAGACCGAGACCTTAGGTTCCGGCTTCTGCTCACTGGGGCCCCCAGGATTAGATGGAGAAGGAGTCCACTCCGCCACAAAATCGGCCAAGGCTTGACTCTTGATAGCTTGTCGAGGCAGGAATTCTAGATCAAATTCCGCCAGCTCTGCTGCCCACTCGGTGATGTTCCCAGTAGAATTAGGATTATGCAATATAGCACGCAGTGGATAGGAAGTTACCACTGATATCTTGTGGGCTTGAAAGTAATGACGAAGCTTCCTTGAGGCAATAAGAACTGTGTAAAGCAGCTTATGCACCTCAATGTATCTGGTCTTGGCATCATGGAGTACCTCACTGATGAAGTACACTGACCGCTAGACGGTCCATACCCTCTTGGAGGGACCCGAAGCTTCTTCTCCATCGACCCGGACCCTTCCGAAGGAGTCCGGACCTTCTTGTTCATCTTCTCGGACCTTCCCGGAGGCGTCCAAAACTTCTTCTTGTTCAATCCTGACCCTCCCTGAGGGGTCTGGATCTTCTTGATCAGCCGTGTGAACTCCCTCAAATGAGATAGGTTGATCTTCCAACATTTCACCTTGAAGATCTATACCTTGGGACTGGGACCCAGACTCACCTTCAGTTAGCTCAGGACCCTCCCGGAGGGGTCTAGGCTCCTGAACTGGATGTGGCTCTGGTATTTCCGCGACCAGGACCATGCTGACAACTTCTATAGTGCAGAAATGTAAAGCAGTAGAGGCTCACCAGGATTTGGAGCTACCAGGATTGGTAGTGTGGTGAGGAGCCGCTTCAGCTCTTGAAATGCCTTTTTTGCTTCTTCGGACCAATGAAATGGTTCGGACTTCCTCGACAACTTGAAGAAGGGAAGTGCCCACTTCGCTAGTCTTGAGATGAACCGGCTGAGCACAACTAGACATCCAGTTAGCTTCTGGACGTCCTTGATGCGGGCTGGGGGCCGCATATCTTCAATAGCTTTGATCTTTGCTGGGTTTGCCTCAATTCCTCGGTGAGTCACCAAGAAACCAAGGAGCTTCCCAGAGCTAGCCCCGAAGACACACTTGTCCTAGTTTAGCTTCGTGCGCGTGATGCGTAGCTTGTCGAAGACGGCTTGGAAGTTATCAAGGAGTGACTCCTTGTTCTCGACCTTCACGACGATGTCGTCGACATACACCTCCACCAAGTCCCTAATGAGTTCTCCAAAAGTTTTGTGCATAGCTGCACAAAGGTTGAATCAGCATTTTTGAGACCAAAGGGCATGGCAGTATAACAGTACAACCCATCTACTGTAATGAAGGCAATATGCTCTTCATCTTCCCTAGACATTTGATTTGATGATATTCGGAGTATGCATCTAGGAAACACAATAGCTCACACCCGGAGGTGGAGTCCACTATCTGATCTATTCTGGGTAGTGGAAATGGATCTTCTGGACATGCCTTATTTAGTGTGGTGTAGTCGATACACATCCGAAGCTTCCCACCGGCCTTGGGTACAACAACTGGGTTTGCCAGCCATTTTGGATGATGAACCTCCCAGATGAAACTAGCTTGAAGCAGCTTCTTGATCTCTTATCGTATGAAGTTCTGCCTTTCAACTGATTGCTTCCGGGGCTTCTAGTGTACTGGTCGTGCGTTGGGATAAATCTTTGGATTGTGCTCAATCACCTCCCTAGGGATCTCAGACATTTGTGACGGTTGCCAGGCAAATACGTCAACATTCACATGGAGGAAAGTGATGAGCGCGAGTTCCTATTTGTTGTTCAGACCTCCTTATATACGAGTGGTCTGAGCAACATCGGAACCAATTTGGACGACTTTGACGGGTATGTCGCTATCGCCGCTTGTTTGCACACGTGGTGCAGAGGTTGAGCCTCGGCGACGAGTGCTCGGAGGTTGAGCAATTTGCTCTTTGTTAGGAACCTGCTCCTGCACTGTTGCAAGCGCATGGAGTTCTTCCAGTGCGATGATTCCTACAATACGGTCCCCGCGGATGCGAAGAATGCACGAAGGTGTCGGAATCTTCAGCACCAAATATTCGTAGTGGGCTGCAGCCATGAACCTATATAGGGCATGCCTGCCTAGGATGGCATTGAAGGGTAAGCTGATCTGCACAACGTCAAAGACCAACTTCTCAGTCCTCTATTTCTATCGAGTTCCGAAGGTCACCAGGAGTGTGATGGATCCGAGAGGGCTAATGACCCCGGGCCTACCCTAGAGAAAGGTCGTGAGGGATGAAGGCCCGAGGGTCGGAGCTGGAGCTTGACGAAGGCTTGCTCAGGAGGTTAAGCCTCACACCTCCGTCCACCAAAACATGGTAGAGCTGGACATTGTTGATGGTAGGAGACACCATCAGTGGCAATTGGCCAGCTCTGATCATGTTCCGTAGGCAGTCCGTAGCATCAAAGGCGATGGGAGTGTCCATCCATTTCCGATGAGGTTCTGCCTTGGCGGTAGGAGCTACAGCGGCCATGTCCCGCCGCATTGTTTTGAGGACCCGACGAGAAGTGATGTCCAACGAACCACCATAGATGGTGTTTAGGGTCTTCCGACGCTCATTGTCAGAGATGTTAGAATCATCGTCAATCCTGTTGTATACAACCTTCAGGACCTTCTTGGGATCTTGAAAGCCTAGCTCCATTTCAGCCGGAGCTTCGTCGACTTTTTGTTTCCCTTCCCGCTAGCGGAAAGGAGCTTCCTCTCGGCGCTTGTTGTAGCGCTCGACAAGGTTCTGGACCTCTCGGCAATCCTCCAGATTGTGCTTGTCCGTCTTGTGGATCGGACACCACATTTGGGAGTTGCCTCCGTCTTCTGACGAAGGTCGAGGTCGTTTTTCGGGGTGTGGCCCCCGACCACCCGGAGCTGCTGCAGCAGCAGCAGAAGGTGAGTCGACCGATAGCTTCTTCTTCTTCTTCTTCTTCTTCTTCTTCTTCTTCTTCTTCTTCTTCTTCTTCTTCTTCTTCTTCTTCTTCTTCTTCTTCTTCTTCTTCTTCTTCTTCTTCTTCTTCTTCTTCTTCTTCTTCTTCTTCTTCTTCTTCTTCTTCTTCTTCTTCTTCTTCTTCTTCTTCTTCTTCTTCTTCTTCTTCTTCTTCTTCTTCTTCT